>OZ017786.1:5298174-5305674 GCA_963969325.1 Lycopodina hypogea | reverse complement strand
CAAAGAGAAGTTTCATTTGAGCTGTCCTTCATAGTAGCTCTATTGTAAAGTCCTGAGGGAAACTGCATTCTCTGGACAGTTCAGTGCACACCCAGTTGAATACACAAAAACAAAAATTAACTACAAAATTCCCCTATAAATAGCAACTCACAAAAATGTTGAGGATGCAAGTGAATTCATTCTGAAGGGAATGGAATTAAAAATTCTAACTAAGTAAATAGATTGTAAATAGCTCATTCATTATGAATTCATCCATACACCCCTTCAATTTTGAAGTCTAAAATTAGTCCTTTCAGACGGGCTAATTTAAGCTGCTGTGTTGAAAAAGGAAAGGGGGGGGGGACAGAATAAGGGGAAAGAAAAAATTTGTATGAAAATATGGAGGAAGATAATTATTTTTTTGAAAGGAATGGAATGAAAAAAAAGTAAATCTACTTATAAAAAGCTATTAGTGTGTGTAGTGTGCATTATATACCTATTATATTTTGAAACTGCAGAATGGAAATCTAGTTTTTGGGACAATAGTGTGGGTATTTTGAATTTTGATAGTTGGAAAAAGTGGGGGAAAAACCCATTTCCAGCTGACTAATGGGAGCAGCTGTACTGTAATGAGATGGGCTTTGGAGGAACTGTATTAAAAATCCTTTAAGGGAAGTTGCATTTTCCTGGCTGAAAAAAAGAGCACAGAATTCCATAATTTTAAGGGTGTAATAGAACTCATTTTTAAAGGAATGAAATTTCATGTTGGATGAACCACTTTTCATCTATGGGTGTGGGATCTGTAGCTGCATAAAAAGTTGATATCCCTTCTCATCTCTACATACCATAAATAGATCATCTGATTTAAAAGTTGAGAAATGTTGTGCACCTTGAAATTCTCAACAATTGATTTGGTTTATAATGGATTTGAGGGCAAAGATATTTTTTTATAGAGAAATAGTCCAACTTTGCAAGCAACAGTGCAATTGGTCATCAACAATTGTGTACAACGCATCACATTTACACACAAAACTCCTGCTGTAAGATGCTGGCCACATAAACTGAACAGCAAATGTCACAGCATTGTGAACCTGGCAGGCAAAGCTGCAAATGGATATCTAGTTTTTTTTTTTGTTTTTTTTTATTTTTTAAATGCATCTGGAATGGGATGATATTAATATCTATATTTTTCAGTAGTGCCAAAATGAGTGAAAATAACCTTTCTCATTGAATGTATCTATAAATTTTTCTCTCATGGCCAGACATTTATGTTCTCCTTGACACATTATACCTCCTCATCAAACCTTGGCAATGTCCATGGAATATATTCTAAAAAAATTATTCCTTCAGCAGAAGAACACTTCGTTGTGAACTATCTTCCCTCAAATACAGAGATAAGTCAGGAGGGTTGAACATCTCGACAAAGCAAACATAGGCATATCTTTGTGATATGAAATACACCTCGAAGTGAAGATGGAACACATCGCTTACCTTAAATATTGTAAAAAATGGAGGTTAAAGTGCTAGAATATTGGTTTATTATCATCTTTAGTTGAACACAACAAAATAAATGGGTTTGTTTTGCTTGTTTGTTGTTTTTGGTTGTGATTTTTTTCCCTCGTTATCCAGGAATTTAATACAAGCTGGTCTGATAAACTCTATGATGCTGGCAAACCAAATCTCAAACTTGAAAAAATCAGATGTTATGGAAAGCAGATTTTAAAGGTAAAATATGTTGATGTTGTTATTATACCTGTTATTATCATATGGAACACAGGAAGTGATTGTGAGTGTGGTCTGGGTGTAATTTCTTATCAAGTTTCTAGAATGAATAAATAAAAGTCTTTATATAGTGGAGCTAAAAATCTGTAGTGTATGTATGTATGTATGTATGTATGTATGTATGTATGTATGTATGTATGTATGTATATATATTATGTCCAACTATCCCTCCCACAGTTTTAGTAGGAGCCCCACCAAATTTGATTGACTTTTATTTGGGATCGGGACTTCCGCTAAGGCACCCTTTTTTATTTTTATTTTGTTGGCCCTCTATGGCCTGTTATTGCCCTAGCCCCACTCTGGGGGTACATACTCATTTCACAGTTAAGGGAGGAACCCCACTAACTTGGTGGGCTTTTATTTCGGACCGAGGCTTTCATCAGTACACCCTAGGTTAATAGAAGTTGATCCCACCTATGGAGGTAGAAAGTGAGAAAACATGTACCATTATATCCTGACTGATAAGAAGAAGTCGACAGGTCGTTCCAAATATCGTGATAAAATATATTGGTTGTTTTCCCCTGCTCGAGGGTTGATTTTTGGCCTCCCCCCTCCTTTTTTTTTTAGCCTCCTATTGGGGAAGTATAAGGCACAATTTTTTGGCCCCCTCCATTTTCTTTTGGGGAGAGGGCGTGCTCTACCCAACCTCTTCCCCCAATTATTTTTGTGGGACCAATGGGGCTCAATTTTTGTCCTCCCAGGGTCTTTTTTTTGGTTTCCCTCATTTTCTATCCTCCTAAGTTTTTTTTTTTTGTTTATTCGTTGTTTTTTTTGCTTTTTTTTTTTTTGTTCCTTTTTTTTTCTTCTTCTTTTTTTTGCTTTTTTTTGAGGGGGGATGAATTTGGAAGATTTTTATGGTTAGCCATGCAAAATAAACAGTGAACAAAATAATGGAGTGATATTTCCACTAATACACTTCCATTCCATCCTGCTGGGTGTTGGCCCCTGTTTAGACAACAAAAAAAAAAAATATGGAAGCCAGAAGAAGAAAATGGTTCAAAGAATTGGACCCAATGGGACATACATTCCAGTTCCTTTCACAGGGAGACAAAATGCTTCTACAAAAAATGTGCTACTACTCAAGAAGGTCAAATCGCTCAAATTTTCTATAAATTACATAAACATTCTGTGGCTGATAATCACCAGTGCTTGACTACAGAGAACTTAAGGAAGACAATTGTAATGAATTGTTTCTATAAATGAAAGCTGTGAGATGTCACAAAATTAATATGCTAGCCTTCCCCCCAAAAAACATGTTTACTAACTTAATAATTCATTTCTGCCTTAATTTTACTTACAGACATGTCAAAAAGAATATTTAATTTTCAAATATTCTGGCACTTTTAAATTTGTCATTAGATATTTTGGGTATTTTTGATAAATAAATATTTAAATATTTCACTATTTTATGAAAATAAAATTCCTAACCTGAATGATGACTATAGCCAGTTAATTGACTCAGCCGAGATCAGTCATGACAAGATGTGAAGTAAATGCAACAGAATCAAATATGATTTCAAACACAATAGAAAAATTCTATCTTAACTTTCTGGAATGTGTTCTGCGGAATGTGTGTTCTACCTCTTCCTACCCTTCACACCAATAAGGACCTTTTACAATCCTCAAATTTTTTACTTCTCCACATCACAATACTCTTCTCTGTACCTTAAAAAAAAAAATCAGTGCTATGCATACAATTTTTTCCCCTCAACAGTTCACACAATAAAGCTGCACACACACTGCAATCTTTAGCTCTGAACGATGCTACTTTAATTGTTCTACATTACAATACCCTGCCAATCTTGCCTATGCCCCTTAGCAATGCCAATGGAGTGCATAGAGGATTTCTGAACAATACCACAGCAATTCCACATTATAATACTCCACACTCAATCCTCTATGCAGTGAACACACAGCATTACTTTAGCTGTTGCACAAAAATTCAAGGCAGACAGTACTAAGCTGTCTGGAGTGTGCCATGTCATCTTATGAGCCATTTTAAAACCAGACTCATTCATGGTGCTCTCCAATGCTATACTGCTGGACTCATAGCTAGTGGTACTCATGTTTGGGAACTGCACAACAGAACATGGTTTTATAAACACCATCAAATAGGCATAGTTAACTTCTTCCATTCCTTTAAAGTTTTTATTCCTACATAGGCAATGTTATATCTCAAGGAAGCTGGCTTTAAACATCTTGGACATGTTCACTGTGGCAATATTTTCATTGTTAATGGAGAATGTCGAGTTGGTGGCCATGAAAACACATTGCTGGGCTACAGGACAAGTATCTACAATGACATGGAGAGCACTTCTCACTTCAATAGCATGGATGTAGTCATGTTCGGTAAGTGTAACTCTGTTGGGAATGTGGCCACCCCCTACCCAAAATATGATTGTGATATATTTTCCAGATGTTATTGTTCTTTTTTGTTATTTTACTTGTTCATATGTTTATTTGTGTGCTTAAAGCAGGTGTGCGCACAGTGCAATGCCAAATGCAGTCAGTGCAGCTAGATTGAGATATCTGTGTTGCGATAGACAAAGTACCTACTTTAGAGGTTCCGATTTGATACAGTGATTTAGTGAGAAAGTGGATACAAACAAACATACATACACATGCCTTATTATAATATAATTGTTCTGTGTGTGTGTGTGTACTCTTGTTCCTGCGCAAGAGTATTGTGGACCACATAAACATATTGGCTGAGTCCACCTGGCCACACCTGTTCTTGTGGGACACAGCTCATATTTCTCCCAGAATCATGATGTGTGCACATGCAGGTTTCATGTCTCTGTCCAAGTCCTTATACTCAATTACTATTTTTGACATTTCTTGCCTAATATGCCCACAGAAAGAGGTGTTGCTAGGTGGACCAAAACTTTTTTTCCCTTAGTGTAGGATGTGTCTACTCTGGAGAGTGTGTTTGATTTGGTTTGGTGCTTTGGTGGTAAAGTGGATACACACAAAAAATAAACGTACATACCTACATATATAGGAACCAGGAAGATATGTGACCAAGTGTGGTTAGGATTGATCCAATAGACCATTTTTTAATATTAGGTATTTGAACAAAGAAACAAAGGAAGGGAAAAAGGGGGAGAGAGGGAAAGGAGAAAATTTTAGACTCTTTTGTGTGGAAGTTTGAACTCCTTTATTCGCCACCATGGATCACCATTATCCTGATTTTGAGTTTATCCAAAATATGTTAAAGTTGTCCTCTACTAGGATCTGCCAATGCCCACCTGGATCAGTCACAAGCAGACCTGCACCCAATGATATTGCCAATGATCCTCAACTATGCACTGTCCATTCACAGGCTGCAGGGAGACACCATTGGAGAAGGCCATCTCGAATGCAGGAGAACAGTGGTTGTGTACAGAAAAGCTGCAGGTCCACTTAATTTGTATGTACAATAGCTTGATATGTAGCAGTCATGCCAACTTTCCAGGATTGTCCCAGCAAACTGCTTGTGTACTGGTAACATGGTGGAGTGGGGTTTGTCCTGCAAAGTACAGCTCTGCAGAATATTATCAAAGATATAGGAAAATGCAACTCTCAAGCTCAAAAAATTGAACTCAGCAAACTACAGCTCTCACAACTCAGTTTGCAAAATGCATCTATTAAACTATAGGTTTCAAAATGCAACATTAAACTTTAAAATTTGATTGCAACAAACACAGCTCACAAGACTCATGTTTGCAGCTCTCAATGTTTAAGTCTGTAAAAATATTATCCACTAGTTTTACTGGTATTTCCTCATCATATGCTGATCCTGATTGACTCTTCTGCATGGTCAAAAAAATTAAAAGAGAGAAAAGAAGTCAGTTAGATCATTCTACATATGTAACTTGCTCTTGGTTAGAATTAGCTGTTGTAGACCACTTTCTTATAATAAGCCTCCCCCATAGCACAACATGCTATCACATCAATCTATCATTGTCAAATAAAAAATATCTGGATTTACAGATCAACCTTAGTGTTGGGGATATGTTAGATTCATGATGAGTTGCCTATCTACTGAGTTGTGATCATTATTTAAACATTCATGTGTTTAAAAGTGATCATACTTTCATAACAGCATTTTTTCAATATTGCACTATTTGTTTATTTCTGTTACTTTAGTTCTATACAACTCACAATTGAATAAAATGATTGTACAAGTTCGTAGAGGAATTATTGTTTGTCTTTAAATTGGACTAATGACTATATTTATTTTGTGTTAAGGTCGTGTTATCTTTGAGATGTTTGCTGGTATGGAACCTAAAGGGTTAACCCCAACAGAAGAGGAATTAAGACCTATCAACAGTAAAGGCAAGGAGTTCTTGAAATCTTTATTTCCAACAGAAGAGGAATTAACGTACGGCAAGAAAAAGTTTTTTGGGAGTAATGTTTTTCCTAAGACAAAAAGTTTGGATGAGGTATGTGATATGTAATGTACTACATGCTCATGTAATACACACTGTTATGTTTGTAATTCTGAAGAAGCCTTGCACATAAGACTAGCAATTATAATGGCACTAACTAAATACTTCATAATTATTATTCTCTCCCACCTTTTCCACTCAGAAAGATTTAAATCTCCTTTTTTATATGAGAACAAAGTAACAATACTAATAGGCTATGAGCCTGACACCAATATTTGGGCCACCAGTACCATTTGGAAGGAATAAGGTTCTCCCCTATAGTTGGAAAATATATGATAGCTTTTGGTTTTAATACCACTTTTGGTAACCACACCCCTCATTTATGTATCATGGATTTTAAAGTATGCAGCTTTCATCATGTTTATTGAGCTGTAAAATATTGTTATACTTGACTACATAGCCCACATAAGTTGTGGTTGTTCAGCCACACCCTGTAATTAGTGTCAGTAGGAATATTTCCTGACGATAGTAATTTAATAGTGATTTTAAAAAAGTGAAACTCAAATTTATTATATGAACTAGCAAGCAATGCTGCCTTGTAGGAGGGCATGTATTAAAGGAGGACATGTATTATGGGAGGACATGAACAAACATGCATATATACAAACTATTTTTAGCCTGACACTTCCAGAGAAAGAAGCTTCTCAAGTGGAACCCAGTTACCCCACCATGTCACTCCCAGAGTGCATGTCAAGTTGAAGTCCTTAGATGCAATTGTTGTTTTTTCATATCGATATACCATTTTTGGCATTTTTAGCCTGACACAGCAAGCAAAAAGGTGTGACCAGGTGGGTCTCAGCCCATGTTACTCTCAGAGTTAAGTTGTGTATGCATACCAAGTTTTAGGTGTGTTCTCCAAGGGTTTTCTGGCCAGAGAACCATTTTTTTTGCATCTTTTGAACACAGGAAAGGGTATGACCCTATAGACATACTTAAAACGTTCCCCTGGCGATAGTGGTTCCAAATAGAATGGATTCTTGGTCTAACTACACCCATTAAACCGTGAATCACTGACACCGGACAGACTAACAAACAGACAGACAATTCAATCTTTATAGTACCAGTGTGCCTGTTTCGGCTTTGCTGCATAGTATTGGTGCAGCAAAATAGGGAAATGGTGTAAAAACTATTAAAGCAAAAATTGCTGATGGCAGTTTGAATTCATGCTTACATTAATGTTTGTTAGACAAACCATACGCAAAGGAAAGTAGTAATCATGGTCACATGATGATCATATGCCAAACTTCGGCCTGATTGGTTTAGCAGAGCAAGAACATGCGGTCTCCATGTGACAGGATTATGTTAGTAC
>OZ017786.1:5273174-5293174 GCA_963969325.1 Lycopodina hypogea | reverse complement strand
ACACAAAACTAACCCAAAAATGCCATTTCAGGCTGATAAATGGAAGCAGCTGTATTGAAAAGCCCAAAGAGAAGTTTCATTTGAGCTGTCCTTCATAGTAGCTCTATTGTAAAGTCCTGAGGGAAACTGCATTCTCTGGACAGTTCAGTGCACACCCAGTTGAATACACAAAAACAAAAATTAACTACAAAATTCCCCTATAAATAGCAACTCACAAAAATGTTGAGGATGCAAGTGAATTCATTCTGAAGGGAATGGAATTAAAAATTCTAACTAAGTAAATAGATTGTAAATAGCTCATTCATTATGAATTCATCCATACACCCCTTCAATTTTGAAGTCTAAAATTAGTCCTTTCAGACGGGCTAATTTAAGCTGCTGTGTTGAAAAAGGAAAGGGGGGGGGGACAGAATAAGGGGAAAGAAAAAATTTGTATGAAAATATGGAGGAAGATAATTATTTTTTTGAAAGGAATGGAATGAAAAAAAAGTAAATCTACTTATAAAAAGCTATTAGTGTGTGTAGTGTGCATTATATACCTATTATATTTTGAAACTGCAGAATGGAAATCTAGTTTTTGGGACAATAGTGTGGGTATTTTGAATTTTGATAGTTGGAAAAAGTGGGGGAAAAACCCATTTCCAGCTGACTAATGGGAGCAGCTGTACTGTAATGAGATGGGCTTTGGAGGAACTGTATTAAAAATCCTTTAAGGGAAGTTGCATTTTCCTGGCTGAAAAAAAGAGCACAGAATTCCATAATTTTAAGGGTGTAATAGAACTCATTTTTAAAGGAATGAAATTTCATGTTGGATGAACCACTTTTCATCTATGGGTGTGGGATCTGTAGCTGCATAAAAAGTTGATATCCCTTCTCATCTCTACATACCATAAATAGATCATCTGATTTAAAAGTTGAGAAATGTTGTGCACCTTGAAATTCTCAACAATTGATTTGGTTTATAATGGATTTGAGGGCAAAGATATTTTTTTATAGAGAAATAGTCCAACTTTGCAAGCAACAGTGCAATTGGTCATCAACAATTGTGTACAACGCATCACATTTACACACAAAACTCCTGCTGTAAGATGCTGGCCACATAAACTGAACAGCAAATGTCACAGCATTGTGAACCTGGCAGGCAAAGCTGCAAATGGATATCTAGTTTTTTTTTTTGTTTTTTTTTATTTTTTAAATGCATCTGGAATGGGATGATATTAATATCTATATTTTTCAGTAGTGCCAAAATGAGTGAAAATAACCTTTCTCATTGAATGTATCTATAAATTTTTCTCTCATGGCCAGACATTTATGTTCTCCTTGACACATTATACCTCCTCATCAAACCTTGGCAATGTCCATGGAATATATTCTAAAAAAATTATTCCTTCAGCAGAAGAACACTTCGTTGTGAACTATCTTCCCTCAAATACAGAGATAAGTCAGGAGGGTTGAACATCTCGACAAAGCAAACATAGGCATATCTTTGTGATATGAAATACACCTCGAAGTGAAGATGGAACACATCGCTTACCTTAAATATTGTAAAAAATGGAGGTTAAAGTGCTAGAATATTGGTTTATTATCATCTTTAGTTGAACACAACAAAATAAATGGGTTTGTTTTGCTTGTTTGTTGTTTTTGGTTGTGATTTTTTTCCCTCGTTATCCAGGAATTTAATACAAGCTGGTCTGATAAACTCTATGATGCTGGCAAACCAAATCTCAAACTTGAAAAAATCAGATGTTATGGAAAGCAGATTTTAAAGGTAAAATATGTTGATGTTGTTATTATACCTGTTATTATCATATGGAACACAGGAAGTGATTGTGAGTGTGGTCTGGGTGTAATTTCTTATCAAGTTTCTAGAATGAATAAATAAAAGTCTTTATATAGTGGAGCTAAAAATCTGTAGTGTATGTATGTATGTATGTATGTATGTATGTATGTATGTATGTATGTATGTATGTATATATATTATGTCCAACTATCCCTCCCACAGTTTTAGTAGGAGCCCCACCAAATTTGATTGACTTTTATTTGGGATCGGGACTTCCGCTAAGGCACCCTTTTTTATTTTTATTTTGTTGGCCCTCTATGGCCTGTTATTGCCCTAGCCCCACTCTGGGGGTACATACTCATTTCACAGTTAAGGGAGGAACCCCACTAACTTGGTGGGCTTTTATTTCGGACCGAGGCTTTCATCAGTACACCCTAGGTTAATAGAAGTTGATCCCACCTATGGAGGTAGAAAGTGAGAAAACATGTACCATTATATCCTGACTGATAAGAAGAAGTCGACAGGTCGTTCCAAATATCGTGATAAAATATATTGGTTGTTTTCCCCTGCTCGAGGGTTGATTTTTGGCCTCCCCCCTCCTTTTTTTTTTAGCCTCCTATTGGGGAAGTATAAGGCACAATTTTTTGGCCCCCTCCATTTTCTTTTGGGGAGAGGGCGTGCTCTACCCAACCTCTTCCCCCAATTATTTTTGTGGGACCAATGGGGCTCAATTTTTGTCCTCCCAGGGTCTTTTTTTTGGTTTCCCTCATTTTCTATCCTCCTAAGTTTTTTTTTTTTGTTTATTCGTTGTTTTTTTTGCTTTTTTTTTTTTTGTTCCTTTTTTTTTCTTCTTCTTTTTTTTGCTTTTTTTTGAGGGGGGATGAATTTGGAAGATTTTTATGGTTAGCCATGCAAAATAAACAGTGAACAAAATAATGGAGTGATATTTCCACTAATACACTTCCATTCCATCCTGCTGGGTGTTGGCCCCTGTTTAGACAACAAAAAAAAAAAATATGGAAGCCAGAAGAAGAAAATGGTTCAAAGAATTGGACCCAATGGGACATACATTCCAGTTCCTTTCACAGGGAGACAAAATGCTTCTACAAAAAATGTGCTACTACTCAAGAAGGTCAAATCGCTCAAATTTTCTATAAATTACATAAACATTCTGTGGCTGATAATCACCAGTGCTTGACTACAGAGAACTTAAGGAAGACAATTGTAATGAATTGTTTCTATAAATGAAAGCTGTGAGATGTCACAAAATTAATATGCTAGCCTTCCCCCCAAAAAACATGTTTACTAACTTAATAATTCATTTCTGCCTTAATTTTACTTACAGACATGTCAAAAAGAATATTTAATTTTCAAATATTCTGGCACTTTTAAATTTGTCATTAGATATTTTGGGTATTTTTGATAAATAAATATTTAAATATTTCACTATTTTATGAAAATAAAATTCCTAACCTGAATGATGACTATAGCCAGTTAATTGACTCAGCCGAGATCAGTCATGACAAGATGTGAAGTAAATGCAACAGAATCAAATATGATTTCAAACACAATAGAAAAATTCTATCTTAACTTTCTGGAATGTGTTCTGCGGAATGTGTGTTCTACCTCTTCCTACCCTTCACACCAATAAGGACCTTTTACAATCCTCAAATTTTTTACTTCTCCACATCACAATACTCTTCTCTGTACCTTAAAAAAAAAAATCAGTGCTATGCATACAATTTTTTCCCCTCAACAGTTCACACAATAAAGCTGCACACACACTGCAATCTTTAGCTCTGAACGATGCTACTTTAATTGTTCTACATTACAATACCCTGCCAATCTTGCCTATGCCCCTTAGCAATGCCAATGGAGTGCATAGAGGATTTCTGAACAATACCACAGCAATTCCACATTATAATACTCCACACTCAATCCTCTATGCAGTGAACACACAGCATTACTTTAGCTGTTGCACAAAAATTCAAGGCAGACAGTACTAAGCTGTCTGGAGTGTGCCATGTCATCTTATGAGCCATTTTAAAACCAGACTCATTCATGGTGCTCTCCAATGCTATACTGCTGGACTCATAGCTAGTGGTACTCATGTTTGGGAACTGCACAACAGAACATGGTTTTATAAACACCATCAAATAGGCATAGTTAACTTCTTCCATTCCTTTAAAGTTTTTATTCCTACATAGGCAATGTTATATCTCAAGGAAGCTGGCTTTAAACATCTTGGACATGTTCACTGTGGCAATATTTTCATTGTTAATGGAGAATGTCGAGTTGGTGGCCATGAAAACACATTGCTGGGCTACAGGACAAGTATCTACAATGACATGGAGAGCACTTCTCACTTCAATAGCATGGATGTAGTCATGTTCGGTAAGTGTAACTCTGTTGGGAATGTGGCCACCCCCTACCCAAAATATGATTGTGATATATTTTCCAGATGTTATTGTTCTTTTTTGTTATTTTACTTGTTCATATGTTTATTTGTGTGCTTAAAGCAGGTGTGCGCACAGTGCAATGCCAAATGCAGTCAGTGCAGCTAGATTGAGATATCTGTGTTGCGATAGACAAAGTACCTACTTTAGAGGTTCCGATTTGATACAGTGATTTAGTGAGAAAGTGGATACAAACAAACATACATACACATGCCTTATTATAATATAATTGTTCTGTGTGTGTGTGTGTACTCTTGTTCCTGCGCAAGAGTATTGTGGACCACATAAACATATTGGCTGAGTCCACCTGGCCACACCTGTTCTTGTGGGACACAGCTCATATTTCTCCCAGAATCATGATGTGTGCACATGCAGGTTTCATGTCTCTGTCCAAGTCCTTATACTCAATTACTATTTTTGACATTTCTTGCCTAATATGCCCACAGAAAGAGGTGTTGCTAGGTGGACCAAAACTTTTTTTCCCTTAGTGTAGGATGTGTCTACTCTGGAGAGTGTGTTTGATTTGGTTTGGTGCTTTGGTGGTAAAGTGGATACACACAAAAAATAAACGTACATACCTACATATATAGGAACCAGGAAGATATGTGACCAAGTGTGGTTAGGATTGATCCAATAGACCATTTTTTAATATTAGGTATTTGAACAAAGAAACAAAGGAAGGGAAAAAGGGGGAGAGAGGGAAAGGAGAAAATTTTAGACTCTTTTGTGTGGAAGTTTGAACTCCTTTATTCGCCACCATGGATCACCATTATCCTGATTTTGAGTTTATCCAAAATATGTTAAAGTTGTCCTCTACTAGGATCTGCCAATGCCCACCTGGATCAGTCACAAGCAGACCTGCACCCAATGATATTGCCAATGATCCTCAACTATGCACTGTCCATTCACAGGCTGCAGGGAGACACCATTGGAGAAGGCCATCTCGAATGCAGGAGAACAGTGGTTGTGTACAGAAAAGCTGCAGGTCCACTTAATTTGTATGTACAATAGCTTGATATGTAGCAGTCATGCCAACTTTCCAGGATTGTCCCAGCAAACTGCTTGTGTACTGGTAACATGGTGGAGTGGGGTTTGTCCTGCAAAGTACAGCTCTGCAGAATATTATCAAAGATATAGGAAAATGCAACTCTCAAGCTCAAAAAATTGAACTCAGCAAACTACAGCTCTCACAACTCAGTTTGCAAAATGCATCTATTAAACTATAGGTTTCAAAATGCAACATTAAACTTTAAAATTTGATTGCAACAAACACAGCTCACAAGACTCATGTTTGCAGCTCTCAATGTTTAAGTCTGTAAAAATATTATCCACTAGTTTTACTGGTATTTCCTCATCATATGCTGATCCTGATTGACTCTTCTGCATGGTCAAAAAAATTAAAAGAGAGAAAAGAAGTCAGTTAGATCATTCTACATATGTAACTTGCTCTTGGTTAGAATTAGCTGTTGTAGACCACTTTCTTATAATAAGCCTCCCCCATAGCACAACATGCTATCACATCAATCTATCATTGTCAAATAAAAAATATCTGGATTTACAGATCAACCTTAGTGTTGGGGATATGTTAGATTCATGATGAGTTGCCTATCTACTGAGTTGTGATCATTATTTAAACATTCATGTGTTTAAAAGTGATCATACTTTCATAACAGCATTTTTTCAATATTGCACTATTTGTTTATTTCTGTTACTTTAGTTCTATACAACTCACAATTGAATAAAATGATTGTACAAGTTCGTAGAGGAATTATTGTTTGTCTTTAAATTGGACTAATGACTATATTTATTTTGTGTTAAGGTCGTGTTATCTTTGAGATGTTTGCTGGTATGGAACCTAAAGGGTTAACCCCAACAGAAGAGGAATTAAGACCTATCAACAGTAAAGGCAAGGAGTTCTTGAAATCTTTATTTCCAACAGAAGAGGAATTAACGTACGGCAAGAAAAAGTTTTTTGGGAGTAATGTTTTTCCTAAGACAAAAAGTTTGGATGAGGTATGTGATATGTAATGTACTACATGCTCATGTAATACACACTGTTATGTTTGTAATTCTGAAGAAGCCTTGCACATAAGACTAGCAATTATAATGGCACTAACTAAATACTTCATAATTATTATTCTCTCCCACCTTTTCCACTCAGAAAGATTTAAATCTCCTTTTTTATATGAGAACAAAGTAACAATACTAATAGGCTATGAGCCTGACACCAATATTTGGGCCACCAGTACCATTTGGAAGGAATAAGGTTCTCCCCTATAGTTGGAAAATATATGATAGCTTTTGGTTTTAATACCACTTTTGGTAACCACACCCCTCATTTATGTATCATGGATTTTAAAGTATGCAGCTTTCATCATGTTTATTGAGCTGTAAAATATTGTTATACTTGACTACATAGCCCACATAAGTTGTGGTTGTTCAGCCACACCCTGTAATTAGTGTCAGTAGGAATATTTCCTGACGATAGTAATTTAATAGTGATTTTAAAAAAGTGAAACTCAAATTTATTATATGAACTAGCAAGCAATGCTGCCTTGTAGGAGGGCATGTATTAAAGGAGGACATGTATTATGGGAGGACATGTCTTGCAGGAGTGATGTCTTCAGGGTGTCATATCTTTCAGGATGATGTGTCTTACTGGAATGCATGTTTTACAGGTGGATAGGTCTTATTTGAGGGTATATCTTATAGGAGGTCATGTCTAAGAGGCATACATGTCTTACAGGAGTACATGTTTTACAGGATGGCATAGCTTACAGGATGATTTGTCCTACAGGAGGACAGGTCTTACTGGTGTGTGTGTATTATAGGAAGCCATGCATTACTTAAGGGCATGTCTTTCAGGTGGACATGTCTTACAGGAGTGCATATATTACTGAAAGTCATGTTTTAAAGTAGGATATGTCACACTGGAGGATATGTTCAACATGAGGACAGGTTTTAAAGGATGGCATATCTTGCAGGAGGACATGCATTACAGGAGGACATGTGTTAGAGGAGGCTACTTTCATTGCTTTTCTATTTAACATTTATTGTAGACATAAGCGTTGGTCATTTCTTGTTTCTAAATGTAGTCTTTGTGTTAGTCTTGTTGACATGTCTTGTAAGTGTGACTGGTGTTCCCCCTCTGTCTCATTCTGGTGCCTCAGTGATTGTGTGGTGTCATGTCATGTAGACATGTGTGGTGTTTCTCTTCTGTCTTATTCTGGTGCCTCAATGTTTGTCTGGTCTGTTAGGCATGATTGTTGATCTGGTGTCTCATGAATTAGTCTGTGTACATGCCCGCTGGATACTGTTTGAAGCTGAAATGTATGTCCTTGTGGCATTTCACTTGATCTCTTTTTGTTTTAGCTGTTTGGCTTTAGTTGTTTGTTTTTTTTTTTGCTTAGTGATGTTCTTCTTTTTCTTGTGATTTGTGATTATTAGAAGTGAATTTTTGAATCTTGTATGATAATCCGTAGTAATAGAGTAAAACCTCAGAGTTATGAATCCCTTGGGAAACTGCAGTGCCACATTTCTGAAACAGTGGTACACCTATTTTATCACAGAATGCCAAAAAATGAACATATCTGTATCTTCTGAGCAGATCACAACTGCTTGATATCCTTCTTTGACAGCAAAGCAGCATGCAGAAGTATGTATCCATCAGCTACTTCTTGTCTACATGTAAAACCTCAGATTTTGTCATCTCCTCTCCTGATTGAACAGTCCCTCGATGTTTGATCATCTATTAGTTCTATAGCTTCTGTAATTTTTTTAATGATCTGGAATATTTTTGATACTTGCTGATCTTGTTACAAAATATGCAGATTGCGGTATAAACTCTCCTCTTTAGAATCTTTTAGTGCAAGCTTGCTCTGAGTCTGCATGATTTTAACCTAATTTTCTTTGAGAGTATCGAGTATTTCTTCATTGTAACTATGATCCAATATTTTTGGTGATACTAAATTTTTGGATTTTTTTTTGTTTTTTTTGTTTTGAATCCCTAAGTTGTCTTACGATGTCAAGAATGGAAATTTGGTTTATCAAATAGTGTAACTCATGATTCATAACTTGTAGGGCTAATTAGGGAATCATTGACTAAGCTGTGCATATAGCATACTGTTTTTAATTGTCCCCAGATGCCTCCATCAGGTTTTGTACACAGCAACAAGACCTGAGGAATATTTCTTTTTAATTATTTAGTTTTATTTTATTATTTAATTTATTAGCCTGCAATCGCTGCATTCAGCAGTATTGCTTGCTAGGCCCTCCTTCGGTGGGCTATGTCACAAAATTGTCTTATGGGAGAACATGTCTTACAGGAGAAGTCTTATGGGAGAACATTTCTAATGGGAGGACATGTCTTACCGGAGAACATGTCTTATGGTATGACATGTCATATGGGAAGATATGTCTTACAGGAGAACATTCTTACTAAAGAGTGTGTCTTACAAGAGGACATGTCTTGTGGAGGACATGTCTTACAGAAAAACGTGTTTTTGAGATGACATGTCTTATGGAAGGACATGTCTTATGGAAGGACATGCCTTATGGAAGGACATGTCTTATGGTCTTATGGGAGGACATGTCTTATGGTCTTATAGGACATTTTTAAGGGAGGACATGTTTTATGGAAGGATATGTCTTGCAGGGGACATTATGGGAGGACATGTCTTAGGCACAATTTGTCTTTGTGTTGGATATGTCTTAACATGGGCCTACAGGACCTATTTCTGAGAATAATGTTTTGGCCAAAAAATAGTATGAAACTGTTTATCTCTTAAATACCTTTCTTTTGATATACAGTATGTTTGGGTGACTTTAAAATTTGACATTTTGTGGTCAAAACATGAGCTTGAAATGACCTTTGTTGTAATTTTTTGTGTGTCATCCAACCTAGCATTTCTCTCTGACTTATAACATAAATTTAGTATGGGTTTTGCTCTTAAAATTTCATGCAGGTAAGTTTTACAATTTTGATTCTTGGCTGGTCTACTAATTATGATTGGTGGAATAAAAGAATTGTTGGAGATATGTTATCCATACTTTTTTGTATGTATTTGTTTCCAGATATCTGGTGATAACCTATTCAAGCTTCCAAAAGAGCCAGAGAAGGTATACTTAAAGTTACACATTATACTGTAACAATCAATATTTTGCAATGAGTCCATTCTTGTATACACACAAATGACCTTGGTGAAATTCACTCCATGTATATTCCATTAATTATTCTGTACCCTTAATACTTTAAGATAAATTATTATTTTCTCTAGTATATTAATTAACAAACTCTCATGTCCAATCACAAATATGTAGTTATGACATGGACAGCTCTGTTGTTTTTCCCATGCATGTGAAGAGCCACTTTAATATATCTCATGCTTTGCCCTTCAACCTTCTTGTAGTGTAGCAACTACTCCCATTGTTATTAAACCAAGGACAAATTAATTTATCAGGGAACACATTTTCATTTATTTATAAATGGTAAAGAACCATGATCTCTGTCAGAGAAAGACCAAGGTACAGAGATACCAAGTTTGTAAATCACACACTGACTTACAGATAATTAGCAAAAAACACATAGTAACGTCATAGTGGAGATGGCTTGTAAATTATAAAAGAACAGAACTTTGTTACATTAAACAGTTCGGTGATATTTGTGTATTTTATTAGTTGAGTACTTGAGTTATTTCAGTGACCTTTTATATTTATTAGGTACTAGCAGCATATATCAAGCGTTGCCCGGCCAATATAACATGAAGAATTATAGAAGCCACTCAAAGTTCGGCCTGGTTAATCCTTCAATTACCTTTTGACAGCCAAAACAACTTGTGTGTGTGTGGCACACCCACATGCCGTCAATAATACTCACCTGATTACTTGGACTCCACATGCCAAATTTCAGCCTGATTGGTCCATAAATGAGATTTTGGTTGGCATAACGATGTTCTATGGGTGTGGCAATGACCAAACCACACCCATTGACACACGCAAGTGATTAGTAATGCTCACCCAGTTGCTTGGAAGCCTCATTCGAAATTTTAGTCTGGTTGGTCGTTGGATTAGCTTTTAATAACCAAAACAACTTGCAAGGGTGTGGTTATGGCCAAACCACACCCATATGTGGTTAATAATGCTTTCCAGGGTACTTGGAGACCGAATGCCCACTTTCTGACTGATTGGTCTCTGATAAACTTTTTTCCAGCCAAAATAACTTCCTGTCGGTGTGGGTATGAAAAAACCACACCCATTACCATACCCACATGTGTTTAATAACACTCACCAGGGTGCTTGGAAAGCACATTCAGCCTTTTTCTCCAAGTGTTTGGCTGTGATGCCTAGACACACACACATACAAACATATATACGTAGGAACCAAAGTACAGTAGATGTCAGTTACGAACCCCTTGGGAAACTGCAGTGTTCATAACTCTGAAATATTTGAAACTCTGAAATAAAGATATCCCAATGACATGCTTCTTAATAATTATGATTTATTGTAGTAATCTAAAACAATATTTTAGTGAGCACTTATCCTAAATACTGTAACTGAATGCAAACATGCTTATCTGCACGTATCCTGCTACTATTTAGCTGTTTCAACACTTCTTCCAGCCATGAAGCTCAAAATTTATTTTAAGTACTGCCAGCTTTATTTTTTCCTTACTTTTCTCATGCCCACAAGCGAGAATTGTATTTACTGCAGCTGTTCTCCCTTCCTATACACCTTATTGGGGTTGTTTTCCTCAGTGAAAGGAGCCTTGAGCATTGTAGCAGCTGCAATTCTGGTGGAGGATATTCTTAACCTAATAAAAACAGGTATACTTTTTTTGTATTTTACCAACTTTTTTTCCAGTTTGGTGTTTGGTTGACCGGTCAGTTCATAACTCTGAGGTTCATAACTCTGAGGTTCATAGCTCTGAGGTTCATAGCTCTGAGGTTCATAGCTCTGAGGTTCATAGCTCTGAGGTTCATAGCTCTGAGGTTCATAGCTCTGAGGTTCATAGCTCTGAGGTTCATAGCTCTGAGGTTCATAGCTCTGAGGTTCTACTGTATATATATTAAGTGTGTTCGTGGATCTAACTCCTTATGTCCAACCTTTATTCAGAAGTTCTTTTATTGGCATTTTTTTTGCTTTACACACCAATGGGAAAAGAAGAAGCCAGGAGGGATCTCGCCAATGTTACTTCCTAAGTCAAGTTGTGTATGCATACCATGTTTAAGTCTGTCGCTCCAAGGGTTTGTTGGCCAAAGTACCATTTGTGGCATTTTTTGGGCCTGACATGAACTAAAAAAAGGTGTGGTCATACATATGTACTTGAAATATTCCTCACATATTGATTCCTAATATATATGGGTTCATGGGTTTAACTCCCTAGGTTCTAGTGTTTTTGCTGAAATGTCATTTTTAGCCCTTACACAGGGAAAGGAAGAGGTGTGGCCAGGTAGAGAATCACACTAATAATAAACTTATTGTATACAGCTTGCAGAAGCAACAAGTTTGGCAACTTTGCAGCTGCAACATGTTAATCATTGAAGGCAACAATACCTTCTTGATTTTCAATCATTGCTGATGAAGCATTGGATGAAATCAACAGCAATCAACAGAATAGAGCGTGAAATGGATTCTGTTGGTTTGCTTAAGCTTCCTGACACAAGAGCAACCTCCAAGCATCATTATGTCAAGGACAGGCTTATGATGAGGCTGTGAGTATGAATATGATGAGAAGAAGATCTGGTGTGACCGAAAAATTTTGTAAAGATAATTCCTTTACCGTAGCTGTGCATTCTTATGCACATTCACTTAATCTTTGCTTTAAGATATTGGAAGACAGCTTCCATGTATTGAGGATGCTCTTGAAATAGTTAAAGAAATAAGTAAGCTAATTTTTTTTCCTCCATAATATCGCATCTTTTTTCAATCAAGTAGCAAGAGGTTGTTAGAGGTGTAACTAAATTGTCATGTCCCACCAGATGGACTCCAAGAATAGTTGTTGTGGAAGATATTCTTTTAGAGAAGCTTTGGAAGGAATTTATTCAACAGAATGATGAATAAATTTGAAAGCAGGTGGTTTAATCAATGGAGAAGTTGGAATGAGACCAGTCACCTTTATTTTAGTGCAGCAGAGCAAATTTCTCTCGTATTGCAAAACACAACAACAAAAGCAAATATGGTTTTGCTGGTTGCTCTTTCTGCTGTTGATGCTGCCAAACAATTTTACAAAATAATATGGTCTGAAAAGAATTTCAACAGATTTTATGATAAGACTGTAACCACTGCTGAGGAGCACAATAATGATCCTCCAGAATCAACTCCTTACCTAAGACTTCAGATTGAAAATGGGAGTTAGCCAAATATATTTACATCTGCAAAAGCTTACTTCCAGGCAATTTTGTTTGAAGCAACTTCAATAGCTTAACTTTCCGCATTCCAAGACTTTATCAACCTTGTATCAGTAGATACAAGCAGTATATCTGCTATCATGTGCATACTAAAAATGAGAGCAGTAACCATGCCAGTCCAAGTTCAACTCTCAACAGAAAAATTATCTTACTGTAATTCACGGTTTGTCTGTATGTTCGCTATCTTGATCTTCCAAAATTTTTCAGGGGTTGCTCATAGGATTACTGGCCCCATTTGGGGAGAATGTGGTTAGGGTTAAGACTTCAATCATTTAAATATACATTCCTATTCATGATAATTAATCACCAAGTTTTAATGTGTAATATGATCCCATTCAAAAGGATATTTCTAGAGGAAGTGGTGGCGTATCATAATACATACTAAGTGAGGTCAGGAAATTAATATTTTCTCTTCAACATTGTAAGGATGGAATAACTGAAGGGTATTTCTCTAGTACAGTGGAACCTCCGAATAGCGAACACATTGGAACCCACTCACTGTCTTTGTAGAGAGGTTGACCTCTATCAGAGGCCTTCCCAAGATCAATCACTAAATATCTATTAATGTCCTAATAGTAAGCTCTCATGCTACTACAGCTAATTGGATCTACTTACTATTATCATGGGGAGTATATACAAGGATTATTTCCTTTTACCATAATGAAAAGGTGGGGAAAGCAACAAAGGCAGTGGAAGAATTAGGAACTTATTGACTGAGTGTTTATCTCTGTTTCAAGACTCGACTGTCATGCCACTTTGTTGGGTTATTTTTTGAGAAACAATAACAATTATTGTGTTGTTTTTGCACAGAGAGATTAACAGGGACTCTGCTGCAGAATTGTGAACAAAATTGCTTATTTTTGCCCGGAAACAATATACCTACCGGCTGCAGTGACTAAAATCCTATATTCAGATGCAAAAGAAACTGGTGAATAATCTTCCAGGAGACATTCACCTCACTCAGCAAGAGGCTCATGAGCCTCATTTAGCGGTTGTATCTTTATTCTTGACTTTTGTTCATTCAATTTCACAGTAAGGCTGGGGTGTGGTTTCACAAAATATTCTGGGGATGTGGCTTTTGTCCCTTCTGAGAGGTCATTTTCACTGCATTTACTGTAAGCTACCCCAGCTTTTGTCCGTTGTTCAGAGTTAGGAGGGTCCGTTTTCAGAGGTACTGATAAATAAGCTCTTGTAGGGAATCAATCGGTGCCTTACTGTTTGTCCATTGAGATTGTCCCTATTTCAGAGAGTCTGTTTAGGGAAGTTCCACTGTATATCACAATTCCTGCCCTGGAAAAGTGATGATGTTACAAGTTATACTGAACCAACTATCTCATGTATTTACAACTTTACTCTTATCCTCACTGCACATCATTTACACCAAATGTTTATTTTGTAACGTTGCCTTGTCTTTATTGTTGTTTTTATTTGTTTGTTGTTGTTTCTTTAATCCAGGGTATTGCTATTACAAATGAAATCAAAGAAATGCTGAAAAAAATACAACTTTGAGTTTTTGTTGCGATTTTCTGTTTGTTTGTTGCTGGGGTTTTTTGTTTCTTTTGTTGTTGTTTTAATTATTATTATTTTTTTAATAATAATTTTGTAATTAACTACTTCGAATAATGATATATGAATTAAAATGAATTCTAGTACCATTAGTCGTCAAATTTTGTCTTAGTAATTTTCTTGTGGTTCTCTTTATATTTACATGTATACTGAACTAAATTTAATGTATTATCTATCTGTGAGGCTTATGCCTGCAAATCACTTGATCCTAGGGAGCTGAAAGTTGACATGCAAACATAACTTACCCCAGGAAATAACCTGAGTTATGTTAGGATCTCCTGGGGGGAGACGATTTTGGTGGCATCAGGACCCGAAAAACCGGATTTTTACATGTTAAAATATATTTGTTATCACATGAGTAACTACAAAGGTATTTTACAAACTACACCATGTAATCTGATCACTATTATAACCCAAGTTGGTTCTAAAGGACACCAATTACTGACTGAATCACTATCATCCAAGAGATAAATTTGCATCTGTTCAACAAGTGAACAGTCAGGGTCACTTTGTTCATGCTGATTTGGTTCATTCTTACTATGCAATCTAATCGAACAAAAAATAAAGATAGAAAGAGCACATGTGAGTGAAAATATGTGCTACCTCAATTAGATTCAAGTTTTTGTGTCTATTCTATTAATTAAAAAAGGGGGGGTTGAATTGTAATATGGTCAAGTAATGGATATTCGAAAAAATTTGAAATCTTCACAATACTCAATTTGAGCACACTTAATATGGGAATTCTGTATCCATCATTACCTGCAACATAATTCTGCTTTGCAAGAACAAAACAATACATGGGTTTAACTTCAAGTTTGTAGCTGCCATTGGTGCTTGTTCTCTGACTACAATTGTTGAGCTGGAGGTACTAAGTTTGGTGGCAAATAAACCTCATCTTAGTTTGAGTTTAAATTCATAGCCATTTGTGAAACTGAAGTTTATCTAATGAGAAGAACTGACAGGCCAATAAGCCTGAAAACTTAGGAAGGACCTGGCATGCTTGCAAAACCCCATACAGGATTCCTTAAATAATAGTCTGGAACCACACTAGGCATACCTCCTGACAATCAATGTCTTAAAGTTAGTATCTGTCATGCTTCTAAGAAACTTAAATTTCCCATGGCTGTGCAATAGTACACTCTTCAAACAAAACCTAGATATGCTGAAAATCATCTTTCTAAGCAAGTGTAGAGACTACCTTAGTTGCTGGAATTTCCTTGGTGCTAAGTGACTTGCCATTTTTATTTAAACATCTGCTCTTCTCCATCAAGCCCTGCTTTGCTATGTCAGTGAAGAAGGCACTAGGACAGTTTATAGAATTGGTGGAAATGGACCTGGCCTCACAGAGCAACCTTTCTCTCATGAACAGCACTAACAGACTTGCTCTTGTGATCTGAAAATCCTACTTGAATTCTCTAAATTTAGACTAAATCACAAAATGTTCAACCAGAATGTTAAATCAGCCTGACAGTTCCAAATTTCCACTACAGTTGGCTGTATATGCAATATCTAAAGACACATCAATCACTAGCATCCACCAAAGCCAAAAGAAAATACTGATTACTTTTTTACTTTTTACAAAAATGAAATTAAAAAAAATATATATATATTTTTTTCTAAATTTTATCATCATTGAAGTTTTTATAGAGGTTAGTACTAGTAAAAAATATATATATATATATTTTTTCAATTAAAAAATTTTATTTTGATGTTTTTTTTGTTGTTATTTTCACTAAAAAGTGAAAATTCTCATGTTATATACCCAGTATTGAGAGAAAAAATCCAACTAGATTTGAAACCTATCCAGCTAGCAGGCTAGATTTTTCCCAATCTAACTAGATCTAGGCAAATCCAAACCATGAGAATGCCTTTAACAAAATTAATCCGGGAACAAGAGGCACTGAAGTGATTTTTGATTGGACTATTTTGAATAGTTATATTGTTATTAATGCATTCTGAGAGGGAAGCAATGTTTTTAAATCTTTGGGTGAACAGCACTAAGCATTAAAAACCATACCCACTTCCTGGCCTTTTGTGGTGTAGTTAAGACCCAAACACTTTCAAGGGAGAAGACAGCACATTAAGAGTTGGGAGGGGGGGGGGGGGCTGAAGTTTATGTTATTTTTGAGGAACCAAAAAAATCAAAGCTTAAAAAGGTGGGGAATCACTGAGTTGGAGTAAGTGTGCTTAATATAGAAAATTTAATAAAATGGAAAATTTACAACCTATAACTTTTTTTTTAAAAACCCTTCCCTCTCATCAATGATGAAAGTTTCTACCATCAAAACCAAATCTAAGGTCAAAAAGGGTCTGTAAAATCTTTGTGAATATATAGAAGCACTCAATAATTAAGTTTTATCTCCCTCATTGTAGAGTGCATAAAAGTTAAGACCCCTTTTCCCAGAGAAGGACCAATTTTTGATGCTGCAGAGGTAACTAGGATTGTTAGATATAGATGAGAGAGCTGGTGTATGGTTGGTAGCATTTGTTTGAATTTTTTTTTTCGTTGCTAGACAGAATTTTATTAATTGAACTCATTTTCTTTATTTCAAAGTTACACTGCTAGATTACATTTTGTAAAGTTGGAGGTACATTGCTAATGCTAGCATGTCAACATCTTCATAGCAGGGTTTATTCAACACTTCTATTAATGACCAGTGTGTGTGTGTGTGTGTGTGTGTGTGTGTGTGTGTGTGTGTGTGTGTGTGTGTGTGCGTGCGTGCGTGCGTGCGTGCGTGCGTGTGTGTGTGTGTGTGTGTGTGTGTGTGTGTGTGTGTGTGTGCGTGCGTGCGTGCGTGCCTGCATGCATGAACACACGAACATGCATATATATATATATATATATATATATATAGAGAGAGAATCAGTGTAACCAGGAGAAGTCAATTGACTATGGCCAGCAACACCACCTGGGGAGCTGCTGATGTGAAGAGTCAGCTAGATGGAGTTGCTAGGAATTAAGTATCAGTGTACCAAAAAAAAAAAAAAAAAAAAAAAAAAAAAAAAAAAAAAAAAAAAAAAAAAAAAACTTCTCTTGTTGAGAACATTGATTGCAAGAATTTTTTTTTTTAAACCTCACACAATCGTATAGGAAGGTATGTTCTTAGTATGGTTTTTGTTGGGGTTTGTTTGTTTTTGTTTTTTTATTATATAGAAACTATTCTTCATATATATTACAAGAGCAAGCACTAGTCCTGAAGGAAAATTCTTGGCAACAAAACCAGAAATTTACTAAATAGTTTATTTTTAATATCATAGTTTGGACAGGATATATTTAGATTGGATGACAATCCCAGTTATCTGGATCTGATCTAGATAAATGTCTACTCTAGTTCGGATGGGGATTAACACCCTTTTTATAGTCTTGCCCCCATATTCCAAAAGACCTTCCTCCTCCTCTGTCTGTAAAGGGTACTTTCTATAATTCCTTCTGGTGGGTGTTCATATCTATTTGTGTAATGTATAAGTTAGTTTGATGGCCAAGCACAAAAGGCACTGAATGGTTGTAATAGCACTTATCAAACAGGGCATCAACGTTCCATCAAAGAAATAATATTGTCAGACTATGTTTTGTATAGTCAGACTGTGTTTTGTATTGTCAGACTGTGTTTTGTATTGTCAGGGTAATTTCAAGGTTTGTTGTTTGTTTTTGTTTTTAATTTTTTATACAAGATGCATGATATTAGCATATAAAAATAGAACCAGTATGATCTAATACTGTCTTGAATTGCAAAATTATTAATAATTAATATAATAGTTATATCAATAATAGGCTTAAGTGATTTTTAAATTGTAGGAGAACGGGTTAGTTGCATCCAAAGGATCAATGGTATTATTGCCTTCCAAATTTGATTTATCTCTATTATTAATTTTTTTTATATGCCAGCTACAGTCATTAGTTATTCTTATTATATATATAATTATTTCACTATTTTTGCAATTTTATGAAAAGTTGCAGTGTGGCGTCATGCAGTTTTGAACCTGAAGGTATTAAATATATAAAACTCAAAGGAG
The DNA here is from genome assembly GCA_963969325.1 of Lycopodina hypogea. Classification (NCBI taxonomy): domain Eukaryota; kingdom Metazoa; phylum Porifera; class Demospongiae; order Poecilosclerida; family Cladorhizidae; genus Lycopodina; species Lycopodina hypogea. The sequence goes on along the minus strand of OZ017786.1, from coordinate 5,274,952 downwards.
AGGGGGAGGGGGGGGGGGGGGGGGGGGGGGGGGTAAGTGTAGTTTCACTAGGTACAACCCACTCAAATATCAGTCAACTCCCCAGACTAGCTACCCACTGAAGTAGTCTGAACTTGACAGTTCGACACTCTGCTACCACTAGACCTTTCACAATTATGCTAATTTTTGGACCAATTATACTATTCTGTTATGCTGAATTTTTTTTTTTTTTTTTTTTTTTTTTTTTTTTTTTTTTTTTTTTTTATCAATTATGCTCCTAAAATGTACCAATTATGCTTAGGATATAAGTAATTATTTCCCACATACAGGTCGTCAATTTTGTAAGTTACAAAAAAAACATTCATTTCAAAACAATGGCAAATACATAAGTTGCCAACAAAAAAAAGAAGGAAACATAACAGCTTTGTCTTTCATTGAAAGAATTATTGAGCATCTTTCTGCTGCAGCTGATGGTGGCTGTTCTAAAATCACTTGCTTGCCAGCACTGGACCACCTTGGTAGTTCATCCTTTGTGCTTTTGCCATCACTGTAATTTCAAAACCTCAGTAGTTAGACACACCCACAGCTTTGGATAAAAACGTTGGTAGCCCAGCTTTGAAATGATTCTGAATTAACTGAATGAAAAGAGGAAGACTTTAGAAATCTTTAATATTAATGCTGGTAGGTTTAAATTCACACACCTTGGCAGGATAAAAAAAAAAGGGCTGTTTTGAATACTTTCAAGTAACACTATATCCGAAAGTAATCATATACTGGTTTTGCACATAATTAAGTGTAGTCACACAGTTGCTGATAAAGCTCTTGATTACCACCAGATAGTTTAGGTGCAAATATCAGCAGTGTGGGGATAATGCACTGTGGTTGCAAAAGTGGAAAGAAAAGATATATGTTCATATGTTGACAATGCTAAGAGGACATCTACTTCAAGATTGCATGTTGCCTTAAAAACATCTCCAACATCTACAGTAATAATTAGTTCCATTTGTAGCTGTGTTATCTTTGTAGGGTTAGATAGTAACTCAAGCAGATTTGACTTATTAGCTGTTGATGCATTACCAGCGTTGGTGATGAATGACACAACATCCCCAATGCAGTCATGAACTTGCTTGAGCATTTCCCACTCTGATCACTACCAAGTGAGCTTGAATATGTTTGCACTGACAATCCAGTTTTGTCTGCCAAGCTAATATGACTTCACACTTGGAGAAAACATGTGAATCCATGATTTTGAAAAGTGATCCAGTACCGGTCTATTCAGCTTTTCCCTACTCCCATCTACCAATTATGCTCCTGATACACCAATTATGCTCCTGATACACCAATTATGCTCCTGATACACCAATTATGCTCCCAGCTACCAATTATGCTCGAAATTATGCTCGATATTATGCTCGATATTATGCTCGAAATTATGCTCGAAATTATGCTCGAAATTATGCTCGAAATTATGCTCGAAATTATGTTCGAAATTATGTTCGAAATTATGCAAGCAATTGGGAAATGCCTAACCACTACACACTGGAAAAATCTGAAGTAGACACTATTCATCACCGGAAATCAATACATTCAAAATACCCTCAACACCAACATCTCCAAAATAACCTCAGCACTAGGGACAGGCCTATAAAAAGCGTCAATACGAGCAAGTAGGGATTTCATCCGCTGATGGTGCAACTAAACTTAGAGCGTGCAACCGATTTTTTTCCCTTCTTTTCCCTTCAGCTATCCACAGTCCCGCGCTGTGGCAGTGCTACATGCCTGAGTGAAAGGTATATACT
>OZ017786.1:5144131-5272974 GCA_963969325.1 Lycopodina hypogea | reverse complement strand
TGTGTAGGAGAAAATAGTGATAAATCAAAAGGAAATTCTTTGAGATTGAACTGCCAATTGGTTTCATATACATTACTGCTTACACATTAGTGAAGAATCTGATGTGGACTCTTACACTTATTGTATCATTGTCAGAATCATTAGACCTTATTTGGTTTTTGTCACATACGGTTAAATAATGTGTTTGTAATAATTGGTAGCTGGTTTCTGTTACTCCTTATTTTAGTATTGTTGTTAATTGTGCAAAGAGGATAACAATTATGACTCCTTCTATTCTGGGTAGCAGCTTCAAGAGATGAAGAATTAAATGGACTGCCTTCTGAGAGAAAAAGTAACCAAAGTGTTCTCCATGTTATATATTCATTTTATTTGCTATAGGATGTGTACTGGTGGAGTATTATTGTCATCCTCCCCATATCTACTCTGTTTCATTTGACCACATGAAGTGTCTAATTAGATTTGTAACCTCAATGGTAAGAGACTCTAGGCTGGCCAATATCCCATCCTTTGTATCAATTAGTAATATGAACCTCTGTTGAATTACAACAAGACTGTGAAGTGTCTAATCATATTTGTAACCTCAATGGTAAGAGACTATTGGCTGGCCAGTATCGAATCCTTTGTATCAATTAGTAATATGAACCTCTGTTGAATTGCAGCAACGTGGATCAAGAGTATCTTTCCAATCAAATTCTTTAGATAATTGTTTGTGTAGGAGAGCCAACTGATTCATTTTTCTTGCAATTTGACTCAGTTTACCACAGTACACACCACCTGTGTGATGGAGGACTGTACTGTGCATACAAGTGCAGACCACCACATAAAATTCCATTCAACATCAGCTATTGGGTCCATCATTTTCCATGTAGAGTACCTGTTGTTGTTCCTAGTATAGCAAACAGCCAACTAAACAAACTCAGGCACTATAGCCAAACGAACCTATCCAGTGTGGTAGCTAGAGGGGGCCAAAAGAGGCATTTCCCCCCCTCCTCCCTTTTTTTCTGAAAAAATCTGTTGTTAGTTCAGCCTTACATATAGTTATAATGGGAATAAGATTTTATCTAAGTTATAAGCTAATAACCATACACTTATAGATCCCCTAACCAAGGTTAAAAAAATATTTCATACAAAATTTGACTAAAAGAATATAGTTTCCTGTTTCTATCCACATGGCACTACTCCTCAGTTACACATTTAACTGTAAAGTGTCATCACACAAATAGCTTGGGGGTGGGGGGGGGGGGGGGGGGGGGGGGGGGGGAGGGTGAAGCAGCAATCTATAGTGAAGCAGAGGCTATTGAAATAGTACAGAATTTCTGGAAGAAGGATTAATGTGTCAGTAGTGAGGTTTCCTGTTTCATTCAGGCCAGTAGTATAGAGCAATCTTTGGTTCTCCTATATAGATTGGTGATGATCAGTAATTGAAACCTTCACAGAAGTTTTTTGCAGGGAGGGAATGAATATCTTGTACAGCTACCAAAGTTTAAAAAGAAAAATATTTTCATATTTAATTTAAGTCCCAGTAGTTACCCTTTTCAGCTAGATAGTCAACCATTACCCATATATCTGATTATTATCATTGTTTAACAACTGGTAATAAAAAAAGCTTTTGGCTATTGAAGCAGTAGCAGCTACTATTTTAGAATTTGATCCAAACATTGGCTGATGCTAATATAAGACACTTTTCCTAATATTTTGAAGGTTGTTCTTTTATCTCCTACAAGGGTATGTGAGACAGAAAGGTCTTCCTCTGTCCTTTGACGTGTAAAAACTTAGCAATCCTAATTGGGGAAATAAGTGAAGAAAAAATAAAGGGTGGTACACTACATAGATGAACAGAAACTGAACTTTGAGGAAGTTGTGGAATGTTTCCTGCAGGGAAATCCTAGATTTCTCTTCAGCACATCTGTGCTTTTATAGTTCCAAAAATTCTAAGTCTGCCCCTAGACAGAAAATAATTGGGATAGTGGATGAAGAAAGGGAAATTATAAAAATGAAGGAAATAATAATAGTAATAATAACAATAGGAGTATTAAAGATTTTTTTAAAAATAACTAAAAGCAACAACTACAAAATAAACAAACTTAATGTAAATATAAAAACTGTACAGTAAATTATTACAATTTGTTAATTAAATTAAGATATTAATTTGACTGTGAATTTTGACAGAATTTCAATTTACAAAATAGCTATACATTTTAAATCATAGATAGATGTAAAATAACTGTTTTCTTATCTACTCCCCTTCCCCCCCCCCCCCCCCTTCTTTCTCAAAATCCTGGCTATCCCTCCGTTTCCATAATTTTTATTATTTTATTTTAAAATCAGGATTTCAGGATTCTTTTATCTTGATTGTTACTCCCTCGTTAATAAAGATGTATGCCGTCACTCCTCACCACACTTTGTTACTTTACATGTGCATACAGATTTGCGTTTGATTAAACTTGATGGTTTATGGAATCAAGTTCAGTGTGTGCGTTGTCTTAATCCTGTTATCTAATTATATAAGAATGTCTTTTTCACAATTTTTTCTCTTTTCTAAAGATTGTGATAGTTGCAAATATTACAACAAACTATGATGTGTTAACAAAAATTTTATAATACATCTTACCAATTTTCTTTACTTGTAGTGACAATAATGTTACAGTACTTGTTGTGTATATATATATATATGTATATATATATATGTATATATAAGCAATTTTAAAAATAGGCACATGCATTCCTATGCTTCACTTGAATTAACTGAGATTTTAATTAAAACTTCCATAGATGTACCTTCAATAGTAAGCGGCGATAAACTGGCCTATCTTGATCCTCAGGAGACAATCTGGGAGGGTAAATCAGGAAGACTATTTGAACTCTCAGAGGTTCTGGGCACAGATAATTTAAGTCCCTTTCATGGAATAGCAGACTTCAACCGTGAAAATACTTCTTATTATCCAAAAACTCTCTTTCGATTTCCACTACGCACTGCTGCATCAAATTTGTCAGATAATGTCTACACACCGGTTAAGGTCATTGAGCTTCTCAAAGCCCTTAAAGCAGAAGCCAAGCTTTTACTCACCTTTCTGCGTTCAGTGACTTCAATTGAAGTCTATAGAATAGATAATTATGGAAAATCTACTTTACTATTTCAGACTAAAGTTGCTGATGAATTTTTGACAGAATTGACACAGAAACGAAAAGGTTTAATGCAGAAAGTCAGAGAGAGTCATGGTAGGGAAGGTTACAACTGTTCAACCATTCATGCTGACATAACCAGGTTTGATGTTAGTATAAATTATAACAGTTCCATTACAACCACTCGCTGGCTTGTAGCAAATCAAGTTGGTTCCTCCATTCCGGATGTATTGAGAGCCTCTATGAAGCAAAAGGTTTTCCCTTGGGTAGGCACAGCTCTTGAGCTTGATTGTGTTGGTGATGGTAGGATATTTTGTTTTCTTCCAATGCCCATTGATGTCCCTTCAAATATTCCTGTTCATATCAATGGAACATTTGGCTTGAATGATGACAGACGTAGCTTGAAGTGGCCAGTTATAGAAAGACAAAATGATCCAACAGCCCAGTGGAATGATCTCTTAGTCAAACATGTGATACCTTCATGTTACCTAAGTCTTTTATTGGAAGTCAAGAAGTTGATGAATGGAGGTAGTTTCTATGAGGCCTGGCCAGTTATGGAAAACCTAGAGAGTAGTCATTGGGTTGGTCTACTGAAGCCTTTGTTTAAGGAGTTGTTGATGAAGAATGTAGTGTGGTCAGAGGCAGTGGGCCAGCGTGGAGAGTGGGTGATGCCAACATCAACCATTTATGTACCACAGTCTGTCAGTAAACTGGAAGCCACTGTTGAGAAGACACTGACCAGTTGTGGAGTGAAGGTAGCCAAGGTGCCTGATTGTGTGAGGAGTTCTTTCCTCTTAGCTGATGTGAAGGTAAAAGATGTAAGTCCACAACTTGTGAGATATTTCATGCGTAAAACAATTTCCAGTTACAGGAACATTGGCTCAGAAGGAAAAATTGAACTTCTCAAGTACTGCCTGTCAGATGCTGGTTACCATGATCTTGATCAACTGGAGCTGCTGCCATTAGCTAATGGAAGTTTTGTTTCATTCCAGAGGCCACAACTCTTCATCTCTAGTAGTGTCTACTTGTGCACTAAAGAGTGCCCCAGAAATATACTACCAAACCTTGATCACAAACTCGTTGATCTTTCAAATGATTCAGATCTTCACAAGAGTCTGGTGAATGTAGCCAGCACAAACCAAACACAACTCCAGTGCCTCAGTGTAAACCATGTTGCAAGTCTTGTTGATGATACCATGCCTGTCCAGTGGAGTAACCAAAAGATTGTTCATTTTCCATGCAATGAGCGATTTCCGTCACAATGGTTCAAAATGTTTTGGGAATGGGTTTCTAACAAAAACTTAAGCCTTTTCTCCAATAAACTAGTTGTGCCTGTTCAGAAATTAGGTGTTTTTGCACCTGGTCAGTTTTCTGTGATCAGACTTGCTCCATCTCAGTCAGTGCTGTATGTACCTTCTCACCAGGCGATAGCTCATGAAATGATGTCTTTGCTTACCAAGTATGAGGTGAGGTACTGTCAACAGAGTGTGTTTCCCTTTGTATCCCACCATGGTCTGTCCTCTTACATCATTAACTATAGTCCTGACAATATTCTTGGGGCTATAGCCAAGAATATTCAACATGGAGTTGTGGAACTTACTTTACAAGAAGCGGAAACATTGGGTATTGTTTTGATGCAAGCTTGTTATCTTGATCTGAGGGTATTGAGAAACATCAAGATGTTCATAACATCTCTAAACACTCAAGAAAAACTTTTCTCTGTCAGTGATGTTTGCAAAATGTCTGTTCTGAAGCAAGGTGTAGTGGAGCCCTCTAACCTAAAACAATTGATATCAGTTCTACCACATAAAATGGTGATCTTTGCTAATAAAAGTCCAATTCAGCTTCAGCTACTTGAAAAACTGGGAATTTACATGCAAACTCAGGCAAAGTTTATCATGGACTTCATTTTTCCCCGTATACAAAATGGAGCTATCAATGACAACTCAATAGATAGCATCATGATTTGTGTCTTGGATGATTACCACATTATCTGTAGTCAAATTTATTCCATGGTAGATAAAATCAAGAATCTCCGATTTGTAAAAAATGGATTGGGTCAGAGAAAATGTCCTCATGAACTCTTTAATCCCAGCAATGAAGCCATATATTTGATGTTCAAAGGGGAAAAGGTATTTCCAGCAGAACCTTATAATACATCAAGTTACATAAAGATTTTACAAAACTGTGGTTTGCGTGACTCTGTTACTGCTCAGGAGATCCTCAATATTATATTCTCCATCAGTGTTTATGCTTCATCATCACCTTTATTAGTGAGTGAGGTAAAAATTGCTCGTGCCAAAGCTATCATAAACTACATTCAAATGCCAAATTTTAAAAACAAAAAAGCGGGTAGTTTCAATATTGACGAGTCCATTAACCGCTCATATTTGCCATTTGATACTGCATTGCTACTTCTCTCTGAAAATAGAAGCTGGTTTCCAGTTCAGGCTAATTGTCCATACAACTATCCTAGCTGTCTTTCATGGAAAGGCAGTGGTTCCATATCTCATTTTGTATCGCTCAGCAATACAACTGCTATATCCTGCTCCTCTAACCAAACTTTTACACTTCTCTATGGCTCACAAGCATACTTCACTGAACCATCGATGGATGGTGAAGTATTTGAATGGTTAGGTTCTCATCAGCCAACTTCCTGTCTACTTCCTCATTTTCGCGAAGTAATATTGCACAAGGACAATATTCCTGCTGACAATTTGCTGAACTTGGTATCTAAAATTTATTCTGCTATGCAAGAACTTTTGCTAAAGAAGGAGACAGATCACATTAATGCTTTGCAGAACATGAAAGAATGGGTTTACATCAGAAAATATGGCATTTTTGTAGATATTAAAGCTGTTGCTGAAAAAGAGAATTTGAGCTTCCGCCACAACATTGAACCTTATCTTCATATTCTACCTGATAGCATTTCAAGATATTCCACTTTATTTTCCTATTTCGGTATGAGAAAATCTATCTCACAGGATCAGATAGTTTCCATCTTGGGTGCTATGAAAGATCAAATCAGTAGTCAATGTGCTTTTCCATCATCTGATCTAATGTGGGGCACACTAATGGCCATTTTGAATTGGTTGACAAACAATGGCACTCAAGATAGTAGTATTGACTCCATTTTGGTTCCTGCAGAGTCTGATTCTGAGTGGCCAGACTTGAGAGATGCACAACAACTTGTCTATACTGACAATGACTTCTTGAAATCATTTACATCTTCTTCCGAAGATGAACCTGAACTAACTTTTGTTCACAGTTGTATCAGTCCGAGTCTGGCCAAGTGTTTGAATATAACACCACTTAGTGAGGAGCTGGATGTATCTGAAGATACCTTCAGTGATGCAGGTCAGTGCGAACCTCTGACAGTTCGCCTGAAAAATATCTTAAAGGATTACAAAGATGGTGTTACTATAGTGAAAGAACTAATTCAGAATGCTGATGATGCAGAAGCTTCTGAGATCAACATCTGCTTTGATGCTCGAAACCACAAACTTGAGAAGAGAACTCTCCTATTTCCTGGTATGCAAGAGTCTCACGGTCCAGCTTTGGTGGTTCATAACAACAGCACCTTTAGCGATGAGGACTTTGACAACATACAGAAACTAGCGGCTGCCACAAAACAAGTGAAAAAGTTAAAGATAGGAAAGTTTGGAATAGGATTTTGTTCAGTATATCATATTACAGATGTTCCTTCATTCATTAGCCGAAACAGGATGTACATTTTTGATCCAACTCTTCAATATCTCTGCAAGGAAGTCAAAAACCCAACTCAACCTGGAAAGATGGTTAAATTTCTCTCCAGACTGATTAAAAATTCTTGTCAGCTCTGGCCCTATAAAGGACTTTTTGGATTTAGTAGTTCCACTGAGTTTGATGGCACCATATTTCGTCTTCCATTTAGAAAGATCCCAGGTGAAATTAGTGGCACATGCTACACTAAAGGACATGTGAACCAGCTTTTTGATGATATAAAACAGTGTGGTGATAAGCTGTTGCTGTTCTTGCAACATGTTAAGAAAATTACCATTCAGCAGATAGAAGATGGTCAGAATCATCCAACACTATTGTATGAACTATCAAAGTGCATTTCTGCACCTCTTCATTGTGATCAACCATACCTCACTTCAAAAATTAGTATCCAAACCAAAGACCAGACTGGTAGCACAACAACTTGTACAGACTGGCTAGTTGCAGACACAAACATTTCTTCAAGGTGCACTTCTGAAGGACATTGGGTCATTGATTCACAGAGCCCTAGCCATAGCCATAGCAAAGAAGCTGTAGCTAATGTAGCTTGCTTACTCAGCAGCAGCAGTGGTAAAAGTGATGTGTATACTTTAAATTGTGATTTGAATGGTGAAATGTTCTGCTTCTTGCCTCTGTCACAAACTACTGGACTTCCAGTCCATATCAGTTGTAATTTTGCAGTCATCAATAACCGCAGGGGAATTTGGACTTCTTTAAAGGCTTCATCTTGCACTGATGATGAAGTGCAATGGAACATCCATCTTATGACAAATGTCATCCCCATTGCATACAAGGATTTACTGTACAGTTTGAGAGACATGCAGGCAAGTGGTCACCTTACAAACTATCAATATTACTCCATATGGCCTCTTGATAATATGTTGGAAATAAAGATTCTATGGGAGGAATTTGTCACTGCCTTTTACAATAGTCTTACTGGTGAAAAAATGTTTTTCTCAGAATCTAAATCTTGCTGGTTGAGAATGGGTGATGGCATATTCCTTGAAGATCATATTCTCTGCAATTCTGGTGTTTTATCATGTGTGATCAATGTTGTGAATCACCTCAAGTTGCCCTTAGTGCATCTTCCAACTTCCTATCAATATAAATTGTCACTAAAAAATGAAATTCTCACTGAAGAGAAATTTGTCAATTTGTTCTTTAATAATTTGACTTACCTTTCTGATCAGGATGTGATGCCCAGTAGAGATGATATTATCTTCCATATGCTTGAAGCTTACACTTGTCAGAAGGATACTGAGCCACATCTTATTGGGCAACTGACAGAGTGCTTTGATAGTTTTGCATGCATTCCATGTCGTCCACAAGGAAAAATCCTCAACAACTGCAGAGATCTAATTGATCCTTCTTCACCATTTTTTGATCTATTTGATGAATCAGAAAACAGATTCCCCATTGACTGTCTTGTCAGTAATGTTATTACCATTGAGGCATTGAAAGAAGTTGGTATGGTGAATGACCATCTTCCTTGGAAGATTGTGTTAGAGAGAGCTCAGACAGTGTCTGCCCTAATGCAGACTAACAAACTCAAGGCACTTAAACGTGTGAGGTTGTTATTAACCACTCTCACTAAGCATATATCGGAAGAGCCACCTACCACAGGACCTAGAATTCATTTGATTCCTTTTCTGCCTGTCTTGAAAAAACCAGAGGACTATCCTTTAGTGTGGCATGGAGAAGGTCACCAGTTACTTTGTGGACAAGATCTTGTGATTTCTGACGTCAGATCTCATTTGAGTGTTAAGAACACTCTGATAGCTGGTTCACAAGTATCCTTTGTCTGTGACTCAATGCCTGTCAATGAGAAAGTCCAAGATTTCCTTCACATACAGTCAACTCCCAGTTGCTCTGAAGTCATAGCACATCTGAAATTGCTGGTAGATCAGATGTGTGATACTACTGATAAGGAATGGGTCACCATGAGTTGCAGAATGATTTATGACTTTTTGGACACTGCTCTTAAATATAAAAAAACAATTGATATCAAAAAGTTGAAGGAATTTTCATGTATCTGGAATCAACATCAATTCTTGAGCATTAACTTTGTAGCTGAACATTGGAAAATGAAGAAAGGTCCTTACTTATACTCAATTCCTGATATCCTTGTGGATAAAAAGTATTTGACAAAAGCTCTCAATATTAAAGAATATTTTACACATGAAGATGCAAAAATTGCCTTGCAAATGATGAATAATGCCTTTAATGATAAACCAGTTTCTGAAATATGTAAAAGATTAATCAAAGACCTGATTCCCATCTTCTCAACTGCCGTTGATCAAGATGATTTATGTGAAGAATTTGTTAACTCTGATCTCTACTTACCTGATGAACATGTAATATTGCAATTATCAACAAAACTGGCTTACAATGATGCTGGTTGGGCAACCAAGGTTGAAGGCTGCAATTATATTCACAAAGATATTCCAAGATGTCTAGCTGAAGCTTTAGGTGTTCGACTAGTGAGATCTAAAATGCTGGACAAATTTATCTCTCATAAAACATTTTTCCCTGGAACTGAATTTGGTCAGTGTGAAGATCTCACTCAAAGAATTCAAAACATTATTAGAGATTATCCTTTAGACATAACAATTCTCAAGGAACTTTTACAAAATGCTGATGATGCAAGAGCCAAGAAAATGTACTTTATTTTGGACAAAAGAACACATGGTGATGATAGTTTGATATCAGAGAACTGGCAGAAACTTCAAGGTCCTGCACTACTTGTGTGGAATAACAGCACCTTCTTAGAGAAGGACCTGCAAGGTATCCAAGAACTTGGTCTTGGTAGCAAGCGCAGGGAAGCTGAAACTATTGGACAGTATGGAATTGGATTCAATGTAGTGTATCATCTTACTGACTGTCCCAGTTTCATAACAGGTGGGGAGACTCTTTGCATAATGGACCCTCACTGCCAGTATGCTGATGGTGCTACCAAGTTATCTCCTGGTCGAAGGTATGACAAGTTGAATGAAGGTTTTTGGAAATCATTTTCTGACATGAGTTCGTCATATCTCAAGGAAGGACTAAACAATATTCCCGGCGAATTACAAGGTGGGTCATTATTCCGATTTCCTATTCGTCATTCACAGGAGCTAGTGAACGCATCTAAAATACTGGTTCCGCAGGACCCTAGAACTTCACAACCATTGACTACTGAACTTTTGTCTGCAAAGTTGGAAGAATGGATGCCTAAAATGAAAAGTGCCATGTTTTTCCTCAACAATGTAACTGAAATTAAGTACATTGTGATAGAACCTGACAGTACCACTTTGAAAACCGTGCACCATTTTCAAACCAGATTTCCGGAGCCATCAAAGTTTGAACGACAAATTGACACCTTAAAGGACACCATATCAAATTTTAGAGAAGTCACAAACTGCAAAACTTATAGGGCATTGTACCCTTTGGTAATTACAGAATTCAACTCTGATCAAACGAAGGAGTTGCAGGAGGAGTGGTTGGTGCAGCAGGGAATTGGAGATCTCAAGGATGAAAGCAAAGTGTGGCAGTATGTATGGACAGTGAAGCCAAGACATGGCATTGCTGCTCCTAGGAAGGTGCGACAATCCAGTGATCAAGGACAGATATTTTGTTTTCTGCCTCTTCCAGTTAAAAGTGAGGTTCCAGTTCATATAAATGGGAGCTTTATGATGAACTCAACCAGAAGAAATCTGTGGAGTGCCACAAATCCTGATGAGATTGATGACAAGTCAAAGTGGAATGCCAATCTCTTTCAGGCCATTTCTTCTTCCTATGCCGACTTCCTTGTCAGTGGGAAGCATTACTACCTTAATCAAAGTTATGCCACATGGAAAACAGCATATGATGATTTGTTGAATTTCTATCAACTATTTCCACACCTAAAGAAGAATAGATTTCGGCTATTTCAAAATGTTTTCAAAGCTTTGGTCCAAGATAATTCTACTATTTTATGCGTTTTCGTATATCAGAATGTACATGGTTCCAGAATAACTACTCAGTGGTACCCACTGATTTCGGAAAATAAGTCAGATCAGGTGCATTTCTGGTCCAGAACATCAAATGTCAAGATAATTCATCCTGTTCTCAAATCGTTGGGGATGAAGATAAGCTCAGCCCCAGAGAGACTCAGAGTAGTCTTAAATTCCTTCATCACAAAAGACAGCCCAGACAGCCCACACATACCAGCCATTTCTAGTGCTTCAGTGTTTGAGTATTACACTCAGCACAGTTGCTTCTCCTCAAGGAATGGCATGACATCTTGTCCACTTTCAGACACTGTTTTCCATGATATAAAATCATTCACTGTGTTCTTGCGACACTTGCTCAATATCCCACAGGAAGAAGCACCAATTCATAAAGTAGATTCTGACAGAAATGTTAGGTCCAGTATTCAACATTATGAGTCTGCTTCATCAAAATTTCTGTCTTCCTGTTCACATTCTGAGAATCCTGTTAGCACAGGAGAGTTTCCAGAATCCCCATTCTCTCACTTTTTACTATTGTCAGCTGATGGGATTTTAAAAACTTTTGATGAAGATCTCAAATGTTTTAGCTCTGACTTTTCCCACATATTTCCTGCTAATCACCGAGATAAATTCTTGCATCCTGATCTTAGAGAGATGAAATTGCACTCATCCTATTTTATTAGTGCATATGACACTGAGGAAGACAATGCCAATATAATAAAACTATTGCTTGATATATTCAGAGATACTTTCCCTCCAAAAATGTTCTCAAATAGTGCTATTGAACAAGCTACCACTCTTATAAGCAAGCAAGAATTGTTGAAGTATTGGGAATGCTTTGCTAAAGATGAAGTGTTCACATCATTTGTTCCGTGTTTCCTTGAGAAGGTTGCATTGCTGCTGACACTAGATGACAGACTCTTCTCTACAAGCTCTGCAATGTTGCCTCTATATCTCCCCAGTAGAGACAATTGTCTATCTGGCATTAAAGATGTTGTCAACATTATGAGGAAGGTAAAAATGCCATTTCTGGATACTTCTGTAGTCACAGTAAGAGTACACTGCCCTACTTTAACTGACCATGCAAAAGTCTTGACTAATTTGGTACACATCCATAAGGCGACTTCACTTACTTCAGTTCTGAATAATAAAGAGATTGACATGTTGATTCTTTACTTTGCCTCAAATCTTATACTCAAAGATTCATTGGACAACATGCAATCCCTTCCATTTTTTGAAGATATCACAGGGATTTATCAAACCATAAACACGGGAGATGCTTACATTTGGCCTAATTCCTGTATGGTCGGCTACCAATCTTGGTTAGCTGCACACAATAGTACCATTTTTTTAAAACCACATTCCGAGTGGAAATGCTTGGGTTCAGCCGAGTGTTTGTCCATACACAGTATCAGTGAAATGGAACTCTATAACCAGTTCATTTTCCCTCACTTTGGAAGAATGAATGAAGATGATCGATATGAGCACCTGAAGTATATTAGGGAACGCTTGTTTTATAGTGTCAAATCTCATAGAAAGTTTTCTTTTACAAAGGAAGACAAATGCTCAGCAGATTTGTTTCATAGCAATTTGCTTTCTTTGAAGTGCATAGGTGCAAGTAACTCAGCTCTGCAGCCTATTAGTTCATTCTGTAATCACAGAAAAATCATCTTTACAGTATTTTACAAAAAATTTCAAGTACTGCCTGAAAGGTTACAATCAGATGACTGGCTTACTTTCTTTAAAGAGCTTGATCTGAAACAGAATTTGACTGAAGAAGAATATCTGATGCTTTGCCAAGAAACCGCAGATAATTTCCTCTTTAGCAAGAAAAAATCTGATGTTTTACTTGAATATTTGTTTTCAAAAGAAGTTTTGGAAATATGGTGTGAGAAGAAAGCATTTCTCTCCCAGATTTCTAGAATACCATTTGTGTTTGCAAGTGAAGCTTCAATAGTAAGTTGGGTGACCCCACATATTCTTCAACAAAACAAGCTGGTCCAATTGAAAGGATCTGCTCCTGTGCACCTGCAGCACTTGGTGTGGACTGTCAGACCTCTCATAAGCCTACCAAAACAATGTACATATGAATTCATGTTTTTAAACAGTATGGTAAGGACTATGTTGAGCAGTTTGGGAGTGATAATTCAACCAGATATTGCAGATGTAGTTAACAATATTACCAACATCTCAAACAACAGTCGTTACACAAATGTGAAATTATTCTCAAATTATAGCAAGGATCTATTTCCCCCATGCACTGCTACAGGAGATGTAGTGTCCAGTCTTGTTGACATCTTGAATAAAAATTTAACCTTCCTTTCCAATCATTTAGAGAGATCTTCGGAGTATGAAACTATATCTTCACTTTCCTGTATACCAGTTTATGCAGAGATTGATAAAAAGGATAAGAAGAAGGTGGTTTTAGTCGAACCAAGATGTGTGCTCATTTCTGAGAGCTGTACCCAGTTTCAACCATTCTTGCATACACTTCCCACAGAGTTGTCACCTCTTTCAACCTTTTTAAAAAGCATAGGTATGGACTTCGGTATAAATCTTTGCCATTTGAGGATTGTGATGGAAGAGGCATTTAAGAATTCTGAAGGATTGCCTCTGGACCCCAACACTCAACAATGTGTTAAATGTGCTATTGTAAACATCACCAAATTGATGAATGTTCCAAATACATCTGACGATAGTGCTAAGTACCTGACACCTCTGTATCTCCCTGACACTGAAAATGTGTTGAAGCTTTCCACAAGTTTGCTCTATGGAGATACTCCAAGCTATTCTGTTTGCATTAAAGTTGATCTGACTGGTACAACCTACTCCCACTTTGACATCTTACAAGAAGACTATGATGGTTTTTCTGCTCTTGATGTATGCCGCCTTCTTCCACTTCAAGTAAGGCCATTAAGAATGTCTAAAAATTGTAAGCAATTACCTAATGAGGAATGCTACCCTACTGACAGTTCTGAAACAGCATTAAAGTTAGAGAAATCCTTTGAGGATGAAAGCAATGCTTTAGCTATAGTGAAATTCTTAGATAGGTTTGTAGCCAAGCAAAATCACGAAGAAAATTTAAAGGAACACATTGGATGCATTTTGTCATATATCAGAGTTTTAACTATTCCCAATCTTGAAGCTAATATTGTCCTTAATGACTCAGAGAAAGTAATTGGTCGCATAAAGTGTGACTACTTTTTTCACTTCAGTGACTTGGAGAATTGTCTCTACATAGATTCAGATACAGAAGATTCTAGTGATATTACATCAGAGTTAGCTGAATACATTTTGGAGTCTATTTCTTCTTATATCGAAGGTGATTTAACAACCAATAAAGAAAGTATTTTGAAATTTATTGGAGATTACCTAAAGTGTAATCCATCAAAAAAGCACAGCCTACTTGAGAAATACAGGATTCATGTTTCTACTGATGGTGGAACCAAAACTCTGGACCTTAGAGAGCTTGGTGTGGAGATTCCACCAATTTACCATAACAGACTGGACCAAGATCCCAACAATATCTTCAATCCTATGGAGTTTGTGGGGTATGAAATAGTGGAGAACAAAATTATTGTGGCTCAAGTTGTACATCTTGTGCCATCTGAAGAAGAAACTAATTTATTCTCTAGAAAGTTCATAATATATGTTTCAAGTGATGATGAACAAGGTAAAGAAGTTAATGCATTACAACTGTACAAGTTTCTCATTGGTAAGAAGTCCAGCGTCATTGCTGAAGACACTCAAGATGACTCCAGAGCATTATTGCTCCATGACGGTGGAGATGAAGTGGTAAACTTGAGAGCTTCCTTGCATCAGTTCTCTTCTATTGAGAAAAAAAGATTTATTTGTCAACAGCTAAATGAAATTTGGAAGCTTGGTCCAGAACTTAAACGTAAAGCATTGAAACGATTATTCCTGAACTATCACCCTGATAAAAATGTGGATAAACCAGACGAGTTTGAAATGTTATTTCTATTTTTGAAAGCTCAGATTGCACACCTGGACAATGGTGAGCCTCTCGATGAACCAGGTGTTGTATATAGCGATGCATCAGGAGCACAGTCATTTAATTCACAGAACATTTCCAGAAAGTTTGACTTCGACCAATGGAATGCCACAGCTGAAATACACAGAAGGCATGCACACTCTGGAGGTCATGCATATCATTCTTCCTCACCTTTTGATAAAGATGTCAACTTCAAAAATCCGGCTGAAGGTAGACGTTGGTTGAGGCAGGCTTGCATAGACTTTGGAGTTCTTCTGACTAATTTCAGCCATGCTAGTGATAATAATGGCTATGCTCATGTGTGCTTCATGGCACACCAAGTGGCAGAGAAGGCACTGAAGGGAGCAGTTTATGCACTGTGTGGACCAGACGCCAGAACTCTTGTTGACCACAATCTGTCCAGAAATGCTCTTGCACTTCAGACAGTGAAGCCTAAAGAAACATATGACCTTCCTCTTCACTGCAGTCCTCTGGAATGTCACTATTTGAACACTCGCTATCCTAATCGCTGGCCAGGCTACACAGATGCTCCATCTGATCACTATGATCAAGAAGAAGCTGAAACAGCAAAGAATCATGCTGACAAGGTGTTGCGTGTCGTTCAGCTGATTATGCCATGAAGAAATTTGACTCTAACTAATAATTTAGCTTATATAAAACTAGTATGTGCTTATGTCAATTAATAATTATTCATAAGCAACTCTTTTTCAAATTTATAGGATTGATTCTATTTAATATATTGCTTACAGAACGCAATTAATAAATAACAATGTAAAAGCCACTATTGATGGATGTAATTTTTTTTTAAATGATGTAACTACAATTATAATGGTGTGAATCATAATACTTAACTTATATAGTATGGGGTGAGCGTGTGAATACTTTGCATACTCAGTAGTGCAGGAACCACTACTGTTTTTGTCCTCTTTTTTTTTTCTTCTTTTTTCTTTTTTCTCTCTCCTGATGTCCTCTAGTTTGATATGAGTGCTGTACTGATATTCCTCACCTTACTGTGACTTACTTACTACATTGGAGCTTGTGTGTGTGTGTGTGTGTGTGTGTGTGTGTGTGTGTGTGTGTGTGTGTGTGTGTGTGTGTGTGTGTGTGTGTGTGTGTGTGTGTGTGTGTGTGTGTGTGTGTGTGTGCATGCATGCATGCATGCTAATTCCTCCAAAAGGATAAGGCCAAAGGCCACCAAATTTTTTGTGGGGAATCTTGGGGTCCAGGGGGATCATCACGATTTGTTTTCTTTTTCAAAATTGCCCCTCTCCCTTGGCCTATTAGGGCTGTTACGGTTTGTTGTTTTTTTTTGTTGTTTTTTTTTAACTTTTTGGGGGGGGGGGGGGGGGGGGGAACTACATGAGTAATATGCAAGAATACTATTAACCACATTTATGTAAACGCTCTAACTCTGGTCAGCACTGTGCCCAAGCCCCATTAACTTAATTTTTTTTTAAAGGCCACGTCCCACTATTCCCACTGTTTTATGCATTCTGCAACTAAAATGTCCTTTCAGCAAACAATAGTGTGACTACAGCCCACCTTCAAGCAGTTGCAGCCAGAGGCTGTGAATGCAGGCTAGTTACTGCATATAACCACTTTAATCATCACAACAATCGCATTAGATCTACTTATAAATAGGAACAACTCACAGCCAAACCGCTTGACCAATCAGACTGAAATTTGGTATGTTTTCTTCAAGTATCCGGGTGAGCCTTAATGACCACATGTGGTGGGTGTGACAATTGGTATGGTTTTATCATAGCCACACCCACAAAATTTATTGGGATACCAAAAGCTAATTATAGGACCAAGCATACTGAAATTAGGAATGTGGTCTTCAAGTGACCAGGTGAGCATACATTATTAACTACCTATGGGTGTGGTTTTGCCAAACCACACACAAGTGTTAATTGGGCTGCCAAAGCTGAGTAAAGGACCAATAAATCATGCTGAAATTTGGTATGTGTTCTCCAAGTAACCAGGTGAGCGATACATGTGGGTGTGGTTTTGTCATGATTACACCCACAGAAAATTGTTTTGGTTACCAAAAGCTAACTACAGGACTAATCAGGCTAAAATTTGGGCAAGTGTCCTCCAAGTACTCAGGTGAGCATTAACTACATGCGGTTGTGGCAATGGGTGTGGTTTTGTCTTGGCAACACCCATAATAGTTGTTTTCACTGGCAAGAACCAAGCGCACTGACACTTAGTATGAGGTCTCTATGCAACCACAAGTTGCAATAACTTGTGCCAATGAGTGTGTCTAATCACACCCATAAAATATTAATGGAGACAGATTGGTCAAGAAAGTATTCGGAACAAGATATAATTGAACCCCCCCCCCCCCCCCCCCCCCGAAGTACACACCCACACCCACAGGAGAGTAACACACTTTCTGGTTACATGCTGTGGCTATGGGTGTGGTTTGCTAACAAGTGGTATGAATGCCAATGCAGACACATTTCATTCAAGCTGCTACCACCTAATCTGGTTCTAGTTACTTATACCACCTTCATACTTCACTGCACCAATACATATGCAACAGGCCGGCCCACTGGTTAATAAAACAGGACTGACATCCTAATTAGATTAATAACAACAGTGTTGACTTATTGAAGGACAAAAGTTAAGTTAGAGAGTCAGTACAAAATGTTTAACAAGGATTTTACTTTGTGGTGAAAACTCCAAACGAAATAATGGTGCCTCTTTACTTTATTGGCCTGCTTATGTTGTCCATTATGCAATGTTATGATCTTTCTTCAATTATGATCCAAAAAAATTGTATTTTGAAAATTCCACCTACAATGACATTCTGAGAAACAGTATGCTGTAAAATAGATGAAGCTAAGAACAAGAAGAAAGATATTCACAGTGAAAAAGCCAAAAAAAAATCATGAACAAGTTTGAGACAGTTTGGAACAGTAACCTGGATGTTGAAGAACCAGCTAAAGCAATGACAGGGTGAATTGTGGACATTTTCCTGAGGGGTTTGGGGAGGGAATAAAATGATAAAGGTATCTTCATGGAGAGCATGTCTACCAAAGAACTTGATTTCCATTCTCTATAAAGTAGTTTTAACATTTTAGTAAAATATATATCAGGCACACTTGCACACGATCAAGAGGAATATATATATATATATATATATTGATAAAAAAAACATTTAATCCTTTTTTTTCCTCTAATTAATTTTTGTATAACACTAATACAGCCTGTATCTGAATGAGGGAGAACAGATTGATTCATCTATGCCACTTCTCTTGGTTAATAGACAGGAATTGTTCAGCAGCAATATATTATTAGACAAGTAACACATGTTCTAGTCTATGTTAATGTTCGTTACTTTCAATATATTTAACTTGAGATGATAACATAACATCATAACACATTAAATAATAAACATGAACCATACGAACAAAGAAGAAGATATTAACAGAGACATGAATGGAATTTTAATCACAACACAAACACATTATGTCAACAAGTTGTCATCATCTGTGGAAAACAACTCCAGGAACAAGAAATATTGATGTACCTGCACATGGAAAAATAGCATGTTAATAATCTCCAAAATTTGAATAATTTGCTACGTAATATTTCAAAAAATATATTATGTTAATTCTTTGACACAAGTATAAGACAATTGGTCGATATTTAGTACGTTTGGTAATTAAACAATCAACGAATAAAACAGTCCATCAACCAATTTGATTTAACCATCTATAATTCATTATTCAAAAAATTAATCAAAATAATAAATAAAAAATGAAAAATTTACTCTATCTCAAAATAGCAAATATGGAAATTATCATACTATAATTGGAATCATAACAAAGCCTTACATTTGATAATGCTCAGCCACTAAAATGGTGCATGCAGTCAAAGGTTGCTATCCATTGTGTTACTATGACATCCTACCAACCCTACTCTTAGCAATAGAAATAAGTTTGAGTGTCCTTGCAACAACTAACATTCAGATATAGAGAAGATTGCTTTTGGAAGGGAAGAGAAGTAATTGTGAGCCAGAGCCTCACTGGCTGATATTCTCTCTGAGGGAATGAGTTTGAGGAAACTGGAGGCCAGGCAACCTGTCCTCAAGAACTGTGACAACCTATCCACACAGAAAGTTGCAAGATTAATAAATCACAGTGCATAGCACCAACAAAAGGAAACAAGAAAAGATGGGAGAAAGAGGAGGTGAGAAAATATAGAGAGCAGGTTGGTGGAATATAGAATTAAGGAAAGTGCAAACAAAATGTCTAATTGCTCTAGATTGTTACTACAAACAGTATAATGACCACGCTGTACCATAGTGCATGATGACCACGCCGTACCATAGTGCATGATGACCACACCGTACCATAGTGCATGATGACCACACCGTACCA
This sequence comes from Lycopodina hypogea, assembly GCA_963969325.1. Taxonomy (NCBI): domain Eukaryota; kingdom Metazoa; phylum Porifera; class Demospongiae; order Poecilosclerida; family Cladorhizidae; genus Lycopodina; species Lycopodina hypogea. The sequence goes on along the minus strand of OZ017786.1, from coordinate 5,253,721 downwards.
TAGTGCATGATGACCACACCGTACCATAGTGCATGATGACCACGCCGTACCAGTGCATGATAACCACACCGTACCATAGTGCATGATGACCACGCCGTACCATAGTGCATGATAACCACACCGTACCATAGTGCATGATGATGACCACACCGTACCATATAGAACAAAGGCAGAGGCACAGAGAAGAATAAGAATATGGAATAGTCACAGTGAAGTCCTCCAACTGGCAGCTGTAATCTTGGCCTATCTCACAGCACAGCTGACACAGCTACAACAGCAGTGGACAGTGACAGCTGGTCTGACAGTAAGTATGACTCAACACTTCAGTATAGGCTTCCAATATTTAGTATGCATCTGCACTAATGAACCCGCTTTTCCCTTGAGTATTCTCTTCACATATGAAGCTACAGCATAGAGAAGCTTATCACAAATGGCACCATCTGCACTCCACATTAGCAACTGAAACAATAGGATAATTGTTAACTTTGAAGGGAGAAGCAACTAAACATACGTTCAGCAAGAGAAAAGAGATAATAAAATGGAAAAAAAAGAGAAAAATAGGGGAAATGCTTGATATGCAGTGAACATTAAACTAAGAGATAATTTTTAAAGAGAAAGAGGTAGCGGAACAGAAAGGGGGTGTGGCTACTGCCACTACTTACAATGGTGAGAGTGATTCCAACGAGGTCTTGGGCAGAGACTTGATAAATACGTCTGCACAGAAAATTTTTAAAAAGCATCCTATTATATCATGTCATTGTACTCAGCAAGAAGCATTCCAGATCACCACAAGACAATTATATAATTAGAAATCAATAAAGTAGATAGACAACTGCATAACACAAAAAAGATTTTTAAAAACATTAATTGCACGCAGTCAAAACAGTCAGCACTCACTAGGCTTGTAATCTGGGAGGAGAGACACCCCCGGCCAAGAACTCTCCGTGGGCGTGCCCATTACCTGTCAAACAACAAACAATTAGATTAAATTAAAGTTGTGTAATGTTTCTAATCACACTCACAATTGCTACACACTAGTATAACACGCACGCACACGCACAATAATACAAAGTGGATTTCTTTTCTTTTCTTTCTAGGTTATTTCAGATGATTGTCTACTTACTCTCCATATTTTGTTGAGCTGGTCATACACGCCTTTGATCCCAGGGAAGAGAGGTTTACCAATGAGCATCTCGACAAATATGCATCCCACGCCCCTATGATCACAGAGGGGGGAGGGGGGAACAGAGGGGGATTAAAGCATCAGTCCAGTAGTGAAAAGTCGCACTAATCAGAATGTGTTCATTGTATTCTTTAAAGTGTTAAAATAAGGAACTTTAACTGTGGAACAACTATATGTCTACAGTACTTTAATTAAAATTAGATGCATTCGCACTCCCTCTGCCCCGCCTTTCTGGTCACTGCAACACAGCATGAACTATGACCTCACCACATGTCCAGGGGGGTGGAGTATTCGACGGAGCCCATGAGCACGTCAGGAGGTCTGTACCACAGGGTCACCACCTCGTTGGAGTATGTGTGAGTGGGCACAGACTTGGCCCGGGCCAGACCTTGGGGGGGGGGGGACAAACAGATGTAGTAGAGGGTAGTAGGAAAACAAAAACAAAAAACAACAACAACAAAAAAAACAACAACAAAAAATAAAGTACAGTAAATAAAAGTAAATTACAGTACATTAAAGTACAATAAATTAAAGAGTAATATGATATACGTGAAGTTTCACTCATTGGACCTCTCTCAGCTTTATCTTGCTGTAAATTCTGTCTCTACTTTGCCACTATGGCAAAGGAATCTTCCTGAAGAACATACCACTCAACTTCTGTGTGCATGCATGCATGGGTCACTGGTGTGTGTGTGTGTGTGTGTGTGTGTGTGTGTGTGTGTGTGTGTGTGTGTGTGTGTGTGTGTGTGTGTGTGTGTGTGTGTGTGTGTGTATGAATGTGTTTATTACATGCTCTATATTTACACTAGATTAGTAGGTTCTAATCATCAATTGTTTGGTTGCAGGCTGTAGCAAACATTGTGCAATCAATTTGAAGTGGTATCACTTTTCACGGACTGATAAAGCAACAAGAATACATAGCGCATACCCACACACACACACTACTGTAGCTTCCATGCACTAATACATGATGATGTAATGTTGCCACACCCACCAAAGTCCGCCAGCTTCAACTCTCCTGTGGTACCGATGAGCAAGTTCTGTGGCTTGAGGTCGCGATGAAGGATCTTCCGTTTGTGGCAGAATTCCAATCCACGGAGAAGCTGAAACATAAACAGCTGTACATTGTGTGTGGAGAGGGGACCACGATGTTTTTCCATGTATTGACTCAGATCTGTGTCCTAGTGAATAGGGAAGGGGGGAAAGAAGGATGAATGGGAGCATGGTGGAAGAGAAGGTACAGGATGGGAGAGAGGAAGAGAAGGAACAGGAGAGGGGGGGTGGAAGAGAAGGAACAGGAGGGGAGGGAGGAAGAGAAGGAACAGGAGGAGAGAGGAAGAGGTAATAAATTGAAAGGAGAAAAAGGGAAATGAAATGTTTGTTTTTTAAATTTGAGAACAAGAAGGAAAGTCGTTAAAAAAAAAGAGGAAGTGTTAGAAGAAAAGATGAAGACATACAAACACCTCAGGCTGGACCATGCAGTGTGTGTCACATGTAGTATCACCTGACTATCACATGTACCATAAAGTGGGTGTGTTGCATGACCATCACATGTACCATGAAGTGGGTGTGTTGCAAGACTATCACATGGGTGTGTCATATGACTATCACATGTACCATGTATTCGAAGACGAAGGTGAGGTTGGTGGAGGTGTGGATGATGTCCAGGAGAGTAACAATGTTATTGTGCTTGAGGCCCTTCAGGAGAGATCCTGCAGGGACGGGACGGCAAAGTAAACAAAAAAAAACAAAAAAAAACAAAACAGTCAATAAATGTAAACAATCATCACAGAATGAGATCAGTAAGACAGAGATCAGGGCTGTGTGAACTCAGCATAAGGACTAGTCAACAAGATGCTATCCCCACACGAAGATTAGTAGCTTTCCCACCCGATATTGCCGGCAACATGATCACGACCTCTGAACCCTACACTGACTACATCATACACCCGTGGCACTTCTTTTACTTATAAAACTAAAATAATTTTCACAAACTACATGCACTTTAAAAACTCATGTAGAAAATAAAAACTAAATCCCGCCAAAACGAAATTACAAAATAATTTAAACTTCCAGCATTTAAACAAATATGTAAGATCTTTTTTTTTTGTTAATTTTGATGTAGCTTTGCCAGGGAGCATCTCACTTCCTTGAAATAATATGAGGGGCAGAGGTAGGTGAGTTTATCTTAACTTAAGAGTGTCTGTAATTGTGTTGGTACTGATCGTCAGAACTAAAAACCTTGTATATGCTAACTACCTTCTCTTATTGCAGTGAAGGGTGTGCCCTCCTCTGGGTTCAGTCTGATTTCTTTGAGAGCCACAGGCTGTCCATTAAAGTTGCACGTGCCCTTGAAGACAGTGGCATAGGAGCCCTCCCCGAGCTGCTCCAGCTTCTGATAGGTCTCCAGCCGCCCAAAAGGTGACGATGCCTAGTGAAAGATTGCACACCTTAATAAGTGGAACAGTGAAATATATGGTGGAAGAATATATCTGGAAGGATAGTCTTAATAATGCATGGTTTTACTCAGGGACCCAATAAAAAAAAAAATTGTAGCTGCAAAATGAAGATGAGTAAAACTTGATTCACAAAATGAAAATGACAGGACGAGGGTGTCTGAATATTTGGAAAAGGTCCTCTTACATCACATAGCGCTAATTAGAAGAATTCTAGCGTGACATCCTAAATGGTGTTTGCACTGTTTCACACTGACTGTTCCCATAGTAACATTCTGATGACCATGCAAAATAAAATTAATGTACACTATGCCCAAGTGTGCCTGAGAACAGTAAACAATGTGTTCTTTATGTCAACACACAGGCCCTTTACTTCAGTAATAGATATATACAGTAATAGATATATACAGTAATGGATATATACAGTAATGGATATATACAGCACTAGCTGAGGGAATGAGCAAGACAGGGACCATGAAAAGGAACCTACATCTGAGAGTCTCTTGCGTGGCAGTGAGCCTGTGGAGCCGAAAGCTTTGGATGGGACAGTGTTGAGAGAGGACGGGGCCACTGTATCAAATCTGGAGGCAGACGAGGTGTGGCTCAGAGACTTGCTGGCATGGATGAGTTCCACATCCTATAATTAGAATAAAATATTCATATAAACCATTGCTACCGAAATATGGCATCGTTTCTATCATAAGTCAAACAGTTCGCTCATTAGCAATTCTTTCTTGTATGAAGGTTGTCATGGCTGCATGAGCAATACTGATTATTATATTTGATAACCGTGATTTAGATATATCAATATTTGAAGCTTTAGTTACACACATGCCCACTTAAAATATTACAAAAAGTTATGTACAAACAAATATCTCTATAAACATGCATCTCCTTGGGCAGAAGAACACAGTATGCACTACTCACTCACTCACTCACTCACTCACTCACTCACTCACTCACTCACTCACTCCCTCACTCACTCACTCCCTCACTCACTCCCTCCCTCCCTCACTCACTCACTCACTCACTCACCCAAACTTTGCTGAGTCTGTTGGTCATTGAAAGTTACAAAATTGAACGTTTTACATAAATTAAGATTTCATCATGTCTGACGTAGAGTTTGAGTGAACATGTCACATGCTCTCCATGGCAACAGGCATGCAACACTTCCCAGACCATGCCCACCCACAGCAGGAAGAGTGATCTGTGGTATATTATAGTACTACATGACGCTATCCACTGTTGTGTTGCGTGGTATGTTTTGTGTGTGTGTGAATTTGTGTGTGTGTGTGTGCGTGTGTGCACACGCGCGCGCAGGGCAGTGTATCTGTGTGTATGCGTTTGCACATGTGTGATTGTGTGTAGATTATTATCATTGTTTGATGCAGTCGAGCCTTAGTTTAGTCATCCGCTAATTTCACATCAAAATTAAATTCCATCGTATAATTTAACCTATTAAATATTAGACCCATTACTTTCTCCTGTGTAGCAATCAACCACCCTTACCATTCTGTCTGGTATAACGAGTGATGTAGGCCTGCCTCTGGTCGATGCTGGCTTCCTGGTCCGGGAGGGAATGATCTGTTCTTCTGAGGCAGGGCCCAAGCGATGGAAACCTTCAGAGAACCGGCGTTTCCACTTTTTCATGGTGCTCTCCTTAGGTAAGGTGCTGGTGCGGGAGGGAGAGGCTATTGGCAAAATGGAGGAGGAGAGGGAGGAGAGAGAGGGAGGAGAGAGAGGGAGGAGAGAGAGGGAGGAGGAGAGAGAAGGAGGAGGAGAAAGGGAGGAGAAGAGAGAGGGAGGAGGAGAGAGAGGGAGGGAGGGAGAGGGAGGAGAGAGAGAGAGAGGAGAGAGAGAGGAGAGAGAGAGGAGAGAGAGAGGAGAGAGAGAGGAGAGAGAGAGGAGAGAGAGAGGAGAGAGAGAGGAGAGAGAGAGGAGAGAGAGAGGAGAGAGAAAGAGGAGAGAGGGAGGAGAGAGGGAGGAGAGAGGGAGGAGAGAGGGAGGAGAGAGGGAGGAGAGAGGGAGGAGAGAGGGAGGAGAGAGGGAGGAGAGAGGGAGGAGAGAGGGAGGAGAGAGGGAGGAGAGAGGGAGGAGAGAGGGAGGAGAGAGGGAGGAGAGAGGGAGGAGAGAGGGAGGAGAGAGGGAGGAGAGAGGGAGGAGAGAGGGAGGAGAGAGGGAGGAGAGAGGGAGGAGAGAGGGAGGAGAGAGGGAGGAGAGAGGGAGGAGAGAGGGAGGAGAGAGGGAGGAGAGAGGGAGGAGAGAGGGAGGAGAGAGGGAGGAGAGAGGGAGGAGAGAGGGAGGAGAGAGGGAGGAGAGAGGGAGGAGAGAGGGAGGAGAGAGGGAGGAGAGAGGGAGGAGAGAGAGGGAGGAGGAGAGAAGGAGGAGAGAGGGAGAAGGAGAGAGAGGGAGAAGGAGAGAGAGGGAGAAGGAGAGAGAGGGAGAAGGAGAGAGAGGGAGGAGAGAGGGAGAAGGAGAGAGAGGGAGAAGGAGAGAGAGGGAGAAGGAGAGAGAGGGAGAAGGAGAGAGAGGGAGGAGAGAGAGGGAGGAGAGAGAGGGAGGAGAGAGAGGGAGGAGAGAGAGGGAGGAGAGAGAGGGAGGAGAGAGAGGGAGGAGAGAGAGGGAGAAGGAGAGAGGGAGAAGGAGAGAGAGGGAGGAGAAATTTGGGAAACATGATGAATTTGCATGCATATGTAAGTCTCCATGTTTGATTTGGATTGCCTGCTTGACAACTACAGCCTGTCACCTCATAATGACATTACCACTAAGTTAAAAAGCAATCCATAACACTCAGTAATTAAATCTCAGAATTAGTAATCTATAGAAAACCTTGCTTACTATACAACCAAATGCACTCACTCTACACCCTCCACATAAGTTGTGAGTGGCAATGTGTAGTGAGACCAACAATGCAGCTGTAGTTAATGGAGTGTTTTAATAGCTATACACCATCAGTATTGTATTCCAATTACCACAGCTGACCACAATGCACCCAGAATTTGGCAAGGCCTTTTAAAGACATGACCAATCTGGTAGTGAACAATAATAAACTTTTGGGCTGGAGGAAAATCAGTTGGAAGTCTTCACACAGAACCAAGCAGAAGGGAGGAAGGGGTCACCATAACTCCTTCAGTGAGTCACATACCATGTCCTTCACAACAACTATGGGGGCAGCACCATCCACCTCCATCCAAGTGGCCAATTATGTTTGTATTCTCTATTCTCAATGACTTCCTGAAACCCATGAATTAATGGAGCAAAACTTCTTTTGAAGAGGTGGATTGTGGGTTCTTTGAATTGCCAATCAAAGGACAATATGGTGGAGCACACTACCAGAGGAAACATAAAAGTTTCAAAGTGTCCTTTGTATGTAAACAAACCATTACAACACTTGCCACCCACCCACTGCCCATAGGTTAATCAGCAACTCTGAAAGTAGTCACTGTGAAATGTTCATATTGTTTGGCAAAACATGAAGAACATATCTGCTTTAAAACTTTGTGTGTGTGCGTGTGCATGCGTGCGTGCGTGCGTGCGTGTGTGTGTGTGTGTGTGTGCGTGAGTGATATGAAGAGCAAGTAAACAGGTTAACCAACAGTCGAGGGCACAGATATATTTGAACCCCTTCTCCAATGTCAACAAATTCTAATTCTAAGTGACTCTATAAATTTTAGGAGCTTCTAATTTAGAAGCTGTAAAACTTTCAAATAAAACTGCTCATGAACCAGTTGCTTCATAACAGGTAAAGTAATGCAATACCACCAAACCCACCCCCCAAGTTAGACAACAGACATTGCCTTCACAGCTTCCTGCATTGTTATGAAATAGTGCAAGAGGACTGGGCTTGTGTGTTGGACAAGGGGGACAGCTGGAATGCAGACAGCTGGCTCTAACCAAGTAGCCAGACATAACACAGTGATAAACACTTAAGAACAACAACAAACTCTTAAACAACACTTTCAGGTTAACTTGTGCAGCTGTTCCATAAACAAGCACAAGCAGACAGCTGTGGTTAAGGCCTGACCTTATTAACTCAATCTGTGTAACCAAGTAAGACCAAAAATGCAATGGTTGAATTCAGTTCCCCAGGCAACTAAAGACAGAGAGAGAGAGAGGCCCCCATTTAGAGAGCAACTAGCCACTGAACAGACCAGAGGTTAGCCTTCCACCGTGATTTATGTTATTGCTTTGCTCTTATTTCTGGAAAAATTTTCATTACCACTTCAGAAGATGCAATAATAATTTTAGAATGGTGGTTGTGAGAGCCTCAGTTCAAAACCTTTCATCGATAGTTACCTGGCAGGAGGCTTGCAGGGACTCATCATAAATAATAAATAGATAGTAATAGCAACAAGAGGTGGGCATCTGTGGAAGTCCTTCAGACAAGAGCTCATTGCAGGACTCCACACATACCCACTCCATGGAATCCAATAAATGCCCTCATAAGGAATTCAATTATGGTAACATTTTCCTCTTTGGTCACCTGTGAGGGTCTCTGAATTGACTGCAACTTCCCTAATTCTTTTTCATCCGACCTCCTTTGCATCGATTACTGATTTGTTACATGGAAGTTGAGCAAACTGGCTCCAAACCTGCTCATGTCACTCTAAGTAACCTCTGGAACACTTAAGATCAATGGCTCCAGACAGTTAGGGAGGAGAGGGAAGCAAGCAGGCAGGCAGGCAGGCAGGCAGGCAGGCAGGCAGGCAGGCAGGCAGGCAGGCAGGCAGGCAGCAAGGGCAGACAGGCAACTGATAATGGGTAATCATAGTGCATGTGACAGACACCATGGTAACCTTCATTATGTCAGAATTTGAAAAAAGTGACTCCAGCAAGAAATGCGATAATTATGATCAATGATTGTGTTAGCAAAAGCTATGACATACATCCGATAGTCAGCAGGAATGGTGAGCAGAAAAAATGTGAAAAGGAATCTATATTTTCTCCTAAGAAGTCTTAAATTATTTGTAACAAAGCAAATCAGTAATTTATGCAATTAGTAAAAATCTCCCCCAGCCAACTTCCTGCTTGTTAATGATCTTAATTGACTTTAACACTCACTTCCATGTGGCACTAATAATATAATACTAGTTGGTATTGTAGGAACTAGCACACATCAGAGCTGAGATATTTGAGCATGTGGGGGGTCCACATGATGTGTGAGGACCCACCCATGGCGGCAATGAGGACAGCAACAACTACAAAATCTCACTCATTACAAATATGTAGCAGACATCTTCACTCTCATGCACTTAGGACTAGACCACATGCCCACAGAGCACAGCTGGTATGCACATACAGTATCCAAACCTTGTGGCACAGGTACTTGCCTGGATAGTGAATATAATGATCCTTCCTGAATACAGCAGTCCCCCTCTATTGGAAGACCACCTCTCTTGAGAGACCATATTTTTCATTTGTATTTGCTGTATAAACTTACCCTTTTTGGAAGAGACTGATTTTTGTCTAATTTAAGGGTGGTCTCTCAAGAGGGGGACCACTGTATATGCCACTTTGCACATGCAGGAGGCTAATATATTCTTACAGGCGATGACCATATGTACCACCAGAAAAGAAACCAATGTACAAACCCACAGGAGCAAATCCCATTACACTGGCTCATTAGGATGCCAAGATATGGAACACCAGGTTATGTAAACTGGAAGTCAGTATGAAAAACATCTTGAATTCCAAGAAGAACCTTCACACTGTGTATAATAATCAGTGGGGATAAGTGAGAGTTGGTAAATTCAAGTGATGCTAAACATCTCAAGAGCTGTTTACAATGTGTGTGTGTGTGTGTGTGTGTGTGTGTGTGTGTGTGTGTGTGTGTGTGTGTGTGTGTGTGTGTGTGTGAGTGGTGTGTGTGAGTGCGCATTGTGTGTGTGTGTGTGTGTGTGTGTGTGCGCACATTGTGTGTATGCGTGCTCGCATTGTGTGTATGCATGCGTGCATGTGTGTGCGTGCATTGTGTGTGTCTTTTCGAGATAAACTTGCCAATTCAATCTAGTACAAAGACATTCTTCAGAGAGGGCATCAAAACATATTTTCATGTAGCTATAACTTTCAAGTGAACTTGCTGTGGCTCCCTACATAGTTTCACTTCAAGCGTACTGCTAGGGTTTCTCTACAAGGGTTCCACTTTCAAGTGGATGCTCCGTAAGCATGTTGAAGCTCACCCATGTTGGCTACAGCACTCTAATCTAAAGGTATCAACAGATGTAGACATAATTGCATTCTATATCTACACATGTAGATACACATGCATCAATTTGATCCACCATGAACATACTTATATATCACCTGGGATCATAGAACTAAAACTACACACACGAACATACACATTCACTAACTCACACACTCAATCACACACTCACACATTGGTGCCTTTCACACACGAATTATGGGAAAACACGGACCTAAGCAATGCCATACCATCAACATCTCTCGAACAACACAGAGAATGGAAGTTCAGGTGTCTGAACAGCTAGGTTACTATGACAACCAAAGATATGGTGTAGTTAGAAAGAAGGTTAACAGCTTTCTATAGTGGCGCACTTACCAAAACCATCGATGCCTAGTTGCTATACTGGACTAGTATTTGGGAATGGGAGTTTGGAATGGAATCCGACCCTTTCTCTTTTTTTATCATATCAACCCAAAAGTGGAGCCCAATCACAACTTTTTCCAAAAACCCACGACAATTTTTTCCAAAAATGACAACCACTTTTTACCACCACGGTAAATACAAACACACATCCCTCATGCTTATGGATTGCTATGGAATTTCATGGAGACAATGCTCATGCAAAAAAATATATATGTTACAGATGAACCATATATTTGGAGATAATTCACTACAAGTATCCACAAATCTGTTGATGTCACACGCCCTAGGGCCACACGCCCTGGGGCCACACCACTTCCGAACCAATGCCAATGGGAGCCCAGGGGACAAGGGAACCTTGGACCACCGCACACCCCCTCCCCCTCCCCAACATGCACACACCTTCCCTCGTGCATTGCCATGGTCTACATACAATGATTGCGTGACAATCTTGTAAGCATGTTGGTCATCACTGCCGCCATATCCACCCACACATGTCATCCCACAGACTGACACAGTGACTACTGTAACACTTGATTTGCTGTACTCGGCATATAAGCAATCGCAGAATATGGATGGTTGGCATGCACACGCACCACGCACACACATACACGAACATGCCTCGCCATTGCAAAAAGAGAGCACTAGAATAAACTCTTCCCCCCTCTTCTTTGTGCCACTCATCTGGTCCCTATATCTGCTAATAGTGCCATGTCAGTAGCATAATAAGGTCAACATAACTGCACTCTGCATAGTGCCCAACACCTGTAAGAGAAATCACAGACCTTAAATGCCAGCAGCCGGCAGACCCGAGGTATTTGAATTACATAACAAAAACATTCAACCAACCACAATGGTTGGCTATGAAATGAACATGCTGCAAACATGGCATGTGGATGGGAGTACCACTGTGCTGCTCCTGCATGCCCTCTGGACATCCGTCTAGACAATAGCTGCCATTACATGGTCACACCCACTGGGCATGCCCACTGGGTAGTGCAAGATCAACTGTAACATGTGGGGGCAACACTTGCTGCTGAAGGAAACTAGAGGCCTGATAGGAATAGCATCATATCTCATATCGGAGGAACGCCACCACAGATCATCAGGTTAATCACTCCCCTTGCCACACCCCTTGCCACACCTCTGCCAACAGGGCATGCACAAAATAAGCCAAACTTGGAAAAATCTTGCAACAACAAAAAAGGAAAGAAATTGTTCTGAGTAGGTTATCCACAGCTCAATAAGGACACCCCCTAAATCAAGGCAGCATTGGGTAAAGGAAGTTCAACAAAAATAGGCCCTGCAACAGGGAAAGGAGGGGAGGGCGGGAGGGCACACACTTGGAGAGTGACAGAGTGGAGCTGTAGCTGCTGACAGGCTCTCGTCAGAACCGCACACACTTGATTGCCACTTTGGCACTCACAATGAACAAGTTTTCTTTGATGTTGACTTACAAGATGATTGCACACACTGACGCTGTCCAAGGAGAGCGCACTAAGTGTTCTAAGTGGGTGTGAAACACGCCTCATTTTCCACCCAAAAACACTTTGACCTATTCTGCAGTAGTTGCTATTACTCCTCCTGGAGGGCAAGTTACGACAAGCACAACACAGCAGGACACTGTGGTCAGAAATATGCATTGCTGAGTTCATAAAGGGTGAAGTACCATACCATAGAGGAAGCTAACATCCACTGTTCAACCACATAAGGCAGCCGAGTACACACATGCTCACACATACATGTGCACACACACACACAGAGCAACGAACACACACACAGCAACGAACACACACACAGCAACGAACACACACACAGCAACAAACACACACACAGCAACAAACACACACACAGCAACAAACACACACACAGCAACAAACACACACACAGCAACAAACACACACACAGCAACAAACACACACACAGCAACAAACACACACACAGCAACAAACACACACAGCAACAAACAAACACAGCAACAAACAACACACACACACACACACACACACACACACACACACACACACACACACACACACACACACACACACACACACACACACACACACACACACACACACACACACACACACACACACACACAGTGAAGTTATAGGCAATTCAATGTGAACAACCACATAGGTTAATTCAAGCTGTAGTAGTAATAGCTGGCTAGGGTAGCAAGGTATAAACTTGTGGCACACATGGGCTGGCACATATGGGCTCCCACACTAAGCCGTACTTCCTTAGGGATGGATATATCTTGTATATTTGTAGTTGCCACTAATAAGTGACTGCAAAACACATTAGCAACATTTACACTTGTTGATCAAGTGCATCCTCATTACAAGACACTCGCTAGTGCATGTCAACATGACCTTGAGACTCAAAGCGCACAAACTAACAAGATGGCAGAAAGAACCACCCAAGGGTCTGAACTACACGGTACAGTATCATCAACTTCACTGATGCCCTCATGAGGTTGACGATCCATAGTAAAAGAGCTTGACACAGGGACAAGGTTCAGGGTGCAAGGTCTATTGTATCCCTTGCATGGAGTTGCTAATCACCCAAAAGTAAAGAGAAGAACATTTTGACATGTATGATAGCACAGCTTTGTCGCTGAACATACACAAGGTGGTCCACACCTTACCCTGTGATTGACCCAATTATTAACTTGAAGTATTATTGAAGTATCTAAAACTATTACACAAACCTGTGCAATAAATGCTGCTATGGTAACTGTTTTGTAACTATGACTGTGGGGGGAGGGGGGAATGTGGAGGAATAAAAAATTGTTTTGTTTTTTTTTAATACAGATCATCCGTCTGATCCTCAAACCCTGACAGTTTTGAACAACACTGAAACATGTAAAGGTTGGGGGTCAAAGTAAAAACCAACAAACGACAACCCAAATCCCAGCCTGTGGTATCTTGGTAAAGACTATTTTGACAAAAGTAAAGTTCACCCTTCAGGTATGGCAGACAGACAGATAGATAGACGGTATTCTGGAATTTTCCCTCACTGGACGACCTTCTGCAGCTTAGGGAATGTTTTATCATGGATGGATAGATCCAAAGCATTGCAGCCAGAGTGGGCCACTTAGCAAGTAGTGTGGTCCCCCCCTCCCCCTTCTCTGTCAACTGGTCTGTATGCTGCTGTACACAAGGCAAGTGGACAACACATGTACCACGAGGTCAGCTGAGACAAGATTAATCCTCACTGACATTCCACACTCAAATTCCATGAACAATGCTTAATTGGGCGGCATACTTGAATAGAGGTTCAAAAGTCTTTAACTAATTTTGCTTGAAGAAAAAACCACCATTTCCTGTCTGCTTCAGATCAAAGCAACACACTCAATAAGTACAGTGACTTCCTACGGTTGTGTTGCCATGACATCATAAAGTGTTTGTGTACACACACTTTTCCAAAGGAAGCCAGTGATATAATTTTCCTATGTCATAAACAACCACATTACCATGGTAACCTACCCATACAAGCATGAATGAACACGGCAGACACAAGTGCACACCACCAAACAGAGGAGAAAGTTGTTTGTCTATATACTCATACACTTAGTGCTATATACTGAGCATGTGCAAGCCCAACAACAGCTGACAAGTGTTCAGTTGTATAATTAGAGGAAAAGTCATTACCAGTGTTGAAGCACTGAGTGATGGAAGGATCTTCCCAGCTCCGCAGGTAGATACTGTGATGGCTGGCCTACTGTACTGAGAATACCCTAACAGGGAACTGGTACTACAGTTTGGACTGAATGTTACTTAGCCATGTTTGACCTTGTGATGACCCCTCGACCCCTCGACCCCCCTAGAAGCCTCACTAGCGTTGCGTTAAGCTACTGTCATGAAATATTGTGGATGCCTTTAGTCCGCAGATGTAGCCAAGGATACATGCACCCATGGCGTTGTCTGTGCACGTCACTTGGGTGTGGTTGGTTGCCCCTAGCTACAAATAGTGGTCATGGAGATAGTATTCATGGTTGTGCTTCACCACAACACTCTCTTCTCTCCATTCCCTTGGTGATGCTCACACCCCCACACCCACTCCATCAGCTCTCACCCCCCCCCCCCCCCCCCCTCTCTCTCTCGCACCAAACCATCCTCCTCATCCACTCAGGCAGCATGCCACGGGCACTTGGCACACAACTCAGCAAAAATAATAACAGTCATCCTCTATGGAGGCAGATTAAGAACTGAAAGATACAACAAAACTAATTTCCAATTAATAGGCACATACAGCAATCAACAACACCTGCCAAGAAGGATTAAGCCAGTTTGGATGGATTGTTGTTCAAGTTCCATTCTACTTGTAGTTCAAGTTCCATTCTTGCCTGAGAGGGAGCTAATTGTGGTTCAAGTTCCATTCTTGCCTGGGAGAGCTACTTGCAGTTCAAGTTCCATTCTCCCTTGGGAGAGAGCTACTTGTGATTCAAGTTCCATTCTTGCTTGGATGAGAGCTACTTGTGGTTCAAGGTTCATTCTATCCTCGCTCCTCATTCCAGTTGGAAGAGACCCTGCACCAACTAATACAGGCAGCTGCTGTATCACATTTCCTGAAGTCCTTAAAGTACCACCTCAACTTACAGCCGACCTCAACTCTAATCTGTATACACAACTCGTGCAACTGGCCAGTGACATGCAGCGAACACTTGCAGGGCTTCTAAACAACCACAGAGGAATGCTCAATCACTCTGTCTTCTCTGAGTGTAGCTAAGAAAACTTCCAGGGGCTCCATTGAGCACAGGAGATGATATGGAGCCATTCAAACCTGGGGAGGTACCAGGAGACAAAGTGTATGGAGTGTATGGAGTGTATGGAGTGTATGGAGTGTATGGAGTGTATGGAGTGTATGGAGTGTATGGAGTGTATGGAGTGTATGGAGTGTATGGAGTGTATGGAGTGTATGGAGTGTATGGAGTGTATGGAGTGTATGGAGTGTATGGAGTGTATGGAGTGTATGGAGTGTATCAGAGAGTGGGGAGGTTGAGGTCCATCATTTTCTAAATGAAGGACTACAGAGATAAGCCTCAATTGCCAGGATCATTAATGCAGGAATCATTAACATGTGTTATGTCCTCTCTCATTAACACAAGCTGTTCACACATGCCACATCAGTCTCCTGCCAAACTGCATGAATCCTAGCAACCAAGTCTACCTGATTAATTAATTGCCTCCCATTAATTTTTCTTATACATACCCCATCAATTAAAAACACCTCCAATCACACACCCAACCCAGAATGTGTACTGTTGTTGCAACCTTTGCCCTGTCCACACACATCCTCATACATGTCCAAACAGCAGAGCAACATATGGTGTTGTGTTTCAACACAAGGAAACTTATCTTTAATGCAAACACACTAATTGAAACATACATAACCACTGCAGATTATCACAAATTAACTGGGCTCAGAGTAATTAGATTTTAAAATGAAATAATTCATTTTTATAATTAGATCCTATATCCAATTAACATAAGCCAATTTTTCTGCAGCTCAAATTATGTGTACAGCATCTAATGTATCTATTGATTTCATTTCCTCTCAGTTACACACCCTCAAAGCTGTGCCCTTCAGACCAGTCAGAAAACAACATTACTGCCATCACCATACACCAACTTAAGAACAGACAGCTAACAGCTGCATTATTTACCTGAAAGTGATCTCTCTCTCTCTCTCTCTCTCACACACACACACAGTTCAAAAAATTGAAATTAAAATAGTGAATAAAAAGAAAGTAGCATAGAATATGCTTTAGGCCTTGGAAGGCAATCCCTCCCTTCCCTTCCCCCCCCCCCCCCCCCAGCTGCATCAACAGCTAACTTAGAGTCAGCCCATGATAAACAAGCTTACCACACCTGTGTTTGTTAGTAACAAGCCACAACAACAACCTCCTCTGTACATTTCTTATTCAACGGCAAAAAAAAAAAAAGGCCCCTCCTCACCCATTGATGAAACAGGAGAGCTGTGAAGATCAGTTTCGAAGCACCCACACAGAGATAAACTAATGGCCCACTGAGCATGCCCAAGGAGTATAGCACCCCCCAACAGGACCAATAATGTGGCCCACTTCTGCTATCATAACTTTATTCAGGGCTAGAAATATAGCTGGCCAAAAGAAACCCACCGGTTTTTCACTTGGTGGAGAATCAAAAGTGAAAAGTTAGCTAGGTAACACTATTGGATATGAAAGCATGTTTATCTTGCAGAGATGATCACGGGACACAGCACCCTGAAAATAAATGATAGGGAAATGAAATGAAAGAACCCTATCAGGGTGGGAAGGGAGGTTAAAAAAAAGCTGCCCTATGCTGTGGTTGTAGACTTGCAGTTCTAAGTTCAGGCTGCCTGAGTCCCCCCTCCCTCCCCCCCCCCCCCCCCCCACACACAAGTTTCTTGCTCTTGGTGAAAGAATAAAAGGTGTGTTGCTGTTATATTGTTGTTGTTGTTGTTGTTTTTATCTTCTTACAGCTGCAACAGAAGTTTCCTCTACTCCCCAATAAACCAAAGTAAGCATACAGGGTTGGGGGTTATCTTTATGCAAACTCATAGACACTGAGCATTGATGAAAACTGAAGAAAACCTTGAAAAAGTTCTTGGAGAATGCTGCATTAGTGGAATATTCTCACACAAAGGTTGGTAGAGTTTGTCTACCTATCTATCCTTCAGTTTGCCTCTCTGTTCTGGTTCAGATTGGGCCTAACCTTTCCACCAACAATGACAGATTGAGCCCCACAGCACACAATCCATGAGAGTGAATATACACCAAACATGGTTGTGCTTACAATAAACCGACACATGCCTGACTGAACCACATAAGGTGACAAGGTTGTTGACAACTCAATCATAGCTTGCATTACACTCTCAGTTGTCCTCCCTAAGGTCAGCTTCATGGCTGTCACAGGGACACATGTTGGACTGACTGGCCAAATGGAGCCATGACAGGTGGGCATGTTCGGCTTGTTCATCCAGCTAGCAGGGAAGCATATAAATAACTTCTTTAGGTGACATAGTGCAGCAGAAATTGGTCCTTACCCCTTTGGTCACTGTGTGTGTGTTCGTGTGTGTGTTTGTGTGTGTGTGTGTGTGTGCGCACGCGCATGTGTGTGTGCGCACGCGCATGTGTGTGTGCATGCTCATGTGTGTGCGTGTGTGTGCATGCTCATGTGTGTGCGTGTGTGTTGTGCTTGTTTGTTATTGTATGACGCATGTGGTGAATGATATTTCCTTGATTAATAAACTGTGACATGTTGAAGCAGAGACACCAACAACATATTTGTGCTAGTGTAGTCGCCAGTCTATGGAGTCTTGTTAACAGGAACAGAAGAATGAATTACTGAGTGTGAAATCACACGCGACCAGGAGCATTCCTGACACTAACACATCATCAGAGTTCAAGGCAGAGGAGACACATTGTCTCTGACGATGTGTGCGGAGTCAGGAAAACATGAAGCACTAGAACATGAAGCACTAGGAGCAGTTCTCAACATCAGACACACAAAAACACAACAAAAACCAAACAAATGTGGCACTTTGTCTTTGATATCAGCACCTGATTGTCGCTATGTGAGTCAAGTTGGTGTGGCCTTGAAAATGGGAATATCCAGGAATGAAGATGTGTTCATGCAACAGTTTTTTGTGCTGTTATTTCCCCCCCCCCCCCCCCCCCCCCCCCCACATCATCTTCTTACAACATTAATCAGGTTAGAGAATCACCAGATTAGAGAATCACTAGGTTAAAGAATCACCAGATTAAAGAATCACCAGATTAAAGAATCACCAGATTAAAGAATCACCAGGTTAGAGGGAATTTTACAAACCACAAGCTTGCAAAATTGGAGAAGATCACCTGCAGTGGCCACAGGCATCCAGTTCAAGGGGTGCTAACTACATATTTCCTTTATAAGCATTGAATAAATGCTTGTATTTCCTCATTACACGTGGTGTAGATAAGTAGCAGACAGTACATAAATAAGCTTTAGTATATGCTGCATAAATCTGGGCGTGCAGGTGCAGGATGATAGTCTGAATGCTGGCAGATTTGTTGTTTGGCTGTTGCTGCTCTACTTTATGAGATATGAGGAACAAAATATTAGCTGGAGAAATAGGAGTTCAATCCTGTTTGTAAGTTTTCTTTAATCCAGCTTGATGATTTTATCAGACAAATTCCCAGCTTGATTGAAATGACTGCTCATGAATACAATTTCTTTTGTGAGCAAGACAAGGAAATGTCAGTCTATCATAGAGTATTTAAATTGTACTTAAATTTCATGTTAATTTTAAAAATTGCATCTCAAATAGGATAGTGTCAAAATGAGTAAAAATACCCTTTTCCATTGAACATATCCAAAGAGTTTTCTCTTGTGACCAGAAACTTAAGTTCTCCTTGGCTCATTATGCCTGGAAAGCCCATCCCCCCCCCCCCCCCCCTCTTATTCCATAAGCACAGGGAGATTTAAATCATTTAATACAGTGAAGATGAACATCTTGTGAACTATTTTCTTTCAAATACAGAGGTAAGTCCCACTTAATGAAAAAGGGTAATGCTGAGAACTATCTTCCTACAATTTCTGGAGGGTTGAACACCTGGACAAAGGAAACATGGGGACATCTTTATGATGCAGAGATAAGCACACCTCAACAAAGTGAACATGGGTCACATCATGAACTACTTACCCGGCAGCATAGGGAGCCATGTGCACACAGTACAACAAGACTTATTAGGGCTACCAACCAAACTTTAACAAAAAGATGGCTGACAAGTTTCTTCGGTTTCCCAACATAAGCTATCACATTTTTATGGTGAGACTTAAATAATAATAATAATAATTATTATTATTATTACTATTATTATTATTATTAATAAAAATGATACGACTTTTAAGTAAACCGACCCTAACCACTTCCAGTTATATTCCTGTTGACAAAACGCAGAGGAGGAAGTAGGAAATACTCATGATTAATCACAGCCCCAGAGGATGTTGAGAGTAGTCCAGTCAACACACACTAATGTAATTCTACACAACCAGGATACAAATGCGATGTTGTGTGTGTGTTGCAGAAGTTTGAGTGGTTCTTCGTGACAATGTCAACACCATTCCTCAAAAAGCTGTCACTGATCATAGCAATGATCCCACAAAAATAAAACAGCCTCTATAAGTGCACGCTCACAGCTACTTGTACTGGTAATTAGGACCACCACACAGTGTACAGGATCACGTGACTCAAATAACTTGAGGATGTTAGAGATGTCTCAATTTTCTAATTCTAGTCACATGTAATTATTTTGAATGCACCTGTACAGTCGGCAACATGAGCTCAACAATCAGCATCACAGCCACACAATCACACTTCATGCCTAACTGGTCTCAGCATTAAGTGTTGATAACTTTGACTGCTATTGTGGCTGGCGTGCCTTCATACCAGGTGTATGTTCCCCTCCCGACACACATGCAACCACAGTGAGCCAGGGGACATCATGGAAGTGATGACTCTAGAATCACCACAAGTTAACCCAGCAGTGGAAACACCACATCTCATTGTTCACCTGATTGTTTTCCCTTCAGAACAAAGAGCATTCTCATCTTTGGTGTGTGTAATTACAACAGTTCCTTCAACACTAAGTGTTTTTAACAGCGACAACTTCTAATACACAATATTTAGAATGCAGATGACCTTTAACATACTGGCAATCTATTAATTGTAGAAGATGGCAATCCAAACATGATATTCGGATGAAATGTGAGTTAGAGTTCAACAGTGTGGCAAGTTAGAATGGAAAGGGAATGAAAGAAAGAACTATAATAAGAAATTTAAAAAATAATAATAATAATTTCAATTCTTTCCTAGTGCTAAAACTAAGTCTCAGACTTTATCAAAAAAGTGTTCACTTAGTGTATGTGCACCTATCTATGTAATCAATCTGTGTTTATGTTCACAAAAGTTTCTATAATTGGGAACACTCAAGCAAGCCTAAAACCAGCCTCAAACCAGGATTAAACCAGCCATAAATCAGGCTCAAACCAACTTTAAATCAAGCCAACCTAAAGCCTAAAGCAAACAATTATCTTCTCCAACCAATGATATCAGTGCCACACCCCTTTTTCCCCCTTGAGGAGGTATTGGTCCATTCAGAAGCGCCATCTCTTTACCCAGTGTATGATTGATGAAGAGGGAAGATGCATGCACACAGAGAGAAACTGTCTCCAAGGAGAACGTTGAACCTTCCGATTTGAGAACCCCATGTAATTCTTTTCGAATTTTTCATGGCTATACATTACATAAACAAATTTCACTTATTAGGATGACTTGATTAAAGCTTTTGTTTATAAACATTTGACTTCTGGACCGTCACTATGGTAACCACATGCAGGGAAAAGCTCAAACATCTCAACAAATCTCCACCAATGCTAACCTTCTATGTTGTATTATTGACAGCACCAAAAAGATGAAGATAAACTGCATACCACAGACTACAATGCCACGAAGCATCCACTCAAATATAATGCATGCACACTAAAGAACGAAACTACGAGAGTCTGGACTGTACAGCACAGAAGGTGCGCATGTACAAGAGAAAGGAAAGAAGACTTAAACAAATTTAAGTAACGAAAAAATATCCAAGAAGAGATACAAAAGTTATACAGCTACTTCAGCAGCTGCAGAAGTTTGGCTTCAAGACTTATTATTTAGGTGCCTTTTCATGCAAACAAATAAACAAATCTTTGTTGATGCATGTATCATGGGTGTGATTATGGGTGTAGCCACAAATATGGTAAATTGGTGAAGATACTCATAGAATGCTGATTATCAATGCATGTGAAATGGTTTTGAGGTCTTGTCAGAAATTAAAATCATCATTTTCACACAGCATGTAAGACAGACAACTTCCTGACTCTTTAGACCTGTGGCACTAATGCATAAGTACATGGCTCTACATGTACATGTACATGCCAGCTGCATGCTTCAACCATTCCACAAACCTCACCCATCGGCAGATTAACTTGACCAATCTGTACATACTTCAAACGGTCACCCATCACCCATCTACAGAAACGCTGACAATCTTGGATTGGACAGAACACAGCCATCTGCCTGAAGAACTGGTTAGGATTCAGAACACCAATCATTTTGTTGGTTTCATCTTTAACTGGTCCATATCGTGCCACTAGTGGTTGATATTGCAGGTAGGTGTAGTCAATTAGTGAGCATAATTAGCAGCAGACCGTTAATTATTATAGTTGCGTCTAGTCTGCATATTGGCAGACAGTGTGCAGGTCGGTGTTGTTCATTAGTGTCAATATGTACAGATCTGTCAGGTCAAGGCAATCCACAGATGACTACAGCTCAGAAATCAGTTGGAATATACGCACACACATACACACACGACAAATTAGTATGTAATTCACGTACAGGAATAATTGGGAAGTGCTTGCAAGTACGAATGAGTGTGCATGCCCACTGACCAGACTTCACGGCACTAGTTTAGGGTCATGAGAGAGAAAGAAAGCTTTGACGCAATGTTGATGTACGTCATGAGGTAATGTGTACTCAATGTCAATGGGAAACCATAGCAACGATGGGATCACCTACTAAAAACACACAATTACCTTCATTTCAATAAGCAAACCTGAGCCATGTAGGTGTCCAGCCACATGCAATATTACACTGACTGCAGCAGGACTGAGGCGGTCTTAGATGACACACACTGCACAATAAGTCTTGTTATAAAATCGAGCAACATCTGGACAGGGATTAGTTGACTAACAAGTGTGCTTAGTGATATGCAAAGGAATAGAGATTCCAGATACAGAGGATGTTTCTAGGAAGAGGAAACTAGCAGTATTGTAAATGATAGCTGTAACGGATAGTCAACTGATGAAGCCCTACTAGCTGGCCGCACATGAAACCATATGTAGAGCTCTGGAAAGTGCAGGGGGTCAAAATTCCTCCAGCTATTTGTGATACCTAATTACATAACCACAAGGGAATAGAGATTGACACGGATAGCATGTTTGGATATAGTTTTTGATAAAATATCAAATAAAAGTTTTCGAAGTATTTTAAGTGTGTATTTACTAGGTATTGATAATAAGCAATTAAAATAAGACTTCTCCCAAATTGTGCCTGGCCTGTTCCAAGACCAAAAATATATATATACAATAACATGGGATATATGCAAGGATTATATCACTCCATTGCTCTGGTTACCCTACAATAACCCACAGATTATCTCTTAGTAAAAAAAAAAAACAATCCTAAGTCATTAGAAAGGAATTTCTCAGTTTCTCACCAAACTGACACAGCTGATCATAAATTAAATAACTGCTTATCTATGACAGGATCTTCATTGTGCACATCAAAACAAAAACAAAGAGCTTCAGATTGTCTGATAAGACTATCAGAGCCACAAATAAATCTGATTTGCACCCACCAAAAAAATTAACTGCAGTGGGGATAGGACATGAATAAAAATAAACACAAAAATTAACTCACTGGATTCTCCACTGTAATGGAGTCCAATGCTAGAAGTAGACTTGCTTGCATTCCTGCTCATCTTCAAGACTCCATTCCCACTGGAAGTGGGGAGACAGCTCCTACTGGTCGATGTAGTCAAAACATCGGTGTCCAACGACATGCTCCCGTCCATGCCCCCTGCATCTTCTTCGTCTAGCTCTTCTTCCACAAAAACCTTCAAGTTTGTACTTCCCAACGTGTCCCGCCCAGTGCAGTAGGAATAAGGCGAGGTGAGGATTCTTTCTTCAAAAACGCTGTCCACCCCCCACTTGGCTGATTCCAGCTCCAACGCCATTTTTGTTTGAATAGCAGGGTTAAAGCGTCGTAGGTAAACGAGTATAACCAGCAACCTTCCTCGCTAGCAACAGTGGGTGGGCTTCAGCTGATTAGTATAGCAATTCGTTTAAGTTTTACTGGTACAACAGTTTATGCTGTTTTTTTACAGAGGGAATTTTAGCAGTTTCGACCAATACCTACCCAGCTGGCCAGCTGACTTGTACAAAACTGGAAAGTGATTGCCGCCTTGTCAATCACTTACTCATGTACTGCAGATTCTGTTCTTTCAAGTTTTTGAATAGAACTGAAGTGGAAGTTGAACAGATTTTGCTCTTAAAAGAAGGGAAATGTTATTTCACAAAACAATATAGTTAGCTACCAGATAAAAACTTGGAAGGTTATTAAGTGCCTGACTCTTCTCTTAATTCCCATGACAGACATTTCACACTCTTAATTCCAAGACAGACATTCCACACCCTTATTCCCATGACAGACTTTGACACTCTTAATTCCCACGGCAGACTTTGACACTCTTAATTCCCACTTTGACACTCTTAATTCCCACGGCAGACATTCGACACTTTTGTAGATCTTTGAACATATTTTTATAGGCTTTTTGCCTCAATCCACATTGATCATGCTTGGCTCTCTCAGGAAATATGCCAGCAATCTTACTATAATTCTAAATTCATTTGTTTGTTGTTTTTTTTTTTGTTTTTTTTTTTTTTTTGTTTGTTTGATACTCTTCCCAACTGATTGGGTCTGAAGGGCTCAAATCTTCATGGTTTGATGGGGGGCACTCTGGGGTGGTTATGAGGAAGTTTGGTGAGGATCAGAGTAAAACCCTGTCTGAGGGCCCTTTTTTCTTCAAAAATTTTTTTTATGGCTGTGGTCACAACTCTATACCTGAATAAACAACCCCACTTACTACAAACCATACTTGTGTAAACTCACATAGGTCTGTAAAACTGTGCCTAAACCACTTCCTGCTCCAGCATCTGGGATGAGATAGCATAACAACTATTTTGATCTAGAATTATATTAAGAGCTCTTTCTTGTCTGGCCATAGAATAGATCATGTCAAACTTAAAAAAAGTTCTTCAAAGGGGGGGGGGGGGGGGTTCAATTTCATGCATGAGAACCAGCCACCAAGCTAAATTATGAATACAAGCCACATATATGTAAACATACTTCAAGTAAGGTCAGCAAAACCATGCCCAAATCCCTTTCCTTTTCTTATTAACAAAAAAACAAAAAAACAATAAATAAATAGCAGGTCTAGAATTGTAGTAAGATGTTATCCTATCCACAGGACTAGAATTTTAAAATATTCTTCAAGAGGAGGGGTACAATTTCCTGACAGAGAATGAACAAACCAACAAAAACTCTAAAATTATAGTAAGATATTTTTGTCTGTCTCCATCCATAGATGGAAGTACTTGTCTAGTAATTTTAAATACAAAATTAAGTGTGTAAGATTGTTATATGCCATTAAAGGTGATATAATCTAAAGGAGCCCGAGTAAACAATTGTGATTTCCGTCCAACAATTCGGAGTACTTGAATCCTTCGCAAAGGCAGTATTTTAGCTGGAAAAACTATAAAATTCAATTTTAGAGGATATCTCCTCCCTCTCTATTTTCTCCCATGTACTTTACCTTAGCTATGTCCGCATAATATTTTTACTATCACGAATATCTAATTTATCGAATTACATAATCCCAGGTCAAGGATCTCCACAAGCCATCCAATGGAAAAGTGATTGTTATAAGGAGATAGTATCTCCTCTGCCTTTACTTAGTGGATCTAAATGAGGATCATCAGTTTGTAGATTTAAAGGTAGGGATTCTCATGGGGAACTTTACTAAGAACAATATTTTTTTTAAAGTGATTCACTGTAATATATATATGAGAAGAGTATGTTACTATCATTCTCTCTCTCTCTCTCTTTTTTTTTTTTTTTTTTTTTTTTGGTTGTTAATGCAATATCTGTTCCAAGACACTTGGGCCTAGGGTCAAATTTTAAGGAGTTGATGAGGTCACCTAAGGATGGGTTTAGGCCAGGTTTGGTGAAGATCTGAGTAAAACTTTGTCTGTAGGGCTATTGTTATGGGGGGGGGGGGGGGGGTTCAAAATTTCTTTGGAGGGATTTCAATTTCATGCATGATAACCACCAGGCTGCACCATGAGTACTATAAACCACAATTGTGTTAGCATAGAGATAAGTGAGATCAGAAAAACTGTGCCGAAACCTCTTCCTTATCTTTTTCTTTTCTTCAATTAGAGCCCTATAGGCCCAATAGTCTGGGGAACACTAGTAAACAAACCAATCAATTTTGGATTATAGTAAGATGCCTGTTGTCAACTCCATAGGATGGGTACTTTGCTAATATCTGAAATGCAGCACTGTAGGAGTAATAATCTCTCTGGACTCTGGAGTAAATTCCGCAGCCCCTGGTGTAAAGTATGCAGTCAGCATTCATCAAGAAAGAAAGGTTGGATTAATATAGTGCCACCCTGACTCCCCTTCATAATTCTATAGTAAGTATTAACAATACTAATAATAATTTTATAGACACACCCCATAAATAAAAAGATGGGTAAGGGGTCGTCAGGCAGGTGTTCTGCCTGAGCAGTTTCCCTTCTTTTTTTTTGGGGGGTATTCAGTGTCATGTGTTGAGTGTGTGTGCATTTCACATGTGCATTTCATGAATTTATCACTGGTGCTATATCCCATATTAGTGGAATATGTTCAAGGCTGGGTGTAAGAAGGAGAGCCCACACCACAGCTACCTTCTTCATAATACCATAGCAGCAAGAGTGATCTGTGTGAACTACCATGCCAAATATCATGCTCACACAATTTTAATACTGAATCTCTCAAACTTGGAACATTCCCTTGAAATAGTCCCTTAGCCTCCACCCCCCAAGTTAGCTATATTTGTTATGTATGTAAAGTTTGAGACATCCACCAATTGTCTTCATCTTCTCTCCAATCTCTTTTACCTAAATTTCTTCAAGTTTAAAAAGAACTAAACCGACTGCTACACACAAACATACTCACACCCTCTGCCAACATTACATGCACATTCACAAGTAGCTTTATTACACTACAGAAACAAACAATATCAATTAAGCAGTGGGTACAACACATGAACAGGTAGGTTTGTTGCATCCTATACAGGCAAGATGATGTGATGCACACCTTATAGCTACTGTTAAGAGTATTCATGGCCTCTCTTCTGGACCAAATAGAATAATGAAGTAGGAGAAGACAAACGCTCGAGAGATCCTCAGGATCTCTGCAATCTGTGACAACTCCACTTCTGCATTCAGAAATGCATCATGCTTTGTTGTCATCAATTTCTTAAGAAGCTTGTTTCGCTGTTCTTCCAACTTCCTAATTCTGCTTTCATGGAGAGCTCTGGCTTCCACTTCTCTTGCTAGTTCAACACTTATAAGATCTTTACGGTAGTCTTCTCCAAGGTAGAGGGAAATGTAATTGTAGTCCACTTCTGCCCAAACAGTGTTCACATGCTTGCACTCCTGGAGAACTTCATTTTCATATAGTTCATACTCCTTCCTGCAAATTAGATACACATCATTACTCTCATGGAAAAAGAATATAATTTAAATCAAGATATTTGATAGGATAGGGAGTGAGGATAGGGAGTGAGGGTGGGGAGTGAGGGTGGGGAGTGAGGGTGGGGAGTGAGGGTGGGGGGTGAGGGTGGGGGGTGAGGGTGGGGTGAGGGTGGAGGGAGAGAAAAATGAATGTTATGAAACATTTAGTTTCAGTCCAATTCATCTCAGTATAATAAAAATATTAATTATGGTTAATTGCTTCTCTTTTTTTCTTCTTAATTTGCATATGCCTAACTCTCAGGCCCACCCACATCAATTTTTGTACCCACATCACAAAAATTTATCACATGATCTGGTTAAGTGCTGCTATCTATCAATAACAATTTTAATATTTTGTATTTGAAATGATAAAAAATTAAAACTATACACAGATTATGCCCTAAAAAGAAAAAGGGGGGGAAGGGGAGAAAGGAAAAAGAAGCGGAATCACCATATGATATTTTGAAAAATATGCCTGAGATACTAAAAATTAATGTTGTCTGGCCTAAAAAATAAAAATTAAATTTTTTTAACTATTCAGAGAAACACCAAAAAAAAAAACAAAACAGGTATAATATCATTCTATTTAAATCATGCACTTGTAGATTATATTTTATACCGGAGTTCTTCCTGTTTTCGGAACTTCTTTATTGCAGTTCTTTGAAATTGTTCCTTTCTCACAATAGCATCCGCTTCCTCCTTCTGTACTCTTGCAATGCTCAATATAGCTCTTTCCTGTTCCTCCTTTTGACGCTTAGCCTGAGTAAATTTCAATTAAATATCATATGTGCATGATCAACTATTTAGTATGAGTTATATTTATTTCTTGGGCTCCACCAGAAGTATTCTTATATTTAGCTCCAGTCGACTCATTATTCACAATCTACCATTTCCTGGTTACAATTTATTACTTCAACTAAGATCTTTACTGTCCATCTATGTGGACATTATCGTCATTTTCTGGACAAAAAGCATCAGCAAGTATTCATTCCATTAGATATGAAACTTTTTTACTGTGTACAAATTTTACCTTAGCTTGCATTTCTCTATGGTGAGTCACTCGTGTGATCATGTCCCTCTTGTAAGTGTCCGCTATCTCTGCTTCCAGCTTCTGCTTTCTCTTGTCAGCTGCAAGCCCCGCTATTTCCTTCTCTGCCATATTCAAATTCCTGGTTAAGTGTGAATCTTCTTCACTCACACAAACTGCTCTCTCTGGTCTATAACCATTGTGGTGACTTGAATACTGCACTTGTCTTTGCTGCTCTTCCTCATAAACCATGGACGAATGAACAAGCTTACCATCCTCTCTATCTGGCAAAAAATGATGTTTCATTTCTTTTAAGTACTTTTCTTCAGAGGAAGTTTTATCGATTGATGGAAAGCTGCTGTTGATCAGGTTCGAGGCATGTACTATACTAGCAGAGTCCTACGAAAATATTAATGTCACAACAAGAAGGGTAAGATACTTTCATTTCCTGATAGTAGACTATGAATTAATGCAGCATCAGCATAGCATAATTGATGAAAAAAAGAAGAAAAAAAAGGGAGATAAACATGTAAATCAGAGAACAAATTATCTCAAATGAGTAGATGAAGTATGTTGATTACTGGGTATTTCTTACCCTAATTGATTTCATCATTTCCATAACACCACCTATTTCGTCCATCAAAGAGTCACCCACACCATCCTTCTTTCTTCTTCGATGGTTCTTTTTTACCCTCCGTCTTTCTCTCTTATTTTCTGCCCTCCTCCAGGATGAAGTTAACTTCACCTCACTGCTGACATTCCCAATACGTTCCATCCCACCTTGTCTTTTTATATCTGCACCCTCGAAAGAGTATCGATTATCTCTCTCAACTCCATCCGTATATTTGCCTGTTCCTCTGGCATTACGCCTGTGTTTTTGCTTCCTACTTCTCTTGTTACTGTAAGACTTGCATGATTTTGAACCATCTTGGCCATTGTCCCCATGCAAGTCATCAAAATAACTTAGAGATGATGATGAATTGTAGCTGGAAGAGTCATCATAGGAATCATAATCAGATGATGTGGTTATTGTTGAGGAGTTGTTAGAGGATAATTTTGAGGAATAAGAGTCATATGAAGAAATTTCGTCAGACATACTTCCAACATTTGAAGCATGCATGTTTGTCATCTTCCTATTTTTATTCCTTTTCTTTCTTCGTTGTGTCCATCCATGGTCATCTTCAGAATTTTGTATTCCTTCATTACTACTACTTTGACCTCTCTCTATTCGTCTCCTATCTAAATGCTTTGCACTTCGACTATCACTTTTGGTAGGCATTTCAATGTCTCCAAATTCTCTTCTTTTCTTTTCCCTCTGTTCACATCTCTTCTGCCACTTTCTTATTTCATCCTCACCTTCATCTTCCTCTCCCTTGCCACTCCACATCATTTTCTTCTTTTTCCTCCTCTTATCTTCATCCTCCTCTTCTCCATTGTCATCCTCATCAACACCTCTTCCTCTCCTCTGTCTTCTCTCTTCCTTTTTCTTCTGTCTTCTCTCTTTCCTCCTCCTCCTGTGCTTTGTACTTGCCTCTCCCTCCACCTCCCACTCATCTTCCTCCTCCCTCTTCTTCCTGTGTTGTTTTTCCTTCCTGTCTTTACTTCTTTTCTTCCTCCAACTTCCACCATCACAAGGAGCATCACTTGCACTGCTTCTAACATCTTTTGACTCAAGTTGATGCAGATGCTCCCTCAAACAATCATATACCATTTCCTTCTCTGAAATATCACTCTGAGTCTCATTGAACCTTTTTAATGCTTTTGAAACGTTTATTGTTTCAATCCCCTCAGCCAATAACATTTCAAAATTATTCTCAATAAAGATTTTCAGCTGTTTCCTTACAGTATCATTTCCTCCCATTTCTCTGGCCATTTTTTCTGCAACCAAACTTTTATACAAGCATGAATTCTTCTTAATTTCTGTATTTGATAAGAGAGCTTCCACATCACACTTCTCTACAGCAGCTGTCATGTACAGAATAGAAATTAATGTAAAATGCGAGTAAAAAAAACTTTGGTGTAATCAAATGAGAGATCTATGTCACTGACATTTGTACTATTAAATTTATGCAAACTTTATCAATTTTTCAACAACTTTAATTGATTTCCTCATTATTTTGTATATTTAATGGTGGAGTCAATAATTTTTTCACCATTCCAAGGGCTGCAACTCAGAGAGATCAAGGACTCTACTCAAATGAAGGTCATAATAATATCAGATAAAGATACAGCTTTTTATGGTGATTTTTAAAAAAATGCTAGCTAACACTTTGGACACCAACATTATTTAAAAAAAAAAGAGTAGGGAGTTAAAGATTTATCCACAGTTTGACTTTTTTGTAATTTATTTTATAAAACTAAGATAAATACTGTAGCTTGTTTCATCAAGGAATGATGTCTCAAGGTATATCCAACTTATAACTTAATTAGTCTTAACTGCTTCAGCTAAATTATTGATACTTATTGTAAATTGCAATGCTAATTCTATGCAAATAATTTTTCATTAATTTACATAAACCGATGTAAAATAACCTGGAAAATATTTATGAATATTATGGTTACATGTTATAGTTGTAACATTACCTTCGAGAAGTTCATCAGATAAATTCAACTGTGAAAGGCCATCACCATCCAATCCACCCATGTTTATGATGGAAGGTAACAGAGAGACAAGTAATTTGGGATCATCACACATACTGGCAGGATTGTGTGAACCCAGAAACTGCAAACACTTCTTTACTTCTTCAAGCTTATGCTTGCTTAGTTGTAACTGCTGACCTAGAAATGAAATCAATAATATAAATTAACAAACTGACTTTTTTTATTTTTAACTCTGAAAAATAGAACCAAAAGAAAACAAAAAACAACAAAAAAAAACAATTAAATAACAATTTCAAATAATAAACAAAAATATATATTTGTTGTTTAATAAACTAGCTGGTGGACTCTATTCACTCATCACACCGAGCTTGAGGGTTTTCAGTGAACTTCCTGCACTAGACTCATAAAATTGTATGTATGCACCTACATATGCACTGCCAAATCCTTGGACTCAGTGGACTAAAACTTGGCTTACATAAACAAATTGACCAGGAGAGTAACTTGAGCAATGTTAGAACCCCAGATCAGGATGTCGGGGGTCTTAGGACTCTAGAATCTGGTCAAAATAATACTAAATGAAAAATATTTCTGTTAAAACTACCTTCAGCAAAATTTTGTGGAATAATTTTTCACAAAGATGTAAATGATTCCAGCAATGATACCTTTTGGTATGTCACTTGTGAAAGCTTGCTGTGATCTTCCAAGAAACCGTGATAATCACTAACCACACTCCCTCCCTACCCCCCCCCCCCCCCACCAGCTTCAACATCACCACCACATACACAATTTATAAATACCTACCTGGTGATAACTCATTGCCACTCATCAATAGTTTCATTAGAATCTTCTCAATATCTCCTCCTGCCTTATGATCTTCAGATAGAAGCATACTTCCACAAGAAATATTTTTATCCTTCATACTATTGCTTTTTGACTTCAGTTCCATGTACCTTGTATTTTTCTCTATATAAGAGACAGAGTTAGTTGTGCTGACACACTTGGGTGCTGCCTGAGCTGTGGTTATGATAGTTCTGTTGTACGTCGGAGTTTCACCATCTAATATCCATGTGCTGTATCCTTTTATTTTTTGTGTCACATCGTCTTTCTTCTTCACTGGATACAAGAACTTCATTTGTTTTGCTGGTTCCTTCTTCAGGTTGTGCTGTTTTCTAACATATGTGTTTGTCCTTGTATGTTCATTTTTAGCAAAAAACTGAAATGTTGAGCGATTATCCTCCATGTCATCATCTCTCTTGACTGTACTTTCATGAGAAAAACTGCTGTGGTCCTTCATGGTACCTTCAGCTAGAGAATTACCATTTCGTTTCTTAGGAATCATAGGAACACTATTTGCTGCTGTTTGATCCTGTTGACATACTGGTCTTACATTTTCACAAACACTATCTACTACATCTCCCCGTATATCTGTCTCATTTTTCTGACTGTCAAAGCTGCTACTTGTAGATTTTTCATCTAGTTGCATTGTATTTTCATCTTGGATATATGATAACTGAGTATCAGTTTGCATGAAACCATTTTCATCTTTCTGATCTTCATGATGCCTCTCATCCATCATCTTCTGATTTGGTAGGTCATCATAAACTGGATCAACAGAGACTCTCCCAAGTGGGAAGGAGGGATTCAATTCTAAATTATTCAACTCATTTTCTACAATGGGTAAGTGAAAAGAACTCGACTGTGACAGAGTTTCATCTGAAAACTTTGGAAGAGGAGGAAGAAATTGATACATTGTACCTTTGGAAGTTTGAATGTTTTCAAAGTTATCTTGTAGTTTACTAACATGGCTTCTGTCAGCCATTAATTTGTAACCGGTTGTTTCTCCTTGCATTTCTTCAGGAAATTGAATGTTGATGATATTTTGAGTTACAGTATTGATTTTCCCACTAGATGACCATTGTGGGCCCTTTTGGAAATTTTTTATTCTTGAATTTGATGGTACAAGATTAGTTTCAGTTTCTTTGAATTGTACTTCAACTTTTGATAAAGCACAAGCTTTATCCAGGCGGAGAGTATTACATATTTTTTCATCAACACTGGTATCTGAGACAGCCTGAAGTTGGTGGCGTGCTGTGTTGCATAAATGTCTATCATTATCATTCCCACCTTCATTGGACTTTACTGATACTGATCCAGAATTGCTTTTCACACCTGTGTCAACTAACACTGGTGAATACCAATTTTCAGTAGTGTTCTGGTTGTGAGAGGATCCACACTGTGAATTACCCTTCTCTGCAAGCACTTGAGACATGCTTTCAGTGTATAAATTAACATCTGCCATAAAATGGTCATCATTTTGATCACCTGAAGCATTATGGGGAATTTTCGTTGCTCCATTCATACTGTTACATCCAAAACTTGAATTCTTTAAAGGAGAACTTATGTTCAGCACTGAAACCTTAACTGCAGCTTTAACTTCATCGCTGCTACATTCTTTAAAAGAAACTGTTGCTTTCTGTGTCATATTAGTATTATCAACTTTGCTAACGGCAGTATTCATACTTCCGTTGTTCTGATGATTATAGAGGATTCCTTTCTGTGTCTTCACTAATGTAGCCTTTGAACTTTCATTTTGAATGGTACCACACGGAGCAGGTCCAACTGAATTTTTGGTATTAAGAATGAACTCAGATTGAAATCTTTCATTACGAGTGAAATTACTTTCATAAGCATGAGGTCTGATTTGTTCATCTCCTATGCACACATGTGAAACCCTACCTGTTTTTGGCTGATATTTACATAAAAGATGTGTTCCACCTTCATTATTTTGCTCCTGCACAAGCTTCCGATTCAGACCATGAAGAGTTAGAGCACCTCCTATATTGATGCTAGTCTGCTTCAGTTCCTCTGTAGGTGAATTAGACAGTGTCAATTCCTGTAGGTCAGACACAACCAATCTGTTCGAGTGCTGACAAGTTTTGACACTTGAAGTCAGTTGGTGCTTGGGCTGATGGCGATCATGTTGCAGGAATAGCTCTGACCTGTCAAATGAATCCATAACATCTATATTATCAGCCCCTTTGTCTGTTTCCCCAATAGAATCATTTGGCTCGTATGATTTGCCATGCAAATCATGCTTTTTTGAAACCTCTCTAAAGTGATCATCAAAATCAGTTATATGCATTTCAGGAATTGGAATGCTTTCCACAGTATCTATCCACTCCTTCATCAGCTCCACTTTTTTCACCATCTTCTGCTTCTCCGGAGCTCCACTCACCACTGTGCTTGGATGACAAGATTGATTTGAAATTATATGGCTAGGTCTTGTTAAACTTTCTGGGTACAGTTTTTTCCCACTCAACATCGACCATGTGTAATCATCCTCTGCTTTGCTATGGAATTCTTCGATTTCTTCCATTTTGGTAATGTCAGAATAACATGATAAAGTATTAACCTCAGTATTCGTAGACACTGACATTGAATTTGCGCTATTGGGTGTGAATAGATTTGAAGCATGACAGGATATCAGTTCTTCTCTATTGAGATTGCTTACTGCTGCCCCATCATTCTGCATGCTTATCTCTCTCTCTTTATCAATGTGATTCCAGCATTCCACTTCACTTGTACAGTTTACTTTCTGGGCTAAGTCCAATTTCTTGATGGGAGGTAACACACTTAACTTCGAAAATGTCTTGGAAGCTCGTACCTGCTCTTTAGGGATGGATTCAAAACTGAAAAGGGTAAACTTGTTTTTTATAATTTTGATAGGTGATTTCATTCCAAGACTAGCATGGAAATCCTTGGATTGTAACTGCAAATTGACCACAGAATTTTGTTGATCTCGATACATCAATAAGCCTTTGTCTTTGTCAGAGGGCTTTAAATGTGGGTGATTTAGTTGGCTATTTGGAATGAATGGAAGGTGACTTCGCCTTCTAGCAGAAATTTGAGTGTGACCATGATCTTCTCCATTTGTGATACTCACTAAACAATTGAAAAAAATAATAATTATCATATCAACAATAAAAACAACACAATAATATGGCAGAGGGTTGTACCATTATGTGTTTCCTGTGTGTGTGTCGTGTGTGCTGTGTGTGTGCATATATGTGTGTGAGTGTGTGTGAGTGTGTGTGAGTGTGTGTGAGTGTGTAAATGTGTATGTATGGGATCACACATTCTCACTTAGTCACTAAATAGTTGATAAACTAAAAGACACATCCTTTTTATTCAGAAAAAACTTTGTTCTCGTAACAAGTGTATTTCCCAGATCCACATTCAGATCAAGGGAGCAAAAATTTGGACCAAAATAAAAATAAAACAATTATTCTTGTCACATCAATAATTATACTCCCTTTATACATGTTACAAATATGCCTGAATGAAAATTTATTTTCCAAGTGGCAATGGTTCTCTACATTACCTGTAAGACCACCATGTTTGGTGTTGCTTGCCCTCACATCCAACTCCATCTCTTTACTTTCAAAGTCTTCCTCATTTCCAGCAGGATGACGTACATCAATGTTTTCATTTCTTCTTCGTAGTATCTTCTCATATTGAAAGTCATTATTGGTTAAAACAGTTTTTTGAAGAATGGTTGCATCACTATCAAAATGTAATTGCTTATCTTTTCCCAGGAAAACGTTCAGAGAAGGGTATTGCACGACATAGTCACTCCTTCGAGCTTTCTCTTTCTTATGTCGAATCTTTTTACGGTCATGGTGGGAGAGAAACAAGCCAGACTTGTATATGGAATCAGTGATGTTTGAATGTTGTACAAACATGTTCCACACTATTTAACTTGCTAGTTATTATATATAGCAAGGATGGTTCATAATTACATTGCCCCAAGTAGTTGAATAACCTTACAAGAATAGTAGCTGGCAGCCTCCTTCTACAAGCTGCACACACAAAATACTGTCTGCCACAAGCTGTTAAACAACTGATTTTCACAAGTATTTCATACAATGGCTAGCAGCTATATGTGTGATTAAAAAAAAAACTTTGATACTTTTTATCACCAATTTGCAGTAATTAGCACCTCAAGTGTCAAGCTAGAAGACCAAAATCCACTTTTCCACTGCAATGGGTGTGGTTAACAAAAACATGGGGGGGGGGGGTTTCATATTTTTCCCCTCCCCCTCCCATTTTCTTTCTTTTTCCCCCTCCCCCTCCCTTTTTCTTTCTTTTTCCAATGTAATGGTCTACCTAGCCCAAGAGGATCTAATGGGGACAGATCTAGAATGATTATAAACTTAGCCAACTTAATCAATCAATAAGTTCTTCCACTGGTGTTGTGAGAACAGCCTCCTACTGGAACAATGCCTTGATTTCTAGTGAGTCCCTTTTTCACCTAGGCCAAAACTTGCTGATTAGCTCTTCCTTGCTAAACAACACAGTATAAACCAAATTCAGTAACCCATCCTGGTTCTGGGTAAACTACAATTTTAATGTTAGTTAATTGAGTGCTCTTATTAGTTCAAAATTTCAAAATTGAAAGTATAAAAAAAAGCTTAATACATTTTATTGGCCACCCCCATTCTAATTAAAAATGACTGCAGTCAGATTAGGCCTCTGCACTTTCAAAAGCCTCCTACACCCCTGCTATATAATACTTTGGCTCTTTCTCCCATACATCAGTTTTATGTGGTCTCTGTGGTCTTTATTGCTTCTTCAGTCTGTAGTCAGTCGGTTGTTTTTATGGTAAACTTCACACTATGCAGATAGGTACCAAAATGTTTAATTCCCTGTACCATGCCCAGAGCTTGTTGCTCTATTACCAAATAGTTCCTTTCTCTAGGCAATCGTTTTCCCTGGGTATCTCTCTGAATTAGAACATAGCCCAACCCAGTCAATGATTAAGGCATCTGTTGGTAATACAAATGCACATCTCCAGTCCAGCGTTCTTAATATGGACTCCTTAGTTACTTGAAAGTTATTTCATACTCTGGGGACCATTCAAGCACATTAGGCTTGTTCTTCCCAGTTAGTTTGTCAATGGGATGACTATTGTAGAGAAGTTGGGGAAAACATGCGGTAGTATCCACACAATCCAAGGAATGCTCTGATTTTTTTGTTGTTTTTTATTTGGGTTCAGTATATTACTTAACTGCTTGCATCTTGCAAGCAGTGAGTTTAATATACCCATTTCCTTGTCTGTTGGTCTGACGGAAGTGGAACACACACAATTCTCTCTGGATCCCTAGTCATCTCTGAGCATGCTTTCGACCTTGATGTGGTGAATCTTCTCTCTCTGAGCGCTGGCTAGTCAGATGGCTAACAACTGCTTCCTTCAGCTCCATGTAGCTTGAAGGATTGGTCTGCCTGGCTTGGACTTCTGGCCACCATGGAAATCACCTCAGGGACAGCTAGAATAAAAATGCCTTCCATCATCATCTTCACTATGGTCTTTATTGCTTCTTTGGTCTGTAGCTGGCTCCTGCAGCCACCAGACTGTAGTCCCTGCATATTCTCTTCATTGGGTACAAGTTCATGGCAACAATTACCATTGCTATTACTATTATTATTTTTCTTTACAGACACCTCATCTTCTTCAGTTGCAGATACTTTTCCTGCACAAAATCTCTCCATTTGGCATAGGAAGTCTTTCAGACACTTGGCATAGGCACTCTATTAGCATATATATATATATATATATATATATATATATATATATATATAGTTGTAGTTCTGTCTGATGTCTCTTATCAGAGTTGCAGGTTTTTGAAAACCCAAGGGCCAATTTGTATGAAACTTGGCATGAGCACTTTGAGGAGGGGGTTATTTTTTCATAATTCATTTTTGAATTGCAGTATTTTGCCTATCTATCTATCTTTTCTATTTGTCTTGAATACTACATTTTTTGCCAATCTATCTATCGTTTTCTATTTGTGCATAACCATGGAAATTATGATAACTGGGCCTATTGGGGTGAAATTTGGCATGAGCACTTGGGGTTGGTAGGACATGTTTTACATACTAAAATTTGTAATTGCATTATTTTTTTTTTCCTTCATATATCTTCCTTTTTCTATTTGTAAACACTAGTCCAACTCCTATAAAATTTGGCATACAAATTTGGGGTCAGTGTGGGATAGTTTTAAAAATAATAACATCTGAAATTAAACCATTTTTTGGCCTAGCTTTCTATCTTTCTTCTATTTTTTTTTTTTATTTTTTTTAATTTTTTTTTTTTATTTTATTATTCGTGTGTAACTGCTAGGCTGACTGAGATGAAATTTGGCATAAAATTTGGCAATGTTAAGTTGGGGTGGGTGGGGGATAGTTTCAAAATAATACGTTTTAGAATCATTGTATTTTTGGCCTAGCTAAAATATCTTTTCTATTTATACGTAACTGCTAGGCCAAATGGACTGAAATTTGGACAACATGGATTCTTCCCCCCCCCCCCCCCCCCCCCCCCCATCCTCCTTCCTTCTCTTTTCCACTGTAATGGGTTTTACCAAAGGTAGGTTTGTCTAATTTGGCCAGATCTAGCATGATTTTGAACTTGGCCCCATCTAATCTATCAAAATCTCTTCCCTCCTTGGGCATGTCATCATATCCCTGGCAACACTGGGTATGCCTACTACTGCTAGTATTAATAAATACCCTATGTACTTATACAGTGCATACATGCATAAGACATGTTTGGTGTACAGTACAAAGCATTTGTAAGCAAACACATATATATGCACACAAACACACACAGACAACAACATCATAGTAGAGAGAGAGATTGTGTTGTCTCGTTCTAAAGAATGATCTGGTTCTTGTAGTTGTTGGCCAAGTCTTTATGAGGAAGAACAATGGAGTTTAACACCATCTTCTCATTGCACACGTTCACTCCTTGACCTGTTGAAGGTGGACGATGGAACAACAATAACACAACAGCATCTACTATTAGAACCATCCATGTCTTATGAGCTAATGGTCAATTCTTACGGCATTTATTACTTCAACTGAACAAAATGTAGTCCATAAATAGTTTTAAATGGACCTCAGCATCTAAATTTACACTGCAATTAATCTTGGTCTCAGGAGATGAGCTCCATACTTCATAGCACATGTAATATTAATACTGATATACAGCAAGGTGTTTGTACAAAAAAAAAGTTTTTACCTAATATAGTGATTGAAGGATTCAACCTTCCTTCTTCATTGAAGAGAGACTCAGCGGTCACTCGGGCCAGGGGGTCATTAGGGTTGGGATCGCAGGGGTAGCCCTCTACACGTGACCAGGCCCCCAACACACAGTCCCACCCTATTATACTGTGCAGAACACAGCTGTGTTCCTATGATATTACAACAAATATTATAAGTAATATAAATAATACATAAACATGTACGTTAACCACAGCTAAAAATTGACCCAGAATGTCTTCAATTGCATCCCAAAAGCCAAGGTCAGCCAGGTTCATGATAATAATATTGCATGTGCATGCATACCATACCTGCAGTCACTTCATAAATTACTGGACGTTGTGCTTATGTCATGTTGCCTACCAGTGGTATTGTGCCTCTGCTATTTATGCTGACATGGCACACCATGGCTTGCTCCTCTCCAGTAAGCCTGGACCGTATGGGGATAAGCATTATCCCCAGCCAGACATTCAAGAGCTAGAAGCTTAAAGTTAGCAGATTTCACATCCGTACTTTGGCTTAAGTGAAACAACCAAATGCCTTGCTGGGCCAACACTAGACTAGCCAAAGCACCAATTAAAAGATGGACATCAAAAACTTGCATCCTTTTATGTCTTTTAACCAAGGTAAAGAAGAAGAAGAAGAAGAAAAATGGTCCACATCTTCTCGATAAATTTCCTCTTTATACCTGAACTTCTAATGACTTGTTATAATGTCTATAAGGCTCCATTACAACATGTGACCTTTACAACATGTGACCTTTACATGTGACCTTTACAACATGTGACCTTTACAACATGTGACCTTTACAACATGTGACCTTTACAACATGTGACCTTTACAACATGTGATCCCTGCAGATTACAGTTCTATTACAACACATGAGCAATTCATACACATTACATCACAGTACCTGCATAGTATAGTTAGGGGGTGGGGGAGAGAAAGGAGTCAGATTGTGCCCGCCCAATCCATAGAGCTATGAATATCATTATATTAGATTGTTAGTTTTACCATTATAACCATTTTCAAGAATACTGCACAGCATCACTACCAAAGTGAGTTACGATGTTATGAAATAAATGGATATATTGCCACTATAAATTTACTTGTCAAGATTACACACATGCTCATTGAGCAGCTTACATGGATCTCGGCTCTATCCAGGATGATGGCTTCCTTGACCCTCGCTCCAGGATATATGGTGACCCCAGCACCCACGTACACATTAGGGCCAAGCTGCAGCATAGAAAGTGAGCGTGCACATAATATAAGTGGGAGAATGTGAATGTGTGCATATATAAGTGGAAGGAAGTGTGTGTGTGCATGTTATAAGTGGGAGGAAGTGAGTGTGTGCATATATAAGTGGAAGGAAGTGTGTTTGCATATTATGAGTGGGAGGAAATGAGTGTGTTCATATATAAGTGGGAGGAAGTGAGTGTGTACATATAAGTGGGTGAAGTGTGAAATGGTGAAAAAAGTAGGGGGGGGGGGGCGAAGCCAAACAAATAACTGTGTGCATGTGTGTGCATGTGTGTGCATGTGGCATGTGTGTGCACTCCCCATACAGTGGCTGACGGGTGTACACGTGCTGTGTGGTGTATTCGCACATGCCCGAGGATGCGAGGCTCATCGTCTCTAGACTGATTGGTCTCCAGCAGATCAGAATGCCTCTCACTCAGCAGGGACAAGTAGAGACGATTGGCATAGATGGCAGATCTGCAGCACAGCATACATGCACATGTATTAAGGTACAAGTTAGCCATGCCCACATCATTCAGACATGACAAATCAGATTCAGAGTTGCTCCTAAATCTCCTGACATCCTTCTGCAGTGCTCAGAGCTTCTACAGTTCCTAAAACTGACACAGCCCCTAGAAGACTTTCAGAAGCACACATAGTGCACCCAGGACCTCAAACAATGTCCAGAGCTAATTTGTGGTTAAGCCAAGAATACCTTAAGATAATAATTGTGTTGTTATTATTCATCTAGCATGACAAGTACGTAAATAGATGCCAAGTACAGCAGATAGGTCTCATAGATAAGCCATAAAAGTTACTGATTACTCTGTTGCATTCAATTTTAATGGTGAAGTCAGTGCACTAAGCCTGCTCTTGAGTTTCTCACATGGTGTCATGTGATGTAACGCAATGCATATGAAAGTTTCTAATTGCAAATTAAAAGTAACATCATATCTAGATATGTGTGGTTGCCATGGCCGCTATACAAGGAAATAAAGGGTCAGACTTTCAGCACTAAAATAATCTGCATTGCCACCAATGAGTCAGGATACCCTTTACCAACTGACCTACCCGGCAGTCTTCACCTGGCACCAGAACTGTGATGTCATCTTGTAGACGTACAGCTTCCCCTTCCCGGCGAGGGGGGCAAGCACACTGCGCTCAAGGTCTATCACATCCTTGGTATCATCAGGACTAGGGTACAAACATCGAGTGCAGTACATAGAGGTGGGGGATACAATATACAGAGTCAACACAAACACCACCACACACACACACACACATGCACACACACCCACACACACCACACAAGCATACATTGTCAAGTATAAGTGCATACATGGTGTCATTGCCATGGTTCCCCTGGAACACCTCAGCCAAGTGTTTGAAGATGTCGGGTGAAAACAGATAGGCCCCAGCGTTGACTATACTGCTTACATACGTACCCGGCTTCTCCACATAGTGGAGCACCTGTAGAACATGGAAAGGAGGGAACTTGAAAATGGACCATCACAGCACTGCAGGTGAGTTGGTAGCTACAGTTGGATACACGTCCTTGGAAGGTACATTCAATATTGCTAGTTTAGACTCTGACTTTAAGTGTTCACTGCACAAATAAACTGACCAACTGACCACAGGTGGGAATCACCCGGCCAAGTTGCTGGATGTCCTTGTGTATTCACATCATCATCATGCCTCTGCTGTTGTTGTTTACCTGGTGAGTGTCAGGGTCTTCACAGATGCATCCGTAGTTGAGCGACTGGGCTTCATTAGCCTGCACACATGAGACACAGGAATTACGTCAAGTAATTGGCCTATAAGTCAACCACCATCATATGCACGCGCACGCACGCACACACACACACACACACACACACACACACACACACACACACACACACACACACACACACACACACACACACACACACACACACACACACACACACACACACACACACACACACACACACACACACACACACACACACACACACACACACACACAGGAAAAAAAGGAAAGATCTTGTCACTCACAGAATGAACTGCACCTAGAGCAGATGTTTGGACAATTTACGAGCATGGCAGCAACTGTAATCGTACAGTTGTGCATAAAATAACAAATAATGCCCATTGCCATACATCAATTAATATTTTTCTATGCCATTGCTATATATCAATCAATATTTTTATCTTGATGAAGGCCTGCACCTACCTACTGAGTGGTTGTCACTTTCAGCCCAAATATGGCATTAATGTTACACCACTGCATGGTACATGAAGTTAATTAGATGATGTGATTTACCTCCGTCCCAAGGATGACAAATTTAGAGTCTGTATTGCTAATGGATGCTCGCTGGTAGTTGCTCATGTCCACGACAGGGAAATCACAGCAAACATCAGAGTGCAGCACAAAGAAAGCACGGGGATTCCCGCACATAATCTGGTCCCTGAAATGGTATATTCCCCCTGCAGTACCAAGGGGTCTGTACTCCTGCAGATACCTGAATGAAAAAAGGAGAGAAGAAAAAAAAACTACCAATAACCCATTGTGTCCTTATATTTCTTATTGTTTGGTATAATTATGGCAGTTTAAAATAATTTTTCTCATCTTGGAATCAACAAATGCCTAAAAATCATGAGGGAAATAGATATCAGAGCTCCATCCATGGCACACACCATTGAAAGTGAGAAAATAACATAAGAAAGAATGCACACATTGTCCAGCTGCACCTGATGCTGATGCTGTACTGCTTCATCATGTCCTGTATGAACCTGGTCATGTCCCTAGTCAGCTGGTACACTCCAATCAGCACTATCTCCTTGATATCAGCCAGCTATATGCACGTCACAGAGACAATAGTGTGTGTGTGTGTGTGTGTGTGTGTGTGTGTGTGTGTGTGTGTGTGTGTGTGTGTGTGTGTGTGTGTGTGTGTGTGTGTGTGTGTGTGTGTGTGTGTGTGTTGTGAGTGAGCAGCATATGTGCAAGACACCATTAACAGAATGTAAGATAATATTAAGAATACATTAAAGGGATGAATGAAAATAACACACACGGTTAGGAGGAACAAGGAAGTATTGGACATTAGAGGAGGTAAGCATATTTGAGGGCAAAATCTTTCAGGTAACCTAGTCCATCCCTATGTTCAGGTCTGCATTGTCAGTACAGTACCAATGAAACACCTCCAGTCTACAATTGACAATCCACCTACACATCACTCTTTATACAAGGGGGTTGGAGAGAGAGGGGAAGGGTGAACATAAAATACTCTATCTGTCAACTGGTGTCTCAGGAGGAAGAAAAACTGGAAACTTGTGTGTCTGCAAGTTAAATATATACTTCTTCCACACCTTGGTGCAGGCTTCAATGTGGTGCTGTATTAGAGGAGATCCTGCTATGGGGAACAATGGCTGGGGCACATCCAGAGAGAGTGGTCGGAACCGGGTACCTATATTTTAAGAGTGTGTACTCAAATATATAACCTTACCTGCTATGAAATGGGTAGTCAAGTTTACTAAGCTCATCCCAGGTGCAACTTGCCTACATGTGGTCCTCCTATAAGTATTACAGCTTTCATTGCTCCTTCGCAAGCATGGCCATTACCCGCAATTCTCTGGCTCATTTTTTCTAACTCAACAAGTTCCTTTATAGAATCCTTACGCCAAAAAAAAATACAAAATGTTGGCCCCGCCTCTCCTAGGATAACTTCTGACTTACGCAATTACAGTTCGATCTGGACATAAAAAAAATAAAACAAAAAGGGAGAGAGAGAAGAAAAAAAATAAAACAAAAAGGGAGAGAGAGAAGGAAAAAAATTAGTTATCCACGTGTGTTGTCATTTGGTATAGTTATATACTAAATTGGATCTATTTGGTATATTTCAGAAGAACTTG
Source organism: Lycopodina hypogea (assembly GCA_963969325.1). NCBI lineage: Eukaryota > Metazoa > Porifera > Demospongiae > Poecilosclerida > Cladorhizidae > Lycopodina > Lycopodina hypogea. Next base: position 5,210,175 of record OZ017786.1, on the reverse strand, counting down.
GCATATACATTTTTGGGGGTTGGTATATTCTAGACATTTGTATATTGGTAATTTTTTATACTTTCCTCACTATCTAAAAAAGTGACACAAAAAGGGAAAAGTTTCTTGATGTGTCCTGGCTGAGTAAGAATTTCTTAATATCATAATCAGAAACTACATTGTGATTTAGAAGATAGGATATCACCCAATCAGTGCTCTGTGTTTGTGAAACACTTCACATGTCTGTCTTCTCACGTTTAATACCCTGCACCCCACCCCCTCCCCCCCCTCCCAATACAATTCCAATGGCTACCATTAAATAATTATGTAATTTGGAGACTATAGGACCTAAATTAAGAAGGGTGATGATTTATGTGTGTGGGTGTGGTTCACTATTTTCTGTATGCTCAGGATTGAATGGTATTTAAACTTTGGCAGCCAAAACTCCATAGCACTATTAAAATTATTTATAGATAAAAAATTTTCTAGGCTAGAATGTTATATCAGTCTGAATGTTTCCAATTTCCATTTCAGTTTACTGTATATGGGATATCAAAAGCCACCGAAAAAAAATTATTTTTTTCCAATTTTCATATCATCAAAGTTTTCATAGAGGCAAGTTTGTTTTTATAGAGGCAAATGTTTTTTTTTTTGTTTTTTTTTCTTTTCTTTTCTTTTTTTTAATTTTTGAAGTTTTGATGAAATTTTTCAGGTTACACAAGGTTTTTTTGTTTTTTTTTTCTTTTCTTTTCTTTTTTTTTAATTTTTGAAGTTTTGACGAAATTTTTCAGGTTACACAAGGCAGTACTGGGAACAAAAACAACAATAAAACAAAAATAAATAAACCAATCCAAATAGCTAGCCGACTAGATTTCTCCCAAATTAATTAGACCCCGTCAAATCCGGCTTAGAGTGGCAAGTTTCCCCACCAAGGGTTTTTTTCGGCTTATTCTGTTTTTCTAATATCCATACCCTAGCCCACATTTCCTGCACCTCGTTTATTGGAGCAGGAAAAATATGACACCGATGTTCCGTGTTTGACCAATTCAGGCACGCCCACACTACAGGGTACTAAACAGCAACAAACAATTTAGAGCACCGACTCGCTTCCCGTCACCCCTACAGAAAAGAACAACAAATGCTGTACTAGTTCATGAATTTATCTTGGGGCTATAGGACCGGGATTAACAGATACTACTGTGTCACTGGGATTAACCTGAGTGAAGTTGAGGAGAGACTAGATTCAGTATTTAGGAGATAAACCAATGCATTTTCCTTAGCTCCTTCACTGCCCGCTGAAGGTAAGAACGTGAGTACTGTAGGTAGCGATTGGGTGGTTTGCAAAATATTTTTGGGAGAGTAGCTTATGGAAGCATTCTGGTGTGCAGATTATAGATGTTCTAACTGAAGCCGGCAGAACAAATTACTGAATACTCTCAGACTAAATTGAAGTGGCAACTTTCCCCATGTTGCTACATAGCTACAACATATGCAAGTATAGAGACTGATCTAGTACGTTAGTTAAAATGCCCCTGTTGGATGTTAAGCTGGCTTCACTGTATGTCTACAGATCCTTAACTCTCAATATAATTTCTATGAACTTAATCATCTTTTAGTGAGCAAATAACTTCTTATTTGTTACTCCTTTTTTGTTGCAATGTTCAGTTGCTTCATACAATGGCTGAGTGCATGGAAGAGATGGCCAATGTGTCTTCATACTTCCTTAACAAAAAGGCTGAAGAGGAAGATGAAAACAGCAGGTAAGGTTCTCAAAAAAGTAAAAAAATTAGTTTATGTATATAGCTAACTATATCTGTACATTTATTTTACTTATTTATTCTATATATTGATGTAAATAAAGCCAAATACTTAGCTGTACATTACTGTATATTATATTTTAAAAAATGATAATAAATAAAAATAAATAAATAAAAAAAAATTAAAAAAAATTATGTTTGGTTATCAAACATATACCTTAATTTAATGACATACCAGGTAACATATTTAGAAATATCGTAGAGGATATACTTTGTGTTCGTTTCTTTATTGTTGTTTTTTATAATTATTTTTAATTTACTATTTGTTTTTGCAAATTAAAAAAAGAGTCTATTTGAGGAGAACAATTTCATGTTTCCCCTTTATTTCTTGAGAAACATGACTCCTAACTGCATGCAGTGAGTAATGTAATCACTGCCTTGTCTTGTACCCAGTTTTCCATTCAATAATTCATTAATAATCTCACTTAGTCAATGTCGATTCTATTATTCTGTTTCCTGACAAGGGAACCTTTTCACAGAATTATAAGTCATCATTTGTATTTGTCTAACTGATGAAGTTTTTATGATTCACCATGATATTAGTTTGTATTCTAACAAACTTTCTGTGCCTGTGAGGTATATTAAATGTAGTTTGTATCCAGACATGTTTTTGGTGAAGCCACAGTGACCTGCTGTTAATGGTGAGTCAGTGAAACACTAAAAACATGATGGATAGCTCAAGTCCAACTAATAAATTCTTTCAATTTTTGTTCCTCAACATAATGCTCATGGAGTGAAAGAATGTTAATGGTGTATGTTGGAAAGGATGAACTCCTTATTAATTTCATGTTACATGACTGGGCACTCAGCACAACAGTAGTGATAGTGTAATCAACACAGTATTACTAAATTGGTCAACATGATCTCATTTAGCTCTTAAAATACAATACATAGATGTGGATGACATGGTTACAAACTCAACAAACCCTTATCTGCAAGTTTAATAATAGTAGGTACATTACACAACTTAAGAGTAATATAAAATATTATTAGCAACCCAACAATTTCATAATAATGTTTCTGAGGTTCGACTAGTGAGCACACTTGGACTGCTGCAGTATATATTCACTAAATTACATCTTTTTTTTTTTCTTTTTTTTTTTTTCTTTTTTTTTCTAATCGGGCTGTCAAATAGTCATGATTGCTTTAGTGTTTATAAATTCTGATAGGAATTATCACTGTCAGTCTGTGTGAGGAATCAGCTGGCGATAAGGGAGGAAATGGAGGAGTGGTAGTTAGGAGATGTTATTTTCCTTACTGGTCAAGAAAATATGATGTGGTGAGGACAAAGGCTTCCACCTCTTGCACCACATGCTCCTTATCACTGTAAGAAACATCTCCACTGTGGAGAAGTCCTACCTCCAGTGGAATGCTTTGTGGAATGTGTTTGTATGACTTGACACATTCCAAACATTTCCTCCAGGCCACGTCATGTTTGCCTTCCATGTTCCTTACAATGCCATGGTGACTTCAGTGCACCACATCTGGGTGTGTCTGGTGGGTGTGGTGTGGAGTGGGGGTTGCATGAATAAGGCACAGATGATCATACACACAGGGCTGTTGTTAACTATATCTTAAGTATTGAGTTACTTATCAACATTGTTGATGGTAGTGATGCTGTTGATGTTGATGCAGAAAGGATCTCATCCAAGCTTGCAGAAGTAAGGATGTTGGAGGAGTGGAGGCTATTATTGAGAAGATTCTTGCTGAGAAGAGAGATATTGGCCCTATTCTAAATCTCAGGAGTAGCGTAAGTTATAGTATTAATGCCTTTATTCAACTTGTGACAAATTAGGACCCATTTAGTCTGTCTAAAGTGAAAGTTACTTTCGATCCACTCCAAAATAATGTTGCTGGGTTCTTTCTTTTTGCCCTACCCACTAGCAGCTGCTCAAAGTTGCAAGTACACTTTTAAGACCTGTCCACAATACAGATGGGTTTGTACCTCCCTCCAGCAACACCTGGTTCCAAGCATTTTCTTGCGTCCATACTAGCATAGTGCTGAACCCACTCCACATCAACTGCATGGGCTGAATAATTGGCTAGGCTGATTAATTGGTTTTCCTCTATATAGAAATGGGGTATTTTATTTTCTGGTCTACTACTTTGTTCTATCTTTTCCCTGCTGCAATGTCACCACACAAATGGAGGATAGAGAGGAGGGAGGAAGCTGTTAGTAGCTAAATTCCTAATATCGCACATCAACAATATAGCCACAGGAATGTTAAATAAATCTGAGCCACTTGAAGCCTACCCTTCTGAAGGTTTCAGGTGAAATCGGGTGGAACCTGTTAGGATCCGGTGGAACCTGTTGGGATGAAACCGGGTGTAATGTGGACACATGGAACCCATTCCAGACACAGGTGAAACCAGTTTTAGTGTGCATTGTGGACAGGGCTTAAGTTACAAATTCCTTGAAATTGGCTTCATGTTTCAAGCATATGCAAATAGTAACTGATTCGTGTCAAAGTCTTGTTTCAACTAAAGATAAAAGGAGTTTCAACTATTTCTTTTGTGTTTTTGAATATAGAAATAAATGTTTGAGTGAAAATATACTAGCAGAACAGAAATATATTTGCTGTTGAATTTCTGATAGAAGAAAAGACCATTTGTGCTAACAATTCGAATTTAATTTGTGGTTTTTAAGACCAGCTGTTCAGCTAGGTCTTTGGTTACAATAACAAGTGAGGTGTAAACATACTGGCTCTCCAAAATAAAAACAGAGACTGGATCAAAGCAAAATATATAATTGATCTTAACTTAATGATTCTTCCTCTTCGAAAGAGGAAACGGGGGGGGGGGGGGGGGGGGGGTCTGTGCTTTGCTTCAGGGCACATTACATCATCAGAGGTGGTGAGCTCATCTGACTTAAAGTACCATGCCTACTTCTATCAGGTTAAGCCGGCTTAAGCATTGTTAGGATAGATTGTGAGAGCTGTTGTATAAGATATGTGGCTAAATTTGAAAGATTTGATTTTTTTGATTTTTTTTAATGCCCCCAAAAGAGTTTGTTACTGCAATGTGTGTGTGTGTGTGTGTGTGTGTGTGTGTGTGTGTGTGTGTGTGTGTGTGTGTGTGTGTGTGTGTGTGTGTGTGTGTGTGTGTCTACCTATTTTAGTGTTATTTTTGTTATAGATAATTCACTATAGCTAGTATGTATTAAAAGGATACACCATTGTCAACATTAATTTACGAAGAGCTAATGCTGTCGTGCACAATGCCCCAGGTAACTTGCATGTTCCAAGTACTTGCCAATCTTACAGTTGCAGTAATGCCCGCCCACTCCACTCAGGTAATGCTCAACTAACTATCACTTGTGCTCTGTGAACCAATTGACTTAAAGAGCATTGACTTGTGGCTGTGTACTAAGTTCCCCACCACAAATGCTTGTCCACATAAGTGCTCAAGGGCAACCATACCAGGACCTCTTACTCTCGTGTGTAATAGTGTAGCGAGCTAGCTACATAGCTGTTCTCTGTTGTTAGACACTGTGTTTAGCCATTACAGAGATCCTGGAAGTAAGTTATAGGTTTCCCCTTGATCACATCCATGGCTAACTGCTCCTTCAAAGTTTGTTGTAGTAGATTGGTTGCGAATGGTCCAGCAGATCGCAGAGTTATTGTTTTTGAATACACATATGGGTTCTATCGTGCATATGCTCATAGAGAGAAACTAACATATTCTCTCTCTCGGAACCCCCCCCCCTCCCCCCCATTCAACTTAGGTACAGTGATAACCAATTGTTTAGGTCAATCAACATGTCAGCATTTTTAAAACTTTTATCTTTTGTTTCTCTGCTCACAGGATGGCACCACACCACTCCATGAAGCCTGCATTAGTGGGAGTGTGGACTGCATTCCTTTGCTCCTCGAACATGGCCAAGAGGCCAACATCTTTGATTCTGTAAGAAAAAGCTCAAAATTATAGGAGCTAGTATGTCTCCATTTCCATGCTGTGTTCTGCACTGCTGTATCTCTACCTTCTATCCTTCACTTTACCTTCTCTCTGGTCCAGTTATACCAGCTAATGGGCACTGCCACTGTGTTAAATAGAATAACCACAAGTTGTTTTTGTTGTAGTGAATTAGAGTATCTTAATGTTCAAATCCTTTTTCTTTTTTTAAATTTTAATAAAATAAATAAATTAACATATTTTTACTGTTAAATCGAATACTTGGACCCTACCTTCCGGACTGTCACTATTTCCAATAGTAGTTTAATGGCAGTGGAAGTAGTAGTAATTGTAATGACAGCACCACCAAATATCTGGTTCATTTTGGGTGTATCTTGATTATTTCTATAGAATTCAACAGCCAAATTAATTATGGGCTTCCATATTAATATGAACTTCTGTCCTCTCTCTCCCTCCCTCCCCTCTCTCTCCCTCCCTCCCCCTCTCTCTCCCACATGGACTCACACCTGTTTGTGTGATTGGACAGAGAGGGTTTGCTCCCATCCATTGTGCAGCCCACAGCAATCAGACAGATGCAATCATGGCTATACTCAAGCATGAACCTCATGATGAACACTGCACCAGATGCCGCCCCGACCAGGTATCAGCTTATGAAGAAACTCCACTCCACATTGCATGTCTGGGTGGACATGTGGAAGCTGCAGAGTTTCTGTATCAAATGAAAACCAATTTAACTTCTGTGGATGTGCTGGGGAATACCTTCCTTCATTGTGTCAGCTCCAGTGACAGCAAAGAGCTGTGGCGTTGGGCTCTATCTGTCATGAAGGATGCTACACAGGAGTTCGTGGAGAAGAAGAACATGGTAAGTGTTCGATCATTAGACAGTTGAGGAGCCATCTTGATCCTGTTTACCAGGAGAGTATATGATAACAAGAGTAGTTGTTATGCTGTGCATTACCATATAGCTGCCTTGTACACTGCAGTTCATGGACACTGAGAGGCTGGCAATCTTTGCTAGAGTTTAGCAGCAGTTGTAGTGTGATAGAGTTGCGTGTGTGTATGTGTGAGGCTTGACTGGTAAAGTATTACATTGGCTGGATTCAATATGTAAGCTGAATTCAAAAAAAAAAGAAAAAAGTCATGCACTGGAATAATTGCATACTCAGCAATAATAATAGCTAGCTAGCTAAAGGGGTGCCAATGCAATTGATGCCTTTGATTCCCTCTGTATCTACCCCTGTCTTACATTACACCAGGTCAAAGTCTAGCTGGCCTGCCCCTTTGGTGTGTGCTCTCTGCCTGCAGATAGTCAGTGGTTGAAGGCCGTGGCCTATATATGTCATTCCTTAGATTCATGGAATATTTAATAGACACTAGAAGCCTGAGAGATGACCACCCTTTACCATTATGTGTGTTTGCTCATATGCAGTATGGGAGGAGCCCAGCTCATGTTGCTGCCTCCATGGGCTGTAAGACCAGTGTCAGCACCCTTCACCAGCTCAAGGCAGATTTCAATATGAAAGACAACCAGAAATTGTCAGCCATCGACGTCATGAATCAACACGGTCACACAGGATGCTACGCCATTGCTACTGGTCTGCAGGAAGCTGAATTAATCACACCACCTTCGCCTACACCATCCGCACACCCTGGTTAGCTGTGTTTGATGTTTATTGTATAGTTATTAAATTAATACTGTTGTTGTTCTTATGTCAACATTGTTATTAATTTTTTATTTGTTTATAGTTGGCAGGTCTCTAAGCAACACTAGCTCATCTGTGAAGGTATGAATACATGTACCTTGTCCAGACAGCTGATTATGTAAATATGCATTTGGTAATCTAAATATTCTGAGTCAGCACTAAGCCTTTAGAGCACACCCCTATGTGTCCACTTCCTTTGTTGTCCGCCTTGTGGGCAAGCAGAAGATGTATCAGACACATGTTTAAACTTACATTGCTGGTAGCAACTAAATCCTGCATTTTGGATGCTATTGTGTAGCATCATTAGAAAAAGTTCCCGCACTAAATATGCTGTGCAAGAGAATTGGAAGATACAGGAGGTGATCGGAGTGTGGGCAGGTTGACATGCATGTGGGAGGGAATAGTGAGAGGAGAACATGGAGAAAAGGAGTGAGGGGGAGAAGGAGGGTACAAAAATATATATACAGCTTTGATGGGACTCAAATTAAGTTATAGTTGCTGGCTTAAGAGACTAACGCCTGACCATTGGGCTAATGGATACTGCAGTTGTTTTTGGGGGGTTTTTTTGTTGTTTTTGTTTTTAATTTTTGGCTGAGATGCTCAACAGTGGCTGTCTATCTTTTATGGATGATATCCAGGAATTTGTTTGGTTGTGATGGTAAATATTTTCAGTGATCTTAAGCATTACACAGGAAACATACGGTCAGCATTTGTGCAGTGGATGTGATGGATCATGTACGAAGCATCACAACAACTCTGTCTATTATAGTTCCTTACTCTGAAGCAGAAATGTGATTGATGGAATGCACAGAAGTGAAATATCACCACATGCTCTGAGTAGTAGAACATCAACATGCATACAAAACATGAGATTATCCTCTGCTTGTTCATGTACATCCGCTCACTCATTTGTTTTCATCAATCATTTTATTAATTCTGAGTCTTCATTGTCTAGCCGCAGCGCTCACGCAAATCGTCTGTCACTGGTTCAGACCGTCCTAAGAATGTCAGTCTCCAGCTGCACTCCTCCCCCACCTTCATGAAACGCATACGCAAGAACTCCAGCCTCTCAGTGAGGTCATTCAGAAGTCTCAACTCCTCCGTGGAGAGTGTGCTGTTGAACTTCAGTGAAGAGAACCTAACACGAGTAAGTGGTTTATTTGTGTTTGAGTTTAGTTTGAGTGAACCATCTCACTAGTTCATAATCTATTGGATCAGAAAATAATGTTTAGGTACAAATAATATGAAAAAAAATTTTATTTACTGTTTCTAAATTTAATTATTATTTTTCAATTTTTTTTAATAAGCTTGTTTTTATTGCTTTTGTTTTATGTTGTAAAGTGTAATTATTAGGCAGCCTTACTTCTTTATCCATTTCCTGTGTGTTGTAGTTAAAAAGGGCCGCCAGTGAAGAGAGGATCCTGGAGCTCGCCCGTGACAGCAGTGAGTAATGTATGAGCTGAGGGTGTCTCACTACACCAGCACATGTGTTGTACCTGCAATATGTCACATGTTCCACTCTGCCAGTACATATATACTCATACTTCAATATTAAACCAAATATTTTCAACTTTTTTTATTTTTAATTTCTCAAATAAGATCCAATCAAGGGTTGTTTTTTTTTAAAGCTCCATAGAGACATTGATTTTTGGTTTAATAATCAGTACCATTGGCATATTGAGTTTAAATGATTTTGGAGTGATACAAAACTTTGTCATGCAAAAAGACTTGTAAATCTTGCTGTTTAAAAATAAAAAAATAAATTAAAAAAATAAAAAAACAGCAGAAAACTTGATACATCTTTGTATGTGGTACATTGACTGAAAGATTTGCCAAAACTAGATATATTTAGATGAAAATAAGGATATATTTAGTATTCCTGGTAATTTTATAGAATCTCAGCAACTTCATACAATACCTTAGCTTTAGTAACCCATGAATAATGTTGTTGTTTCTATTGTTTTTGGATGAGCCAGAGCTTTCCTAATTGTAATTGCATAGTTGTGTTGTTGTTCTGCAGCAGATGTTATGTTAATTTATCTTTCAGCTGCCTATGAACCTCCTTTTGACTACATCAAACCTATCTACAAGGAAACACTCACCCCTACTAATCCAAGGTTGATCTGTTCTGAACATGGCATCACATTCTCCACCAAGTTCTCGTCAGAAATGGCCACAAAACTCCACAGCAGTGAACAGAGCCTCTCCATGGGCAAGCGTAAGGGGATTGAGGTGTGTGTTGCTGTGTCTATGCACATCAACACACGCTTTCCTGCCGAGTACACCATAGTCAGCCCGGTTTGCTTTGTCAGCTGCAAATGCTCACACTGCGATTTCTCTCTGACACTACCACATGCTGTTGACATGGCAAACGATTCAGTCCATAAAGATTCCTTCAAGATCCTCTCCATGATTACATTTGACGTGATCAATTTTGGCAGTGAATCAGCCTTAGCCGATCCTACCCTAGAGAAGAGGCTGGATGAGATTGCGGTGAAGTCCATTGACATATATGAAGGAAAGTTGAAGTTCAAAGCCTCCATGAGAAGTCCTTCTCTGTTTGCTGTTGGCATAAGGAACAGCCCTGCAGTTGGAGTGCCGAGACCACTGCCTGTTCTCACTTGCTCCGTGTTCTGTATGTATGAACATTACAGCGAGAACTCCAGCATCTCTCACATCCCTGTGAAGATGTACGTGGGACTGGGCGTGGAAAGTGTCAGAAAGGTAAGGTGCATGTACTCATGTATGTAGTTTTCCATTAGTGAAATGTTGCCTTTAATTTTCATTGATATTTGGCTTTTAATCTGCTATATCTGATATGCAAATATTGTCAACACCTTACCTCTTACTTGAGATTATTAATTCAGAAGGTGTAATTAATAAATATAAATATTAGTATATACTAAATATCAAATTTACATGTTGGCAAATTGAACAGATGGTATATTTAGCAAATGATCTTTTCCACATTGTCTATTAATTCATCTGATCGTATTTTTCTGCCAAAATAATGTAACCGTATAATTTATAATTTAAAGGTGATGCAATTTGTATGTATGTGTGTGTGTACCTGCTGATGGCTAAGATTATGGAGACAGTTTCCATGCGTATGAATCTCAAATTAGAGGAGATGCACTTCAACCTGTCGGAGGAGAGCTTCAGCTTGAAGGCTAGCCTCACCTGCACCAAGGAAGATTGGAGTTTGAACACTGACCAACCACAGCAAGTGAGTCCAAATTTACCAAGCAAATGATGAGGTATAATTAGAACCATTGTATTGGAGGGAACTGGCCCTCTGTCTTGCACTGATGGTGTTGCATGCATGCCTACTGGACATTATGAAGTTGATATGCATGTATATTAAGAATGTTTTATATGCACACTTTGAGAGCTGTAGGTAAGATAGTTTAGACTAGATTTTGAAGTGGTTTTATGTCATTTAATTGGTTGTTATTTCTTTATTTCTTTATGTTGTTGGTTTGTTGTGCTTGGGGTGTGTGTGCTTGGGGCGTGTGTCTACACGCGCACACACACACACACACACACACACACACACACACACACACACACACACACACACACACACACACACACACACACACACACACACTTTAGAATCTTTGCAGGCATAATCATAAAAGTTACAGTAACTTACATCACGTCTGTAGTTACTGCTATATGGTTAACCACTGTATCAAGCCAAATTAGTCAAGAAAAATATGTCTCTCAATCAAATGATAATCATCAAAGAAGCCATGATTGACATTATACTAAAGAGCGCACAGAGTCTGAAATAATGGGGTTAAAGGTCAATACTGGTGGACTATTGGATATGTGTGGATACACTTTATCATGGATGGACTATACACAATTCTTTGATTTCTGTTAATTTCAATTATTTCTTTCAGAACTTTCTATCTAATTTCTAAGCAGGTTTTTTTTTGTTTGTTTAAAGGGTAACTGAACTGGAAAGAAAAAAAAGATTTTATTGCAGTATCTTGTCCTTGATGCATAACCTGGTATAAAAAATATAAAAAATTGGACATTTTTGGTCCAATAATATTGAAGAAACTTAGCTTCAAACATTTTCTTCCTGTGGGGGTGTAACTCTTTAATGACTTCACAAGGGGGACAACTGTATCAAACATCTTTACCAGTGATACACTGCATCAACAAACTTCAACAATTCCTTCAGTTAGGAGGCAGGATTCCGCCGGTAAGTCCAGGATTGGTAGCAGCACATTGACATTTAGCGCAATAGTAACTGAGAAAAATTTGTGAAATTGGGAATCTGAAGGAATAAGTGAAGAGATCTGTCCCTTGGGAGAGTGCAGTAATCATTCGTACCTTCAGATCCTATTGATACTACTCTTCAGTTTCATCTATCTCTGATTCAGGTACAGAAAATGAGGATCAATCCTCATTTTCTGTAGCTTTATAGCTGGCTATTAAATATCTAGCTCACACCAAAAGTAAACAAAGCTAAAACTTTTTTGATTTGTCATGGTAATACTTGCTAGCTTGCTTGCCATTTTTGTGTAGAGCATAGCTAGCTAGCTAGCTAGCTAGCTATATAACAAACTGTGTAATTGTTCTTTTTACACTTGATTGGAACCTTTATAGCTAATAGCCCAGGGCAGTTACTAGCCATAAATGTTATAACCAAGTGTAAAAAAGAACAATTGCACACTTAGCTAGCTACCTGAATCAGAGCTGGATGAAGCTAAAATGAAATCAGTGTTACTAGGCTCTGAAGTTATTAGAAATTATTGCACTCTCCAAAGGGAATTCTTCACTTATTCTTTCCGATTAGCTACTCCGCAGCTCTTCTGCAGCTGCAGTTGCTATCTCACAAGGTATCAATGTTCTGCTGCCACTCCTGGACTGACTGACTGACTGGCAGAATTGGGCCCCCTGCTCCAGGAATTGTTAAGTTTGTTGAAATAGCTATCACCTCCATTGAGTTCTGGCTGCAGCTGTCCCCCTTGTGACATCAATGACTAGTTACACCCCCCCCCCCCAAACAGGAAGTAAAAAATTTTAAGCAGTTTTTTTCATGAATATTGGACTAAAATTTTCCAATTTTTTTTTTATATACCAGGATATGCATCGAGGACAACATGATAAGACAATTAAAAAATTTTTTAAATTTAAATATTTTTTTCCAAGTCTGATCCATGGAAACGAAAAAGAAATCAAAACAAAATTAACCTAATTTAATCATGTATAAATTATCTCTAGAAGACATGTTAGTTCACAATGGTCATTTGCAATGATGGATTATATGCAATCCCAACACTGCCAACTTATAGTTGGTGAATATAATTTTGACAGTTTTGCACAGAAATTAGTTTCCATATTAGACATTAAAAAAAAGAGGATTGCATCAGCAGTCACTCTAGCTCTAGTCCTCTTCCTCCTGCAGATGAAGTACAGCCAAGTGGCCCTCACACGAGACACAGACCCACTGCCCTACACACACAGGCTCACCTATCCACCACAACTCAGTGTCCACATCATCCCAAGGAACATGGCGGGACCTGCAATCTGTGAAGTCTCTATACTAGACACCCAGCTGCAGTTGATCAAGCAGTTACAGTTCATACCCTTCTCCCCCTTCAAGTGTGAGTGAAATAATTAGTCATATTATAATACCTATTATCACTGGGTACCGTAGTATCGACCAAACCTATACTGTGGTTACTTGCAGGTCTTTAATTAATTTTAATATTCATACACCTGTACATAATAATAGAGAAAGGTATCAATGGTAGCTATGGAAACCACTTGTTTTTCTGTACCACTTGTGTGAACTAAGGAGCTATGAGCTACGTATGTTTCTGTGACAAATTAATTTTTTTATGTATGATATTCAGCCTGTCTGCAACATTCGCATTGTCTTTCTCTGTGTGCTGGTGTGCCTATAGATTAAGCCAGTATCTTCATCTTGCTTGCTTCACCAAACTGTGGCAATATGAAGGTTTTAAGTTGTAGACTTATTGGTACACATGCGTTGTTCCAAAGAAATCATTCTTGTCAACTAGAGCTTGCTACTGTTGCTTGCTATTATTAGCTTATCTTTGTAACTAGGTCATCATTACTTTCAGCTCAGCCAACTCCGGCCCATAGGCTACATGTACTGAGGCTTAGTGATGATGTCTTTAATAGTGCTTAGTGCTAAACCTTACGAGTCTCAGTTGCCCAGTCAGACTTACCTCTTACAAAATATAATTTGAATTGCTTTGGTAATTGGAGAAGAAAAGACTTACATATAAAATGGGGGAAACAATTAATAGAGGTCATATCAAGAGTCACAATATTTATGATGTACTTCATGTATTTAAAAGTACAAGTTCAGCCTATACATACATGTGTGGTACCACATAGAATATATTTTCCTTTGCTCTTTTTTCTTCTTTTTCTAGTGCCTCTTCCTCCCTTTCACTAATTTTACTGGTTTCCTCCCCATACAGCCTCTACTCACACTCCAATGGGCACACCTCCTCCTCCAGTCAGACCTAGCTCAATCAATGACATGTCTACGGCCATCTCCTCCACACCTGTACCATTGCACAGCTCCTCACCCAACCCACAGTCCTCCTCCTCACACACTTCAAAAACAATAGCCAACTCTGTCCGAACCCCCATGAGTACGATGGTGTAGCACATATACATGCCATGTAGTGACATAAGATTAGATGTTCGTGATCAAATTATCTATTTTATTGATTGTCATATGACACCTGCAATGTGGATGTGGGTGTGTTCACTGCACCCACTCGGTGTAAAGAGGGTGTGTCACATACCAACATGGCTCAACAAATTATTGGACAAGACAACTTTCTGTCTTATATTAATTCCATTGACAGCACCTACATTACATATGTGATTGTCTCTGTAGCATGTGGTCAGGACAACAAAGAAATGGTGCTAAAAACTATAAATAAATTGTAGCTTTTAAATTTTTTTTTTTTCCTTTTTTTATTTTTAATGCTGTTTTAGTGTATGTAAGTCTCAATAAAATTGCAGCACCAAATAAGAAGAGAACTGTGACATCAGAAAAAATGTTAATGTGAAGTTGGGGGATGGAATATATCTCCCTCCATCTTACAATTCTCAAAGGCTCAAATTTTCAGGGTTTGATGGGGTCCCACCAAATGATTGGGCCTAAAGGGCTCAACTAGACAAGGTTTAATTAATGATGATTACCACCCAGCTTATGAGCAAGTTTAGTGAAGATCAGAGCAAAAACCCTGCCCTTGGGGCCATCCCCCCACCCCCCCCCCCCCCCCCCCCCCCCCCCCCAAAAAAAAAAAAAAAAATTTCTGGTTGTGTCACAATTCTATGCCTGAATAAACCACCCAAATTACTAAATTGTGTAAACACATACATCAGCAAAACTGTGCCCAAACCACTTTCAGCTCTTTTTCTTCACTTCTTTTTTGCCCTGTAGGCCCAAGCATCTGGGATAAGATGGCAAACAACAGATCTACAATTATACAATTATATTAAGAGGTCTTTGGGGGGGGACTGTGGTCTCCATCCATAGGATGGTTACTTTTCTAGTTAGTTGAATTCAATAATTTCTCATTGTTTTAAAAATATATGCATTAAAAAGGCTATAAATAGGATACTGTGTAGATGCACATGTATTAAGACAAACATTTGACTAGACCAAGCAGGACAACCACTTGAGTTGAATTTGAGACTTATAAGATGGAATAGTGCTACACCACTGCATCTTATTTCTGACAAATGACGCTATCAAATAATGATTTCTTACGACCTCTCTGTCATTGTATATATCTCCAAACCATACCATCCATATCAACAAACAGGGCACAACACACCACATTAGGGAGAAACAAACCAGGACCAAGTTAAACATGTTCTGTGTGCTGCTGTACCTAGCAACAAATATGAACATTCTGAAACAAAAAAAAATAATTTTTTTTCCATAATAGCAAAAATAACTTTATTATACTGGAGCAGCTGTTGACAGAGTCTGTGAAATGAGATTTCAGTGGGCAAGTCCATATGTCAGTGCAGTGGCCCAGACAACACCACACACGCTAGTTTATGTGATGCCAGAGTGCACAGATTCTCAGAGCAGACCGAGGTCTGCCTCCTTAAGCTCTGCCTGTCTCTGTGGATGGGCATTGTCTGAGGCAGACACCATCTCCTTCTTCTTGCTGGAGGACGCTGGGTCGGGGGCTTTCTCCCAGAAGCCAAAGTCAACCTCCTCCTCACTGTCAGACACGCCCACTGTATCAGATACACCCACCACAACTGGTAAGGTGGGAAGCTGGTCACCTACAGACCAGACAGGTAGGGAAGGGTATATATAAATCAGCTGTGATATAGGGTCACCATGGTTACCCCTATGGTATTGATACTGATCCACACAAAAATAATTTTCAAGAGTCAATCTCACTCCCTGTGTATAAACTCATTTTTGTAAGGTATTTATAAAAGTTTACCACTAGTACAGAAGTTTGATACTCCAAACCACACCCATTTTTATGCAAAGGTCTTAATGAGGTGAACATGTGTAATGTACCCTGATAACACAGTGTAAAGTATTACCAGTGGACATGCGCACAATAGTAAGCCACTTGATGCCAATAGCATCATCAGACATGCACCAACCTCTATACCCATAGTGATAACCCCCTCCCTCATCATCCAGCAGCTGGACTGATGAATATGGAGGACAAAAGTGTTATAAATCATCATCCAACCCCCTCAGCAACAATGTATGTTACAGAATACTATTACATTGTTTAAAGAAGTGGATAATTTTGGCACTGAATATTGGATATGGTCATCATTTAAGGTAGACCACTGGACAATGGAGTCTTATATCCATCCATGGCAGGTAGTAATGGATGCAAGGTTGTATGGCGAGCATGCCTGCTCCTTGTCCATGCTGGCAAAGTAAAGCTGACTGAGCTGTTGAGAAGATCAGAGTCTGTGGCTGTTCGCTATGATTCTAACACAGACATGCACATGACAGCTGCTTCAGAGTTGCTCCTGTTTCTCAGGACCACCGCTGCCAGGTATTGCAAGGATGTTGAGAAGGTTCCCAGAATGCCCATCGTAAGTGAGAAGAACTAAGCCAACTGTCTCTGTGGTGTAGTAGGGGAACAGATCAACGCCATGGCTGTGCAAGTTAGGAGAAAGAGAGCACCCTTACTCACAGCTCAGACACATACATGTGCTTGTTGTGGCCCCTCCCACCTCATCAGTGGGCATGTCATACTGATAACATTCAACATTTGTTAACATTTTAAGTTAATAAGCCAGATTATTACCACTGTACCAGAGAAAATATGGTAAGGGATGAACTTGTGTCTCTAATAGAATAGGCAATGGACACTTGAACAAAATGTGATCATGCATACATACCTCTGATTAACACAGTATCTCATGTACTACTACTACTACTGGTAATAATATAACTATAATAATAAATCAAGAAAAAGGAATGTAAAAATAATAAAAATGACAACCAATAGCAACTTCACAATAATGATTATAATTGCATATGTTTCACTCACTCTTTTTGGTCAAGGACAGCTGCTTCACCTTCACTATCTCCAGGAACTGATCAAAGTCATCGTCGTCTTTAGCTTCTGATCTAATGGACAGGAGAGGGGAAATATGACCTCCAGGGGGTGTGGCATGTGGGTGCTAGTGAGAACCATGGAAAGTACTCAGAATCAAGTTTGAATGGAACATTCCACCTTTCCCTTCGCAGAGCATGATGTAATGGTACAGTCTAACTATCCATGTCTGCCGCTTGTGGTATCAGTCGGCGGGAAAGGAACATTATAATTGAATACAGAATGTCTATCTATTGCTATTATATACTTAGAAATATTGTAACTGATACTTTGAGATAATTACACATGTCATCTAAAGTTTATTGTGACATAAAAAAGAGAAAAACGAAAATAAAGATAATTTAAAGTGCTGAAGAAATGCAATATGTCCTCCCCCACTGCACCTATAGTTATCTCATCAATGGCGGCATATCTTGACCACAGCTATTCCGCTAGCCATCCAACCATACAGATGCCTTCCCTGTCTCCTCCTACACCCCTCCGCCCACACACACACAACCACCTGCACACATGCCCACCCACCCGCCCCTGAGAGATGTTCAGGTCAGCCTCTAACTGCTTGAGCAGCTCTTACACTCCAGCCACAGGCCACATGTTACCTGCACGTGTGCAGACTTGGCACATGTCAGTCCTCACCACAAGGGACCCAGTCCCATGAAACACAGAACTCAATGAAGCTACTTAGTTCACTCCACCAACACAGCTAGTGCAACACTCGCAGGATGGCTGAGTGTCAATTACTAGAGCAACACACTTGCTCACTGTGGAGATATTCGACCCAACGCAATTCTTTGAGCAGAGTCAATGTGAGTGGAGCCAGCTAATTCTGGTCTAGCAGAGTAACTAAAAGTAGCCATATCACCCTCTATCACAACCAGTTTTCTTGTCCACCCCCCCCCCCCCCCCCCCCCAAAAATGCAGGAAGACAAACAGACCAATCAGTGAGCTCCACTCCATGTGGTCACACCACCCAAGAGCTGGCTAATAGCAACAAGTCTTCCATGGTCTCCGAGTCTGCCTATCTCTTCATTTACTAATATTCATTTGATTCTCTACGATAACTTACTGAAGGACTGATTTGACGACATTATCTACTTCCTGTTGAAGGAGTGCTTATCAAACAAGGACAGCACACCTCTATCGTGCAACTACTCCAGGTGTTGTATACTCCACCCAGGGCTCTCACCCCTGTAGCAATCTGAGGCTGCTAATTGACAGTGGAGCACTGTTCACTGGTCCATCAAATATAATAATCCCGGGCAATCCTTCCCCCCCTTCCCCCACCCCAAGAAACTCTGATGTCTGTGTAGCTTGGTTTGTGCATTTGGTTATTCTAGCCTGCTCACTGCCAGAAACACACCAGAAGTCATCTCTGAACACCAATTTTTCAGAGAAAAACAAAAACAAAACAAACAAAAATCAAACAAAAATCAAACAGTCCTTCTGTATTCACTACACACAAATGATACACTATGACACCTCCAACACTGCCACCAACTCAACAATGGCTGCCTATAGAGCTGTCACTACGGCAGTCTCCCTCATCTACATGCAGCATACATACAGAGATAGATACACAGTACACAGACAATACAACATACCATGCAGGGCATAGAAAATAACTAAACAACAATTAAACAAAAACTACTCAAAAAGAAATAAACAACAAAAAAAAAAACAGCAACAAAAGATGAAACTCAATAAAACAACTTTACAAACAATAAAACAAACAGCTTAACTCAATAATAATTGAACACAACCAGAAATTGAAACAAACAAGCAAACAAACTATACAATTGAAGCAATACAATGATTGCATGACATGGAGAAAGAAATTGGCGGCACACATGCACACACTCACTCTGTAAGGTTGCTGCCAGAGACTGAAACCACATCCATATTCACATGTCTTCTTGCTTTATCTGACGCACACCCTGCCAGGGAGGTTGCAATGGGAACACAGGTGGGAACCAGAGGCGTGTGCAGCATAGGAAAACTAAATGCCACATCCGATTGGTCAGATTCCTCTATTTCTAACATTGTAGGCGGCTATGAACATTCAAAACAGAAACACAAAATTGATAGCAATTACAATATCAAGTATTCGAATAATAACCAAAATGGTTCAAGTAATAGAAAACTCAGTCCTCCTCCAAAATGCAGCTTGCATGACTATATCACTTGCCTCAGTCTATTCTAAGTGGTTATACTCCATATACATTAACTATCTAACCAATCCTCCTGCACAACTTCTTCCACAGAAACAGAACAATACACACGAGGACCAACAAGTTACTAAGGTAAAACAAAAATTAAAATATAAAATTCATAAAATTATGTTATTAACTTTTTGATTTACTATGTCTAATAGTTGTTTCTAAACTTATTATTGGAAATGATGTTTGTTGTTTAAACAGTTGTTTATGATAAAATAGAAAAAGTGAAATCTTTTTGTTGTAATTTTGTTACTCTCAGTCCATTTATTTTGCTGTTTGTTGCACACAACTATTGTCCCCTATTCTTGCTGATGCATATTATATTAACCGCAACTATGTTTGTGGTTGATGTGTATTGTTAATGTTGCTTGTTGTATAATTGAACATGCATTGCAGCGTATGTTGACATGTAATTTCTATTGTTAAGAGAGCTATTACTCTCATCCTGTGTGTGAGAACTTAAGTGGAGAATACACAACCAACTCACTCGAGTTTGCTTGGGTCTTCTGCTAGCAGCCTCTCTCTTAGCGGCATAGTAGGCCTGTGAGGGACACAAGATGGCGACACTAAGACACAGGGGAGGCTACTCTACACTGATGTGTGCACCAGGAGATGAGGAAGAGGGCTCTGATCTGGGGGCAGCTAACACACACCAGCTCTTGTTGGACATATCAGTGAATTATGACTAGTGGATGTCTCTGTTCTGTGGGACACACTGGATCACTATCACTCATGGTTGAAGTAGATTGAATTAAGCTAACACACATTAGTGGTAGGTTGAAGTCATTGACAATAATTTTACATGCACATGGGGGAATACACAATAGATCAACATCACACAGGGTTGAGATCTCAGTGGGGACACACACCAGAGCAACATCACACAGGGTTGAGGCAGGTTGACACTATCTCAGTGGGGACACACACCAGAGCAACATCACACAGGGTTGAAGCAGGTTGACACTATCTCAGTGGGGACACACACCAGAGCAACATCATACAGGGTTGAGGCAGGTTGACACTATCTCAGTGCGGACACACACCAGAGCAACATCACACAAGATTGAGAAAGGCCAAAGGAGCAGGGCATGTGTACTCCACAGTGGCCATAAACTACATGCATCTCTGTCCAACCATCCCTCACCTCCTCCTCATGTCTCAGAGCTTCTTCATGTCTTCTCAACTATCAACAATAAACAAGAGAGAGGTAAACATACAGAACCACTCACACACACCCACACAATCTCATTAAATACATAACACACACACACAAACAACAAACACACACCACACACACAAACAACGAACACACACCACACACAAACAACGAACACACACACACACATAATGAAAGAACATACATACACCGAACAAACACACACACAACCAATACACACACACGTCACTAAGGACATGACACATATGACCATACAGTCAGTCCTACCTTCTTATAACCATCATTCTCCCCTTCAAATCCCTTCCAGTCATCTCTCCTTTCCCATTCTTTCCATCTAAACATTTCCATTCCCCACTTGCCCAACCTCTGACCTCCAGACACCCACCATCACTTACCAGGGCGTCCTTCTCCTGATCGATCCTTTTCTGCTGCTCCACAAGCTCCTCCAGACTGCCATTCATCACATGCTCCTTCTCTGCTTCAGTGACCACTTGTTTCTTCCTAATAGATTCCAACTACAACATGTAGACAACACAACCACAAACAGCACATATGCAGGAGTAAACACATGCACAACACATTGTCAAGGAAATAGAAGATCACAGCCAACCTGCTATCACACACATTCACTATAGAAGTGCTGACACCACAACAGGGTAATGCTCACAGGCACACTCATGAGGTAAGTGATGGTGTGTCACTCGTCCTCCACATATGACTTGTACTCTACATGAAGGCATTGTCTGTGGTTTGCCTCCTGTCAGGAGCACATGTCTGATGTCACTGCAAATTATGTAGTTAATGGAAATGAGGACATTGGAATGAATATATTTCTGTTGTTAAAACTCTTCGATGTGATTCTGTCCTAGTCCAGGACTACATGAGCATGTGTCTGTCCTAATCCAGGATTACATGCACATGTGCATGTCCTATGGTCCATGATTATATGCACATGTGCCTGTCCTAGTCCAAAACTACATAAGTGTATGTGATGTTGATCCAAATGTTCCCCCATAGACATACATCATGTCAGCCAACAAACTTCAATAGCTTCAACCAAGTGTGATTCTAATTCTGTGTTTAATAACAGAACCAATATGAATCTGTCCAATTCACTGGAGTATTAATCTGGTGTGTATCCCCAAGAGCTTTCATAAAATCTTGCTGTGAGCTTTAATAAACCTTGCTGTAAGCTTCAATAAACCTTACTGTGAGCTCTAATAAACCTTGCTGTGAGCTTTAATAAACCTTGTTGTGAGCTTTAATAAACTTTGCTCCAACCCAGTGTGATGCTAATCCAGTGTGCCTCCCCACATACATTCGTTGACAGCATGAGAATTGTAAGACTCTCCTCTGAATATCCAATTAGCAAGCAATAGCACACCAACCATTCATGTGAAACATTCTCTGCTGACTAACACAGTCTTTGCTAATGTGACGTGCATTGTGTACTCAATGACCCTGTGTATATTCTGTAACAAAGCCACCCACCATCAGCCATACAGCCTGCTCTTATACCACCTTGCTAGAGCTACACTGCACCATTATTACACCATGCACTCTGTGTGTGTGTGGGTGAAACGCTGTAGCTTTCTCTTCTGCCCCATGCCTCTCAGCGTCCGTTTTATTAACCAAGTCACTTGCAATAAACTTACCACTCTTTGGTCGGCTGTCACCAGGTCTTCAAACTCGATGTTCTCTGAGGTGACCTTGCTGTAGAGGTTCCTGGAGGGGATGGGTATGAAGGAATGACATGTGGTCAACTGTGTGCAAATACATCAGGCACATGCACTCTCATGCAGTTTACTACATGGCTTTAGGTTGGGGGGGGAGGAGGGAGAGAAAAATAAAATGACTTGGAATTTTTTTTTTCTCATTCAATTGTTACAGTCATTAATCTTGCTAGGCTCATGCAAGTCACAATTAAAGGGCCTAAACTGAATTTAGTGGATTTAAAAGTAATTTTGGACGTCAATGTATACAAAATTCTAGTATGACATTACAATCTATGATAATCCTGGGGGAAATCCCAAGTCAATATTGTCCCCCTATATGATCCCCTGCTCATTCATTGAGGTACAGCCATGGTGCATGCGGTCAGAACCAAGATGTGGTAAAGTGTGAATCCTGATCAAACCATTCGTTACTCTACCATAGATATGTGTGAGTAATATAAGACACTTCAACAATCTTAGAAAAAAGCAATGTACATGCACACATTCAAACCCCCCAAGGCTATGTAAATATTTTTTTTAAAAATTAAATGGATGCAACTGGCACAAAATTTAAAAAAAATATTCTTGGGCTGTTTTTATTTTGTAGTTGTAGTCGTTTTCTAAAAAAAGAAAAAAGAAAAAAAATTAATTCCAGCTCTTCTATGGGATTTCCATTGTCCACATATTGGCTTCCACTTACTGGAACATCATGTGGTCGTTATGATGAAAATAATACTTCATTGGGACATGCATGTATGCAGACTGCTTCACTATATCTTATCACTCTGAGATGGAGACCTTGGAGCCTATTAAGACTTCCATAAAAGGGCATTAAGTGTTTCCAAGACTTTCATAAAAGGGAAGAAGTCTTTTCAAGCCTTATAATAGGGATTAAGTGTTGTCAAGATTTCCATAACAGGGCATTAAGAGGTGGCTGGCAGTCACCACTCCAGTGCAGTGCAAGTCCATTGTGCCTATGGCCATGTGTGTACACTTGTCCTCAGACTACACTGATTGAAATGATGCCCTGCAGCCTATGGCATATGCTGTGCACTAACACTAGTATTACCTGTGCCATTCAGCACCTCAAACTACTTCAGATGAACTTGACTTCCACTTTATTGACACACACAAACTACAAACAATTATTAATCAGCCCCCTGTTGTCAACCTGCCTCATCCCAGGGACCCAGTGTGATGTTAACCCAGAGTGTGCCCCTAGAGCTATCCTCAATCTACTTCAAATCAGTGTGATGCAGATCTGTATGCCCTCCGTTGAGCAATTTTCAATCTACTTCAACCTTCCTCAACCTAGTATGATATTGATCCAGTGTGTTTCCCATACAGCTATTATAAACCTACTTCAACCTGCCTCAACCCAGTGTGATGTCGATCCATTGTAAGTCACCAAAACTTCATTACTAACTTACCTGAACACACCTCATTATCACACTAGGTTTGAGGTGTGTTCAAGTAAGTTAGTAATGAATTTTTGGTGAGTTAGTAATGCATTTTTGGTGACTTAAAATGGATCAACATCACACTGGGTTGAGGCAGGTTGAAGTAGGTTTACAATAGCTGTATGGGAAACACACTGGATCAACATCATACAGGCTAAAGTAGCGTTGATCCAGTGTGTGTCTCCACAGAGCTATTGCCAACCTACTTCCATTTAACTCAAACCAGTGAATTTTGGTGTGTTGTATGCCCCCGTAGACTAGAGCTACTGTTAAACTACTCCAGTAATCCTTAACCTAGCCAACTTACCTTTCCTTTGGTTTCTGGCTGTTGAAACATCTAGCAATAGCGAACCAACATCCCCTGCTGTTACCACCAGCACTATTCATCTTTATATGAAATGCTACCAAATATTTCGAGAACAATGGTTCTTTTTTATTTGTAACATTGATTCAATGACGAATTGAAATTAATGCGCACCTCAACGAGTTACAGTTGAGGAGATGTCGACGAGGAACAGGCTCTATGAATATCTATGGAAACCCAAGAAAACGTGAGTATGACTACTCTGGGCAGCTATGTTACTGCAGATAATCGGTTAATCACTATCAATACTCTAATCCGGGGTGCTGATCAGTTTCAGCTATTTCAGGTGTCTATTTTAAGGTTATGCAGAGTAGCCAGCTATATTCCGGTTTCCAAAATATGATAATAACAGTGTTTGACACAATTTTGCAGCACTCGTCGACCCTGGGACAAAACTGAATACAAGATAGTGAAAAACTTGATTCCAGGAGATAGTGAAATTGTCACAGAGAGAGCAACCACAAAGAAAATAACCGCAAAGAAAACGTCCATATCCATATCGAAAAGAAGTAGAAACCATGAAAGTGTGAAGGAGAAAGTTACCTTCATCTTAGCAAGTGGAGCTGTCTCCTCAGCAGTGAAGAAGCATACTGTTGTAGAGGAAGAGGTGGCAGAAGTGAAAATGTCTGAAGCAGTTGAGAGTAGCAGTGGCATGCTTGTCAAAGTGGAGAAGTTTCGTGGTGCAGTGGAAAGCAAGGAGGGTCTGTATGGACACGACTATAGCACCAACTCTGCAGCAGAGAGGCTTGGAGAAAACGTTTCTCTTTCAGAGATCAAACGCGCTCTTGACTTTGACAATGTGGATGCTGACGTGAGCATTTGTAAAGTATAGTGTATCTCGTAAGGTTGTATGTATTGCATGCATTGAAATAGTCTGCAGAGCTGGCTGTTTTCTTTACCTATTACAGTTCCAATAATGATTGGTGGTACATGATCATGACCATTGATAAAAAATAAGCTAGCTTATTCCCTTATAGGTAAGGTGTGGCCACTTACGAAATACTGTTGTAGGTATGGCATCCTCACCTAGTCACTGTATTGATGAGGACCTGATCATTAAAGTAGTCGGGTAGCATAGGCCAATTCACAATGTATCAATAAGAAATATCATTGTGTTATGTCAGTTATTGATAGATAAACTTTGCTTTCTATTTAATAAAATAGGAAAGGGATAGCAATATAATGTAGCATTAGGACAGTGAATTGTACTGTGTGTTTGGCACCTCAAAGTTGTCATGGCTACAGTGTGTGCCGCACCTATTAGCCTCAGACAGTGCAATCATCTTGGCTACAGTAAACTGTTCACCTGACACAATGCAGTTACCATGGCTGCAGTGTGTGCCACACCTCCTGGCAACATCTGAGGTTGAAGCAGTCTATGGTAACCATGGGCATTCTCACGATGAAGGCAGTTGAGAATAATTGAATAGTTTGCTGGTTTGTTTATGTATTACAAGCCACATAGTGAAAGCTTGTTTTGTTTTCACTTCGTGTGTGCATGCACATTTCTGTTTTTCCGACTGTCCACTCTCTAATTTCAATTGCAATTATTTAATTGAGGTGTGAATAGCAGTAATTGTAATTAAATTGCACATTCCTAACTAGTATTATAATTGTTTGAGTATTACACTTACCCTAATAACCACACTATATAAAACCAACTAGTCACTCTAAAATATCCTAAATGATGTCAGCAAATCAATGAACAGCAAAAGTAGGAGTGTACGGCTCATATTGTGGGATTCCATCCTTGAATGGCTTCTAGTTTTTGTCCTGTGTGTGAACATATATTTATCCATCAGTATGGCATGTGCATGTGATTCAGAGGAGTATTGTGGATCATCCTCTCTCTGGTGTGGGTCACATAACTGGATGCTCAAGTCTCTCTTCCTTGCCACAAAACATGAGAGGTCATGGAGATGCATGTGTGATGACGTCATCAAGGCCTGAGGGGGAGGATGGTGCTGGCTCTCATGTGACCTCCCACACCACCCACACCAGCACTGGCAAGAGGAGAGCTGGCCCATCGTCAGCCATCCCAGGGACGAAGAAACGAAAGGCCAGGGATAGAGAGGGTCAAGGTACATGTTTGACCAGCATGTGTGCTTCACAGGTCAATGTGTGGTAGTGTAGAGTTTGTTTGCATGCTTGAAATGCAAGAATATAATGACAGTATATCTCTCATTGCTAGGTGTTGTTAAATGTGATATTTATATATATATAGAGAGAGAGAGAGAGAGAGAGAGAGAGAACATGCTAAGCTTTGTATACGACACCTTGTACTATATGCTGTGCATATGGACCTAAAATACTGCACACACAGTACACACACCCAATACCCTGCAAGATTTTTAGTGTCATACAGCTACCACCACCCTTCAACTTCTACCCCCTCCTTCCAAATAGGCATCCTAATATAAGAATGTTTAAAAACGAACAACTAATTAGATAATTAGTCTGTTAGTTTTTAATAAGTTTGTACAAAGTGGAGAAACAAGATTATGCCCATGTGCATTACAGAAATGATAAACCTTTACCAATTGAAATGAGATTTGTCGGCAATACCTTATAAAATCTATAAGTGTGTTAACATCTTATTTTGGTTGATAATGGTGTGTCTATATGGGTGTGGTCACGATTCATGAGAACATAAGTGTCAACAAGTGTTTGTAATGGTTCCTCCCAATGGCAGCTGCTTGGAGACACAAATTACTGGATCCCCAGCATTAAATAATAGATTTTATAATAGTAGCTATTCCAAATACTGCCAATAGACATATTTTTTGGGTGAGGAGTTGTCCAAATACCGAGTGAGTACGCATGCCTTTATTCTTAACAAAAGGAGAGAAAGTGCAATGCTCTTTCTTTCTCTTTTTATCCTCCTGTTGGCAACAAATAGTGATAACGTTTCCCTCTATGTAAATAACTCTGTTGAATCTCTGCACATGCTCCCATAACGTGGTCACATCTGTATGTGATGTATGTATGACATATGTTAACACACACACACTCTCTGTCTCTCTCTCACACACCTGCAGCTCAGGTGGTTTCACTCTGGTGTCCCAGTTCTGTCAAGAGGAATAGGAATGACCTGAATGAGTTAGATGTCTGCCTCTCTATCTACGACGACGTCCTTGGGGAGACATTGTGAGTAGTGAGGTGGTGACAAGGTGTGATCCCTTTAAGAAATCATGTGATACCAAAAAAAGCCATGTGGTTCATTTTGCGTACAACATGCTTAGTTTATGTCAAGAACAATCCTGGTTCATAGAATGTGTGAACTTTAACTTCAATATTTCTCAAAGCAGAGTGACATGTCCTATAATTAGTAATTAGATTACATCACTCCCCAAGTGAATGTTGGTAACGTCTACATGTTTTTGGGAACCAATCTATTACAGAACGCTGCAATTGTGTGTGGGTGGGTGGGTGTTGGTGTGTGTGGAAATGTGTGTGGAAGTGTGTGTAGAGGTACAGTTGGAACACAGTGAAGTCTCATAGTAGTCGAATGTGGAGCAAAGCAATGACTTATCAAAGATGATAATTTTGCAATGTAGTCACACATAGGCAGAGTTTTATATTCAGTGTTGTATTTCTCATTCTAATAATAATAAATATGGGAAATCTGCACTTGCTGTTTACATATACGTACGTTTTGTGGTTTCAAATGTGTGTAGTTATTATTCTTTATATGTAAATACTTGAATAGTAATATTAGGTGAGTTGTGGTGGTTCCTCATGGTGGTTTCTTTGTTGCAGGGCCTCCAGTAGTGAGGAGGCGGTGCGAACGGCCCTATCAGAGCACCGAGCACTCACTCAAGACCACCTCCTATCAACAGTCAGTAACTAACCTGGAGCACATGTCTGATTACTACTGAATGTCTACCAGTAGTGGTGGCCCCTCCCATAGAGCTTTAGTCAGCTTGCATTCACTTAGCAAGTGGAAGTGAGACACTTGAAGACCACTCACTGCCTGTTATGCAGGCAGAGTTAATACTCTGAGTTGTAGGGAAGTTGTGATTATTAGCTACCATTTTTGTGCAGACCAAATGGTCGTTCATTGGTTAAAAATCAGACATTTCTGCAGATACAGTGTGATACTACTAATTAAAGTATTTAACTATCTGTTTTTCGCTTTTCTGTTACTTTTTATTTGTTAAAAGAAAGGGGGAGAATTGTATGGCGATATGTTTTCCCAGTTTAGATATAGCCCCCCCAAAGCATTATCACAAATCACAATATGCCCGCAATCTGCATTGTTCTGGTAAAAGTTCCACACAAGTGAATTGATGATACTTTATCTGAATAATTCATGTAAACATTCTTGTCCCTTGTAGATTGGTGATGTTCATCAAGCCATGGAGTTGGAAGACATGATTAGGAAGGTACACAGTATATTACCATGGCCTAGTATTACAATGGGGTGTGGTCTGATGGGTGTGGCTTAAGGGGAGGTAGAGTGTTCTAATTAGAGACCTGCGATGTGCATGCCAATGTGTAGGTGGCAGCAGGGAGGGCATGAGTTTGCAATCCGAGATCAGATATTTTTAACCATTTGATAGAGGTTTTTTGCTCCCTTTAACAGCTGTCAAATATACATGGTAAAGTCAGGCTGAATGTTATCTTATGGTCTACAGTGTCAATTTCATGATGAAGGCACATGGCAGACATGGATGGCAATGGAGCTTAGATTGTTTGTTTTGGTGTGGGTGTAAACCATGCTGTCCCACCCTAAAAGTTTCATAAAAAAATTGGCATTACTATTTGGGATAAGATCGAATACACGCGCGCGCCCACACACACACACACACACACACACACACACACACACACACACACACACACACACACACACACACACACACACACACACTGCTAATATACAGCCACAGTAGTGGCATCAAGCAGACTTTTATCGAGAATTTCCCATACTGGCAGAAAATCTGCAATATGGGCAGTTTTTAAGTGGGCCACCTGCAGTAACAAATGTGTTTAGTTTTGCATTATGTAGCATGTAAGGATTATTGGCACTAATCTCATCAATCTCATTGATCAGACAATTAAACATGATACAATTGATAAACATGTCGAGTTTCAGTGATAGGTAGTCCTCTATGTCACCAAACCACATCCATAGCCACACCCATAGCCACCAGACCTGAACAAATATTTTTGCCAGGATGTGCAGTGAGGTACCCTAATCAATTCCTGAAAGTATAGTACAGATCCCTCCAGCAGTTTCGGAATAGTTAGAGTCCTTACAGACAGACAGACAGACACAGACAGACAGACAGACGGGCAGACAAATTGTAAATTGTAGTAAGATATTGTGCTTCCAAATTGTGCCATGTGACAACGTATATATGCCCCAGTGACACCCACTCTGGACCCCCCCCCCCCCCCCAAATGTCCCCTGAAAGGTTGAGGATGCTGCTCCGAACTGGAGGAGGAGTGACAGACATGCAGACAGACATGCAGACAGACAACTCTGCTTCATTATAGTAGGATAACACTAGCCGCTAGTTAAACAAGTGATAATTGATCGATATATTCACACATCAGATACCAAACATTAACTTTAAAAAAAACTTACAATACCTTTTGATGTCCTGATTGACCTGGTTAGTGCACTGTTCAGTGAGGGGGAAGAAATCCGTTGATTCTCCTGGCACCGCTTTTTGATCAGGTTGTCGCCACAGTAAACTGCTTGGTATCACCTGTGGAGACATAGTGCCTATTGGACTCCCCTGAGTGCAGGCTTGACGTGTCAGGCTACAAGTATTGTTACCTGCCCCATAACAAGTTCTACCTCCTCCATGGCAAACACTGCCACCTTATGGCAGGCACTTTCTTGTCCATCCTTCGTTGCAAGAACACTTTCCTTCATGTTTGTACTCCTTCCTTCATGGCACTTCCTCTTTCTTGTCGGGTAAGTTGTAGCTCCATAGCAGGCCTTAGTTTAGGGAAGAAAGGAAAGATGTCCTTCTCTTGTGATGACTGAGTGCCATACTGTCTGTGTGATAGCTAAGTGGACTGAACACCATACTGTGGCTTCCATAAGCTGATCAGACCCCACCACCCAGGGATACCAGCTGTCCTGACAAGATTGCACATCAAGTAGATCAGGTCTGCAGTGAACCAGGAACATAATGGCAAATTCTTAAAGGAGCGGTTTATTTCTGTGAAGGTGAAGAAGTATTAGTCTTGTCATGAGTCACTTTGCAGGGGATAGATTCTTCTCTCTAAATCAGTGTTAAGTTTAAGGAGAGACCTTGGGGTGAGCAGAGAAGGTGAGAAGAAGATTACTAAATGACATCAGCATAGATGTAGCACTGATGACTTTGTCTGATTGATTACAGCCAGTCTTTATAAATTGCCAGAGGCCCATTGCAGCTTTGCTTGCAATAATGAAGACACTGGTTGTCCACAACAAAAAGAACTATTTAGCTGTACTGGCAATAGTTTTATAAATATTCAAACCACATGTCCAGGGACCAAAAGGAAAACAAGCAACACATGGACACACCCACAGGTTGAGGTGTAGCCCTGATGACAGTAGAACTTCATCCTAAATGAATATGCCATTACAGCAAAAACCTCAAAGTTAAGAATTCTAGTGAAATGGAACAATATTAGGGAGAATGGGTGCCAAATTTATTTTTTTGAATGACTACATTCCCTGATTGCAGCTGCTGCTTTGTTCTCTCTCTCTTACTGGAGCTAAACAAATCTCTGAATGAAGGAGAGAGAGAGAGAGAGAGAGAGAGAGAGAGAGAGAGAGAGAGAGAGAGAGAGAGAGAGAGGACAGCTGCAGCAATTGCAGTAATTAGTTGTCTGCATTCTCAAGTACAGAAATTATGAATGTGGTAAATTTATTTGGCTGAAAAAAGATTAAAAAATTTTTAAAATTATTTTTACTTCTTTTAAAATCTTTAAGCTTATTATATGTTGTTTTTACCTGTGGCACACAGGTCTAGGAACGCTTGGAATGGTGAGGTGGGGTAGATACATCCACAAGTTTTGCTCAAGAGTGGATTTTTAACTAATTGTTTACTGTTGAAAACACCAAAGTTAGTTGCTACAACTAATTGGTTACAACTAATTTCTTTTACTGTATGGAAATCCTGTGGTTACAACTAAGTATTTTGCTGTATAGAACCCAAATCTGACCACAACTTTAACCTCATCTTAAGTGTTCTAAATGATTATTTTGTTTGGTTTTAACACTACTTTTTAATAAATATTGTTACAGTGTTGACTGGTCCTTTTCTGATTCAACCTAAATTTGCTAAACAAAATATGGAATTTGGCCTCTAACTTTTTTATTCAACTATTTTAGGAAAAAATTTTCTATTGCAAACCATCTCTGAAAGATAAAACTTTAAATAACATAATTTTTATATAGATCAGAGCAGTATAGCCCGAGAAAGGCAAGAACAATCAAACAATCAAACAATCAAACTTAAGAGAGTTTATTTATATATAGATAGAAATTTTGTAAAAATTACTACTTAATTAATATACTTCATTTAAACACTAAATACTTTACACAAAGGAAAACGAACCAATGTTATTTTGCATTTTATGTACTACAAATTATTTTATATTCCCATCTATGGCTTGAGATCGTAAATACACACTGACTTGAGCTGATCAACATCATTGTCCACTCGAATGTTTGCTCTGTCTTGCAACATCTATCATTGCCTCAACCCCCTGAGTGAGTATGTGTGTCAGAAATCTTGTTATGCTGAGTAAGCAACCTTATTCTGCTCCAGTGAACAAATTCCATTTCATGAAGTCTTGTATCTCAAGTACCCAGTTGTTTAGATTTGTTTTCTCTTCCTGTGTGATAGCCCAGTTTTGTGTTGCCTACTCGGTGGAACAGCTCACCACCAGTATGCACCATTACTCCACTCCACCTGTCCATCAGTATTGGACTTGATCTTCTATACTAGACCTCCTCTGTAACTTTTGGTCATATCTTTTTCACTAAAGGTCTTACAGACAACGAATGACCTACATGACATTCTTGATCTACCAATATAGAGGTTCTGTATTTTTTAGCCATCGTTTGTCAGGTGATATTCTGCCACACTCATTAATTTTTGATGCTTTAGAACACAGATGTTGGTCAACCTCTTGTCCTAAATAACTCCTGTTATCATGAGGGAGAGAGGTGCAAGCACTGCCAAACTCCCTGGGGCATATTTGGACTTGTTTCCTTTGGATAATTGAAGGCACAGACACTATATGCTTCCCTAGGTCATATTTAGAATGTTTAATTGGAGACACAGACACTATATGATTCTTTAGTCATATATAGAATTCTTTCCTTTGGATTATTGGAGACCAGACACTATATGATTCTCTGGATCAGAAATGTGCATGCATGTATTATTTAAGATAAACAAAAACAGAGACAGTGTCAGACTCCCAGGATCATATATGGGCTTATTTGTTGAGGAAAGTGAAACACAGCCGTAGGATTGAGCGTAGCACTTGTTGCTTAGGTGGGGGAAGTGTGCACAGCTCTTTCAGGAGATGTCTGCAGGTGGTAGTAATTCTACTAGGAATATTTTAATACCTTGAAACAAGCTGGGTTTTTATCCCTTTCCTTTTCAATTACTATGTTATATTGATGTGTGAATAAATAAATAAAACTAGCCTATGTTCATGTTGACCCCGTGTTAGATGTCCTATTCCTTATTTATATCAATTACACTAATTATTTACTGATGTTATCATCACATGACCACACCCATTTTGAGTCCAAGGGAATATTGATAGGTTTAAGTGGAATCAACCCATGCAATTGTCTGGAGTCTAGACAGCAAACCTCTTCAGGTGCAGGAAGTGTGTATCTGCAAACACAGCCCTTTCTTTAGCGTCCTGCTTGTGATGACTTACAAGTTATGATTGTGATAACTTGTTTGTGTATGCTAGATGCAGGTGAGCTTAAAATGGAATCACATGCTATTGACAGAATAATGATTCCCGTGTTGTGGTGTGCATGTAGGTCGCATGCCAGCAGACATGTGTTCATTGTGAGTCCAGAACTCCCCAATTCCACACACTGCACACTGGGACTGGTGGAGGTTCAGCTAGGTGTTGGTGAGGAGATGGTTCCATGTAGCTGTTGCAGCAAGTGTGAGAGTTTGAGCAAGCTATGCCTTCTGCTAGGCAGAACCACTACTTCCTAACAAGCCAGAATATCCCAGCCAGTGTTATGGTTAGTAGGTTTTTGCAATATTATCTCAAAAATGACCTGAAGTGTGATGGAGTTTGACTCTTACAAGTGAGGCAAATTGGCCAGCAATAAAATTATTTGAAAGAGGACAGCTTTTGTCTGACTCCATGGAAGGTAGGCTAACTAACCAGCATTAGATGCTTCTTGTTTTTCTTTTTTTATCCTTCGTCTGGACTGCTTCGACCTGTTTTTCTCTTTACTCAATGGTATTAACTCCATTACTGAAGTTTGTGGTACCTTTAACCTCATGCGCGTCCATCCTGCATCCAATGAACCATCATGCTGCGCAATGATTCGCCATTTAATATATTCTGGCCTTGTTCTTGTTATAGTGCAATTCTGCATTACATGTGGTTTAGTGTGCTTCAATTAGAAACTATGCAAACATTCATTTTTTTTTTTTTTTTTTTTTTTTTTTTTTTTTTTTTTTTTTTTTTTTGACTGTTGTTCGAGTTTAATATATTCAAATTTTGCAAGTTATTTGTTTTTTAATTTTTGTTTGGGGATTTTCAGGAAGAATCACGATCCCGTCAGTTGCAGAAGAAGCTGGTGAAAAATCTGAGTGCACTGAGAAGGTATTGTACTGTGACCTTATGCTTGAACTATGATGTCACTGTGTGTGTAATGTAGATGCTAGCTCAGCAGTTTGACAAAGTGAGCCAATGTCTGTGGACTGTCTGTGGACTGTCTGTGGAGTTGTTTGTTTTCATTACTCAGTATGTTCATATTAGGAAATGTAAACCAATTAACAGTGCAAAGGGTTAGAAGATTTAGCAGTACATCTCTGCTGAAGCTTTGTGGGGACGCACACTGGACCAACACCACACTGGGTTGAGGCAGGTTGAAGTAGGTTGACAATAGCTCTATGGGGACACACACTGGACCAACATCACACTGGGTTGAAGTAGGTTGACAATAGCTCTATGGGGACACACACTGGACCAACATCACACTGGGTTGAGGCAGGTTGAAGTAGGTTGACAATTGCTCTAAGGGAACACACACTGGACCAACATCACCATGCTTTGCTAGATGTTGAAGTAGTTGGTGTTGCCTATCCTATATGTATTGTGGGGCCTCTATATCATCTCTTTTCTCTCTGTAAACCTTGCAGGAGTAATGGTGCTTACCAGGAGGCACTGCTTGGGGCCAAGCAGGCTGAACAACTTGAAAAGGTATGCAATTAACATGGAACTGTCTTGATGACTACAGTGAGGGCGCAAATTATCTGCTTTATAACTGTTTGTAATACGCACATACCACGAATACACACACACACACACGCACACCATGGCTACATGCCTCTGCTCACCTATGTACATCTGTCCCTGACACTGTTCATTCATTACACTTCATTGTCCTATTTCCATGGGACTATATCTGAGCTATGTCAGACTATGTTTGACACAATCTAATTAACTTACTAACTATCTAACTAGCATATGAGGTGTGAACCAAGGTTAAACTCACATGACAGGAAGCTTCAGAGGAACCAGGATCTTATCTGAGCCAATGGTGGAGGGATTGGGATTTTGTGATGTGGTACCATCACACCATCACAGCCCTGAGCTGGCTAAATGTGTGCCCAACCATGACTCTGGAGATAATTATGGGGTGGGGGGGGGGGGGGGGGAGGAGTGTAAGTCAGCTGTTATGTGGGGTTTTATCTTGATAAGACTTCATGAACTGTGAAAGTGATGGTGGGTGTGGTCTCTCAAGATATCCTTGCACAAAGTTTCCTCGTAGTGTATTTCTGAAAATAGTTTACATTTTCATCATCTCCAGCAAGATTTCTATTCCAGTAATGGAAGTGAGAGCTTTTAGCTCTTTTATGGTTGAGATAGGTACTGACCCCGTGTACATGCATGGCCACAAGTCACTAAAGAGGTACAGTGAATTACATATGATGATGGTGGAATAGTTTAGTGACTCTTATTATGAAATGCATGTAGTCAAGTGCACCCACTTCAGGATGCATTTTAGGAATACATAAGCTAGTCCATAGTTTGAACCACTTTCTATCCTCTTTAAAGTGTTTAGATGATATAAAATGAGGCATTAATATATAGTGTAGTAGTATTTATGCATTGGGTGTGGTTGTGTATGACTTGTTAATGATAAGTTTGGGTTGTGACTTGGCCAGAATGTCTGTGGTTAATTAGGTTGATTCATGTAGCCACAATTCCTGAACAAGAATATTGTTATCATTCCTGCTTCACCAAACTCCTTCAACTGTATTGGCTGGCTATTGGGAAATGCTTACTTGACACAGTAGAAAGTCAGTTGTCTGACCAATGGTGTTCGTATAATAGAAATACTTGGGTAATTAAAGTTCCTGGAAGAATTTTTTTCTCTATTCATTACTTTAAAAAAGGACAGATTATGACAGCATTAAACAAAGGAAATCTGATCAAATTACGAATATTTAAAGCATGTTTCAAATAGCTAACTATTTCTCCCTTTCCTCTGTGTGAGTCATGTGATACCAGATTGTCACTTGTTCTGTGTGTTTTCGGATGGAACGCTGGAAGTCTCTATGGTCACTTTTTCTTAGAGAGCCAGTTCCTCAAAACCACACCCATACCCATTTGTTTGCTTAGTCCAAATATTATCAGCAAGAGCGCATAGATGGTATGTTGCTTTCTATAGCACTCACTAACAAATTGTATGAAATAGAATAGGTAACTGTTGTGGTATTTAGTGTTTAGAGTCAAAGTATGCTTAGTATAAACATTGATACAGTCAATGTTTTTACAGAGCCATGTTACTAGATTGAGTTTATTGTCAGAACCTTAGCTTTCTTCTTCACTGTTTGCATTAGAAAGACACTATAAAACAAACATTAGTGGTGTTCATACATCAGTTTGTTTGTTGCTCAAGGTAATTACTGTTTTGTTGAAACTGTTAGAGTCACTTTATCCTTATTCAATTATTTTTATAGTAGAACTATTCTCTTCCTCTTATTTCCAATATGTAGTAGTAGAAGAAGTGACCTTTTCCGATTCCTGTGTACATAAAATACGGCTACAAATAGTGTTCAATCCTTGACTCTTAACAAATCGTTTTATTATACATATATTAAGGGGCATGCCTTTGTGAAGTGTTTCATTGACCGACTTATGCAGATAAGTGGAGTTCCAATAATTGATTTCCTATTGTTTAGCCTCACTGAGAACTTTTTGAAAGTTCATGTACAAAATTATATTTTATTCTCTATACCAAATGGGTTTTTTTTTGTTATTCTGTTTAGATTTTTCATTTTCTTTTTACGTTTTGTTGTTGCTGTTTTTTTTTTTTTGTTTTTTTTATCCAAAACAATACTTAATCCCTTTTTTACTACCAAATCACGAGTGTATTATATTGTGATAAATAATGATGTTTTCCATTCCCCTCTTATTTTCCTAATATCTTCCCATTCAAGCAGCCATTGTGGTTCCTTTATTCACCATCTTGTGTAACGTTCATTTGGTCTAAATTGCTGTAAGCTTTGTGTGATTCAACTATATTGGTAGAAATTTGTGTTTGTTGTAGTTTTTTTGGTGAGAATTTCTGTACAATATCCTAAATATTGATTTGTTATTAATTTAAATATTTGTTGTATGTTTATCACTATAGATGAAATACTTGAAGGAAGAAACATGGTCTCAACTGGCAACACTTCACCCACAGATCTTAAGACTGTTGAATTCTAATCAATAGCTAGTGTTCCATTCACGGTTTACAATCTCGCCCTGGGAACATGGCAGCATTGCTATGGCATTCTCACTTTGTAATAAAACAGTTCAACATAATATTATTCTCAACATGCAGTCTGTTGTTCCCTTAATTAGAATTGTCCCACAATATTTTCTTTCTTTTTTTTAAATTTTTTAATTTGGCAGATGAATTTATGAATCCCAAGAGTGCAAGGTTTATTCCCTGTACATACTAGAACGTTTGGTTCCCCCCCCCCCCCCCTTATAACAGGTATCTCTACGACATACCTTTGGACCCATTAGTACAATTTCCAACTACAATTAAAGAAGTGCTTTTCTGTAATTTGGAGCAAAGATTTGTGACAATCATTAAATGGCAACTTCTAGGCTTGGAGCCACTTGAATTCCCCCCACCCCCCCCCAATCAATGTTTTACTTCCTTTGACATATGTATTAGAGATCATTCTACATTAATATTAATTTAATAAATTCAATTTTGATTTAAATTTTAATGTAGTAAGCTATTCTTCCACCCCATATTTATTAAAAAAAAAAAAATTATCAACCATATGGAGAGAAAAAGTTATTTCCAAAGTTCCATACTTTGGTTTCTATTTAAGAATGTGATTGGCAACAAAGAAAATAGCAATAAAAAAATTTTTTTTTAAAGTTCTGCTCCAGCTTGAAATTACTAATTGGACTAACACTTAAAATTCCTCTCTCTCTCTCTCTCTCTCTCTCTCTCTCTCTCACACACACACACACACACACACACACGCACACACACACACACACACACACACACACACACACACAGAGCTATTTATATAGATTTCTTCGACCTTTGTTTGGTCTTGGCACCATTTGAATTCATACTTAAATTATTAATGTACAACTCTGGTCCCGGATTTCTGTTCCTTTCTCCTCCATTTTTTCTTGGTTTTATATCATTAAATTACAAAATAGACTTCAATGCATCCAGTCAATCAGCACTCCCAAGATTTTGCTGCAAACCCACTACTTAATATTTTGTTTGATACCAATAAAAAGAGAAAAGGAAATTAAAAGAATATACAGTGGAAAGAAAACTCATGCAGTTGATAGTGGAGTGTGTAGAGATGCTGTCAATGAAGTCATTGCTGTAGCTTGTTAGCTAGCTATTAGTGTAGCCATTTGAAACTTATTATAATATGTGCCATTTATTGCAATTGCAATGGAATAACTTCCCTCACTGGCCACTCCCTGGAACTGGTAAAACAACAAATAAACATCACTATGTAAACGAATTAGTTATTTAAAAATATAAAAAAATTAATAAAGATAAAAATAAAAAAAAATAATAAAAAAAATTTTTTTAATTATTTTTGATTGCAGTGTCCTCTTTTTGGGTACTCTCCCTTCAACTTTTGAACTCTCTGCAGGAGTCCACGGACCATTGGTTTTTTAGTGAGTGGGAGGAAGAGGTTTGAGGGATAAATTTAAATTGCCAGGGGGATACCTCGGGAAAAAAAAGAATAAAATGGAATGAAATGAAATAAAATAAAATCAGTTAAAATAGCTAAACCGATAGCCTTGTTAAAGTTTATTGATTTCCTTTTGCTGGAGCTTATAGGTATGAAGATGGTGCAGTCTCCACTAATATTGCTAATAGCTTGTAGTCTGCTATCACATTGTGTGTTTAGCACAGCTCCCTTATCCTACAACCGAGATAAGTATCTGGAGGTCTATCCTGACCCCACAGACCCACAGGTATTGCAGGGGAGGACACCTCTATACTTCGCTCTCATTCAGAGTCTTGGGGGACCACGCAGTCTCTATGATGGCTCAGGAGCTGTTGCTGGAGTGAAGGTAGCTCTGGATAGGATCAATAATGATACCTCTCTGCTTCCTGGCTACATCCTCCACTACACTTTCGCTGACTCCATGGTAAGTCTCCACTATAACAAGCATGTAGGGATAAAATAAGGATTAATAAGAGCAAGTGTGATTATAAAAATGGATAAGGTCAAGTCAAAAATTAATAATAAATTTGCATACAATGCATAGCTAGTAATGTTTTATCCAAATTGAGTGCAAGTTCAAATATTGCCAACTAAATTAATTAAAGTAGCTAATGTATAGCATTTCTTTTTTTTTTTTTTTTTTTTTTTTTTTTTTTTTTTTTTTTTTTTTTTTTTTACCCCACAAAATTTCCTCTTCCCAATGAATGTGATCGGGAAAATTTATGAATCGATAATGTCTTGCTTGCTTTGTTGGCCCACTTATCAAAAGTCATCCTCAATCAAGAAAATGAATCCAAAAATTTAGAAATTGAAGCTCCATATCCTTTAACAGACACTGGTAATCTTTACTCTTCTTGGAAGAGCAGTGCTATCTTAAGGGCATTGTGGCCCCCCCCCCCCCCCAGGTAAAGCAGTACACTTTATCTACACAACCATCACAGGAATAAAAATGGAAATGGTTGCTAAATTAAATATATATATATATATATATATATATATATATATGTATGTATGTATGTATGTATGTATGTATGTATATATATATATGTATGTATGTATGTATGTATATTCATTGTTTTTGTACTTTCAACAAAATCAGTTCTTAAACATTAAAAAAAAAAAGAAGAAGAAAAAAAAAACATGCTGTGCAGCAAAGATTTATCACCAAGGTTTGAACAATATAACATGATCCTTGAAAAACACAAAAAAATTCAACTGTAAATGATATTCCATTTGTAAACCATGCAGTCATAGCTGGCAGAGTATAAAATTACTATAATTATTTATGAGTAAACAAATGTTCAACGAAAACATTTGTGAAATTTATTTGCAGAGAATAATTTCATATTGGCTTGAAATTAATGGTCTTCATGACATAATTTTCCACACATGATGTGAGTGAAACTCTTACTCAACAACCTCAGGGGTAGAAACATTCCTGGAGTTGTTCTGTATTGCCAGTGTAGGAGGCTTCCACATACAACATCCCATGTGTGAAGAGTGAAGAGTGAAGAGTGAAGATTGGTTCATCAGGTCTCTGCCCAACACCTTGAATCTATAGCTGA
The DNA here is from genome assembly GCA_963969325.1 of Lycopodina hypogea. Lineage (NCBI taxonomy): Eukaryota > Metazoa > Porifera > Demospongiae > Poecilosclerida > Cladorhizidae > Lycopodina > Lycopodina hypogea. Next base: position 5,170,194 of record OZ017786.1, on the reverse strand, counting down.
ATACCATGTGAAGAAAACAGGGCTATGTCACAGCATCCAGGCTAAAGTCTGAGTCCAGTAAAGCAGGAACATTTGCCCTTTGAGGAAAGGTTCTTTAAAGCTTCTGCCAGACACGTCCAGCAATAACAAATATTTATAGTTCAGGATAGCACAGTATTTACTATTCGCAGCAAGTCACACAATATACATAAATTAGCATGGGCTTCTATGCTCTTGGGTTCCTATGCTGGTGGGTCACCCAGGCAACTGTCCTTTGCGCCCATTCATTGAGATGGCCCTAGCAAAGAGAATGTCCTAGATGTTCTTTCTTTGCTGCAGCTACTTTTCTTTGTAACTGAGGCAACACTTGATGTATTTTAGCTAATACAATTTTTATATAATAATCACTATTAAGGGAAACCAATATATGGACTTACTTTCAAAAATCTTGACTTGTTTTTTTCCCCCAATGTAATGTGACTCATTAGCTAGCTACCTATACCATAGTACATTTGCGGTAATGGTCGTTAGAGAACCTCCCTATTGATATATGGGGTACACTCTTGCTAGAAATGACCCTCACCTTGAAATCCAACTTATGCATAAAAGAACAGATCTCTATTTCTTATGTTATCCCAGGGGTCAAAGGTGCAAAATGTAAGAACATTCCATGACCTATATACTGCGAAGGGCCATAACCTCAGTGTCAGTCTTCTGCACTGGGAGTGTAGTAGAGGTGGTTGAGTTGTATCTACAGTAACTCAAAATTCCAAGTTTGTTCTTTCTAGCCTCCCAGAGCCTCAGGATAGCAACCAAAACAAAATCATGTACCAGCTAAGGTGTATTGTGCAACTCTTTTCTACCAAGATTAATTTCAAGGTAGATCCTGACTGCTCATTTCAATGCACTTCTGAATGGCTGTACTGAACTCTCTCTGTGTCTGCCTAATTTGGTTCGCATGAGAGAGAGAGAGTGTGTGGTTAATTAACAATGAGTGAAGCTGCATCATGATGGTGTTGGTTAAAGCCAGGTAATTTGCTCTTTTGTATTATGGAATAGTGTGCACACACACATGCTCTGTCCTTCAACATGTTAGCAACAAATCACCCTTAGCATGCTTTTGGTATGAAGGACTCCGATTATTAGCCTCAATGCTCTAATTGTAGGACCAGTTCCCTTTCCATTCAGGAGATCTTGTAGTCAAAATATATTTACACAAACATCCAATAGCCTCATCTCTCTAATTGTAGGACCGCTTCCCTTTCCATTCAGGAGATCGTATAGTCAAAATATATCGACACAAACAGCCAAGTTTTATATGCAGAGTCTCATGCAATATTATTTGACTGAGAGGAGTGGAAGGGCAGGTTTATTATATATGAGTAGGGGGAGGGATTATTATGTATATGAGGAAAGGGGGACTTGGGCAACCCTCCCCAGATAAATATCCAAAATTTAGCTTTTTGAGGTTGATTTTGATATATTTTAATTTGTGTATTGGAATTACAGAATCAGCTTTGCATAACTTCTAGGGACATAGTAGCAGCACCTTCATTCAGCATCCACTAGCAATGTAATTATCATGAGTCAAGCTGATCAACATTGTATTTTATGCTGTCATTGGGATAAATTTTGTTGAAAAAAATTTTTTTGTAGATGTAAATGATTAAAAAAAGGCTTCACAGCAATGTAAATGCCACCAACCAAACAAGGCCTATGCAGATAACAATTTAGTTCCGAAGTAAATTTTTCAGATTTTATAGAAATTTTTTGATATTTTTTTTAGAAACTAGCAGTGTATAACTTATTTGTATTTCAATGTACTGATTATTTACTTTATATCGATTTAAAAGAAAAAAGAAAAAAGAAAAAAGAAGCAACTATGAGGAAGTGGGGGGGGGGGGGGGAATGGATGGTTGAGGTTTCCACACAAAACCTTTAGTTTAATTCAACATACAGTTAATAATAATAAATAGATAAATACATTTTGCTGCTGTTGTGCACATCGTCGAGATCCCCATGTCACATGTGAAAATGTCATGCCGTCATTCCATGTGTGAGTGCAACAGAAACCATTGCATGGCAGCTGGACACACTATAAGCCTATCCCATAGTGTGTGCAGCGTGACCATTCCATAGTCGAGCTAAGTAGGTCTAGAGGTCAAGAAATATGATAACATTTTCATTTTTTTCCTACCTGTAAGGGTAACCAGGTTTGTTAATTTGCCTTCTGATCCATTATTTCTTTTGGTGAATTAAAAATTTAAAAAATCATAATAGGTGTTGATTGATTTATTGAAAGATTAACTTACTGTCTTGTAAGAGTCATGAAAGTACATACATACATATATATATATATATATATATATATATTTTTTTTTTTTTAAAGAAGGAAAGGAAAATTAAGTTGAAAATAGTGAACTAGACAGGACAAAGTCATCATCACCCCCTTCCTATCATGCTGATGATTTAAATATAAAAACTGAATCAGCATGTAAGTGCCTTCCATCATTGCTGACTGTACCTTGTGAGAGATATCAACTAGACCTCAGTGTATGCCTCATCTATATATCTAGGCAAAAATGTCTTCACAGAACGTAATTCAGTAGTATCCTTGGCATCAGAGTCAACAGTCTGGATAAGTTCAGATGTGGGTATCCAACCTGCGACTGCCTCAGGCAACACAGGATAGTTGATTACTGTGAAACAAGCTAAAAACCTGGCTAGTCTTTCTTTCAAGAGATAATGGAATTGTGACAGTTAATTGTATTTGCACACATGCATACACAAATGCACCACCCGCATACACACGCTCACACAAACACACCTACAGACCTAATGAATAGCTTTCTAAGCTTGTATATGACCCCATCAAAGCAACAGTGTAAATTGATAGGGCAATTCTCTTTCATTGTGCTACTTATCTGACCCAAGATATCTGTTGACCTTTTTCAGAAAGTATCCATCCTGTAAAAGCCAGAACATTTTATTAGACCTCAGACAATACGTTCTGCCAAAAGAGTGACAAAAAAGGTGGGGGTGGGGAGAAGAATAAAATGAATATGTAAGAAGTGTGTAGGGATGTGTGTGAAACTTGAGCAGCGCCACAAGCACTCTCCTTGCACTGCACTAGTGCGGTACTGCTATAACTTGAATTAACACTTAGTTGTGGTTGTCAGTGATACTTGTTTGGCTATAAGGATTCTCTCTCTGTTTCTTTGTGAATGTAGGAGTGCTCTGAAAAGGTTTCTTTTGCATCCTGACTGATTTTTTTTTTTTTTTTTTTTTTTTTTTTTTTTTTTAAGCATCCTTTACTTTACTGAACAGACCAAGATGAATTTAGTCTAGTAACAGGATGGGTATGCCATTTGATAAATCTTTTATCTACTAAATACCTCTACTTTGAACACCTTGCAACTTTTCAATTTATATCCACGTTTATAAACAACTGATATGAAGTGTGTGGTATGTGAGAAGGAAGTTGTTTTAACAACAGGATGAGGTCACCATAACCTCTAAGTCTGAGTAGCTGTGTCATTGACCTCTGTACTTTGCATAGTTGATTTGTACTGTCTGCTGTGTAAACTGCTGAATGGATTATTTGTTGCTTTCAGTACAAGTCTTGTACACAGCACTTCATAGCACCTGTTTTTGTCCATCCTTATCTCAGGGGAGTGTCACACTTGCTGACATAGTTTTCATGGATTCTGTGTATTTGAAAAAGCCAGATCAAAACAGATAAATTACAGGAAATATAAGTGTTGACTTGACTGAATAATGCAGGCCATGTGTATTTGTATGCTATGGCTTGAAAGGATATTTATATTGTTACATTATTAATTTATTTTTAATTTCATTCTTGCATACTCTCTTAATTTTTTGTTGGTGTTTCTGTAAAAATTAACTGGTGAATGAAAATCTTTGAATAGTTTAGAAACACTAATTTGCAATAGCAAACTTGCACAAGAGGATGTTTCCATTTTTGACTACATAAGGATTCTGTAGTAGTCATCATGGCACCTGTGGTGGTACTGCCTCTGCAGTGGCACTGAAGGATGCCAAGGAGTAGCGTTTCACTGCTAAATAGAATATATTATAGTTCTGCTTCACTTCTTTTCTGTCCAATAGGTCAGATCTATTCTTCCAGTATGTTCATATTATAGATATGTATGTAAAGTTGTCCCCCTCCCCAAAAAAAACAACAACAAAAAAAATGATAAACCCCCCACCAATAATAAAAATTAGAAACTTGCCACTATTTGTGCTTGCATTGTAGATGAAAAGTTTTATACCTTTTTAGAGACCATTAAATATATGGCAACCTCACGCTCTTCAGTTTTAGATATTCTAGAATGATAATGGTACCAATGTTTATTACACAGTGAAGCACACACAGAACACACACAATACCTTTTGAATGATTATTGAGGCACTACATTGATGGTTAGTTTTATTTTGGCGATGACACTAATTGAACATAAATGTGTTAGGTTTATGTGTGTAGTTAATTTCTTTATGTTATTATTGTTATTTTTTTTTTGTTTTTATTACATTTTTTATGCTTGTTAATGTTGAAATGATGGTCATTATTAATTTTTTTAAAATATATTTTTTAGTGCAATAGAATGTCCAGCCTCAAGTCCTTCTTCTCTCAAATCTTCAATCCACCAACCAAGATGGCGGTGATAGGGTCCGGCTGCTCACCTGCCACTGAGCCAACTGCTGAGATATCTCACTTCTATAATATCACACATGTAAGTCCAAGCATAACATACTGTGTGTGCATGCGAGTGTGTGTGTGTATTATTGTGTGAAACTACATAAATTATTTAAGTTGGTTTTATCTAAAATACACAGGGAAGGGGCTATTGAGTCAATTAGGTGCATGCTTTAATGTGTGCTCGCATTCATCTGCACAGGAGAATCCCTAGCAGGAGCTGAGTCAATAGAACCCATATCAAAATAACTAATGCTGTTTGTATTCACCTGCCCTATTTAGTGCACACTTATTACATTACTGGTGTGGTGGGTTTGTAACTTTAACTAAATAGGACATGTACTATACCATAAAAGAAAGATATGATAAACAGGCTCTTTTCATATTGCATATTCCAATCATTCTAGCCTGTTTCATGTTATTTTGGCATATTCCATATCATATGTATCATCAAGAGGAAAACTTTCTTTTTTTTTATTCATTTTTTTTATTATCAAGAGAAAGTTACAGCATCATATGCACATGAACATAACACAGCAAGTTGCAGATGTAAATATCTAGTACCTTGGTTGTTGATGCTTTAAGAGCAATCAGAAAGCACCAGCATAAACAAGCAAAGCACCAGCATGAACAAGCACACATACATGCATACAGTGAGTGTTATTACCCTTATTGTTTCTAAAATGGTGGCATTGCTGTTTCAACTGTGTCCACTAAACAGGATACATTCATAAATTCTTACAAACCATTATATAGATTTAATTACAATTTTAATTGAGCTAATTTAAAAGAATTCATTATGGATTTGTTGGAAAATTTAGAAAAAGCCTTATAACTCGTCCTACCGTGATTTCTCTGCCCACCATGGTTCCTCTGCCCACCATGGTTCCTCTGCCCACCATGGTTCCTCTGCTCACCATGGTTCCTCTGCACATCATGGTTCCTCTGCACATCATGGTTCCTCTGCCCACCATGGTTCCTCTGCCCACCATGGTTCCTCTGCCCACCATGGTTCCTCTGCCCACCATGGTTCCTCTGCCCACCATGGTTCCTCTGCCCACCATGGTTCCTCTGCCCACCATGGTTCCTCTGCCCATCATGGTTCCTCTGCCCACCATGGTTCCTCTGCCCACCATGGTTCCTCTGCCCACCATGGTTCCTCTGCCCACCATGGTTCCTCTGTTCACCATACATACACATGGTTTTCCTAGCTTTTAACATGTTAAATGTTTCGGTTTGATGAGATGGTTGAGAACTTTCATGTGGCAGGTTAGTTTCCACCTTTGATAGCCTTTGCAATGAGACTCTTGCTCTTCAAAGAGTTGTGGTAAGATGTTGTAAATTAGCCTTTGTTAATTAATTGTTATGTAAGCTGGAACCACTTCACTTTTCTGATTTACTATAGTTAAAAACCATTAACAAACCACAACACTTAGCTACAGTTTGCACTGAACTGATGATATTTCATAATTAAAGTTTGTTCAATAGATCAAAATCTTATTTTCCTGTGCACAGATGTGCCATTATTGGTTTCTTTACCCCCTACAGGCCCACCATCTAATATCAATGTTTAACTGACAACAGAACATAGACCAATATATGATCAAGTAGTAATTGTCTAACAGTTAAGAGAAAATATTATCCCTATCTCATCTGTATTTAATGAAATTTGAAGCAAGGGAAATATATAGAGAAGTGTATACGGAAATATTGATATAAAAAAATCAAGTCCAGCATACATGACTGTACTGCCAGTCAACCTGACCACAAGGACTACAGAAATTATCCTTGAAGCTATCCCAGACTCAGCACTTCCCTTGGCCTACATTCTGCCATTGTATTGAGTTGCTATACATCAACTTGTGAATATTCAAATACTTAAAAAAACTACATCTGGAGACAAAATTGGGGTCCATGACACAGTCCATCTCTTGCTGTTCCTCTTCCAGGTTATAATCATCGTCAGCATATTTCTGTTGAGTCCTTGACAGACCTCCTCCCTGTTTCTAAGTAGGACAAGAGAGGTGGCAAGGTGGTTTCAGCTTTTGCCCATATTTTCTATGGTACAATGGTCCTAAACAATTGAAAGAGAAGAAAGAAAGAAGAAAAAAAAACCAGTCAGACCCTTCTATATTCCTTGGGTGGCCACAGACAGATGCTGCAGAAAAGCACTTGTGAGATGAATAGATACACTTCTTGAGAATTGCAATAGTCCAAGCAAATAACCCATAATAGGCTTACCCACTAATCTACTTTTAAAAAGAGGGAAGGTAATACGTTGGTTGGGATTAGTTACATTTAGGCAACGCCTTTTTAAAATCTCTGGATCCGTCACTGCCACTATATGGTACTGAATTCAGTGGAATGCATCTTTTGGCTACACTGGTCAATCCTAGTTCATGTTCCTCTATTACTTAATCCCTTAGTTGACATGTCTGAGATGAACTCCTTCATTTCTATTTCAAACAACACTTACTTTTCTAGAGTTGACTGAGTGTTGTACTGTGTCACAGATATAGCAGAAGGGTGTGTGTGTACTGTGTCGCAGATATAGCAGGAGGGTATGTGGCAGCAGTAATCAGAGTCATCTGTGTAGCCCTAGCCCCTAATGTCTGAGGATCACTTTAAAATTGCACATGTTATGATGTAAAGGACAAGTGAGTGTGGGCCACTGGGACAGGACATACAGTATTAGCTGAAAGGCCCTTGGCTAGGGTCATAGTTCATAGTAACAGTGTGTGGGAATGGGCAGTAGGTTGGCTAAACTAACAAGAAATGTTATTTACTGGAAAGTGTTATTAAACTTAACATTGTTCCTTTAGTTGGTCATCACCCTCCACATTGTAACTTAACCTATTTTGAGCATGAAGTTTCATCTTACTTGGTTCTCTTTGTACATTTGTTGATGCACATCGTATTCCCTTTTGCTAGTGCCAAGCCACTGCCTACCTGCCTACCTGCTCACCTACCCACCCACCCACCCACCCACCCACCTGGGTGTTGAGCAAGGTGGGTGGAGATGACATACTCTGTGGCAACTCAACCACACATTGCGAGTAGTTGTTGAGCTTCAGTCCAAAAATAGTCATATTTCTTCCCAACTGACCAACTATCTTGTGTACAACCAACCACCTTGAGTACCTGCTTTCCTACGACAATGGGAGTTCACCTGGAGTAAATAACCCTTCTTTATTAACCATATTCCAAGTTATACTCTTAACCGTAAAGAGCTACTATTAGTAGACTTCAGTTCTGATGTCAGGGATAGGTTTTCTGTATAAGACCTTTACATAATTAAAGAATTTGTATTACAGAGTATATTGTATGCTGTAAATGAGCATGCAGTACACATGTTGCATGTTTTTGCATCTGTAGAATGAGAATTGGTATTGAGAATAATTAAGTTTTAGATGATTATGTGAGATCTAAAATATGGTAAGAATGATTATCTGTGTCAGTATCAACTATGCATGTTTACAATACACTTGTGCTCATATCTGGTGGATGTCTCCTCAGTTGAATACACATATTTCTATTCCTACAGAAAATAACTCATTTTGAAGACCAACTACCAGAATTGTACAAGGTTGAACTAATTGTGGTCAAAAAATATTGGGATAGAATTCTCTATGAAATCACCAATTCACCTCATGCACATCCTCCCAAATAGGGTAAGCTTCTCACATCTTCTGTGAGAAATGACAGACTTCCTTCCCACACCAATTGTATAAGTTGACACACTCAAAACGACAACAGGAACTCATTATCTTTATGATTTTCATAATGAAGTGTCTTTGTCCTAAAATTATCATTCCAAATCTGAATGTTTGCATTGTTTAGGTAATATCCATATATTTTCATACTTCTTCCACTCGTTCTTCCACTCAGACAAATTGAGCTACTAGAAGCTTTGCTCAGTTTAAGATTCTGAGCTTTACACTTCACAGGAGGATCTCTTGCAGCCTCTACCTGGAGATCTGGAATTGGAATAGCATCTGTGAAAATATCTAGTCTCACTGAATCAGTGTATGGAATTGGAAAGCATCAGCAATAAGTAAAAAATATTATTATTGAACCCATATCTGTGACCCCACTATTTTGAGGATTTTCTTTAATGCTTCTTCTGGACCCAATTAACTTACTCCATGTAGTTTTGTGGTTTGTTAAACTGTAAAAGCTCAAAACGTAAGTCTTGCAAAGGTAGTAAGAAAATACACAAATTCTCCAGGAGAATAAAATCCCTCCAGAGATTCAACTCAAACTTCTTTTCCTTGAATAATCTGTCTATGCCTCTCATTATAATCTTAGTATGGGTGGAGTGTACTGGCACTAAAACTATTACTGGAGGACCAAACAAGTTAATCCTGGGCAAATAGATTTGAAGACTTTCTAAAGTTAAATATGTCAATCAAAATAGGTAAGCTGTACAACTGTTAAGACAGATCTAAACACTTGGATGTCAATCATGTCTGTGGCTGAGTATTTATGTTGGAGGGATTTTAAAGACAAGGTCCTACGAATATTTGTCTATCAATATTTATAAATAAGCATATTTATAAATAATCAGTGCAGTATTGCCTTCATATGATTATAATTTAAGACTGTATGTCCCACTATTTCTTACACAATTATGCAGTTATATTATCGTTAATGATGTGTACATATGTAGGACACAATTAGGTCACAGGATTCCACCTAAGATTGCTCATTTTGATTTTTTTGGATAAAGAAAAGACTACTCCAATCACTATGATAGGTTTATATACTCTTTCTTCTTGCATTATATATTTTAATATTGTCGTCAACCTTTAGACTCTGTTGTGAGCAAGGGCCATCGCACTCATGGCTGTCCATTTCATTAAGCTAGGACAGAGGATACACTTCACAACAGTCATTTTTTTTGTATAAGGACCACAAGTACCATCCCACCACTTCCTCCTTTCTCCTACTTTCATGCACACAACAACAATTACAGCAGTTATAATAACAATTAGAGAAACATCAACAACAATGATAACAATAATTATAGAAAGTCTGTTTGCACTGTCACTTTGGTCTCAATCAAATCTTATTCTGCTGAAGAGTGTTGATAGTGAGGGAGTGGCAGATGTGACATACTGAGACAGTACCTTTGCTCAAAGAGTATCTCACAGTTAAGCTCCTGAAGTAAGGGAAGATCTATATCAAGTATGCTGAGATAGTTTAAGGCTCTTCAGCTTCTCACTGCTCCATGGAAGGGGAAGGTCTATCTATAGAGAGAGAGAGGAAACTCTCACATGTTAACAGCCGTGCCAGATCTTCTAACTGCCTATCCAGTGCATACCATTAAAAAAAGTACCCACTCGGTCTTCAAGAGGATAGTTTGGCCGCATCAGTACCAATGGAAGCTTTTGAACAACGAATGAGTGGTTTATTCAGGAAATCAGTGCTCAAATTGAATAATATTGTAATAATAGATTGTTACAGTGTTAATCTGGACACCTGTGGTTTGAATGTACAATCCTTTGAGCATCAGCACAAAATGTTGAATTGCATTTTGAGCGCATGTTCAATGTCAACAGATTAGTTCGGGTTCATTAGGGTTCACTACTCCTTTCCTGTTTTGTCTATCAGTCAGTGTCTGTATTGCATCACACTGGGGTTGTGGGGTAGTTGAACTTCTACTTAAGGGAAGAAGTGGTATTTTCACATTTGTTATTGTTGTTGTTATGGTTCTGTGGGGTCTCAATACAATTTTCAAATTTTCTTGTAACCATCCAAAAACTTTTATTAGTTGTTATTCACATTTTCATTAGTTTTGGTCTTTTGAGTGTGTCACTCAAGGCTTTCCAGCAAAACTTTCTGGGATGAACTTTGAGGTGTGTCGAAAGAATAATTTCAAAATACAGTTTCCATGTAAGGAAATGTCCATTGCTGGTACTGTTTTTGGTATTCTGATAGCTGTGTTTTTACTACAGAGTGACCCATGCAAATTTCATCTACCTTTAAGAAAATATCCTAAAAAACTTAATCTCTTATTAAGAAATTTTTAAGATCACGGAATCTGTGTTTTTGGCATTTTGTCTGCATTTTTGTGTGCAGTGCTGTGTTGCATGTGTGAGTCTTCAGTCAAAGATATATTATATATGTTGCTGTGTGCTACCATTTACTGTCATGTTGTCACTATATCTCCAGATATCTTGTGTCTCGTCCTCCACCGAACTTAGAAACAGGGTGCGGTTCCCTCAGTATTTCCAACTTCTCTCCACTGAAGAGACGCTTGCTTTTGCTTACTTTGGAGTTATTCAAGAGTATGGATGGAGTAAGGTGGTCTTACTCGTGCAGGATGAAAACCTGTTCACAGTTGTAAGTCATCCATTCAATGTGACTAGCTGAGACCAACGCCCAAAGGACTGTGTTCTCACCCACAGTCACACATAGCCATGTCATGGCACAGATTGTTATGTTATGAGTACTATTACGGACAGACAGACAGACAGACAGACAGACAGACAGACAGACAGACAGACAGACAGACAGACAGACAGACAGACAGACAGACAGACAGACAGACAGACAGACAGACAGACATACTGACGAAATATTTTAAGTATGCCCAAAAAAATAGGTATGGACCGGTTAATGGACCATCATCCTTGTTAGAAATACTTAGTATTACATAAGGACCCTTTACCCACCGTTAAAAAGCAGGTAGTGAAAGTAAATGGTGGGCAATGCCAGAGGAGATTTCACTTTGATTGTGATAACAGAATTAAGCCAGCAGTGGCAGCATATACAAGTTAAATGGGAATTGAGCAGGATTTCACGGAATTTTGAGTTTTGAGGGGGGAGGGGGGGGGGGGGAAAGGTTTGAAGGGGTGGTCTATTTTAAGGGAGCGAGATTCTTTAAATGTGTGCAGTGAAAGTCTGTTCTCTGTACTGGGGTTGGAGGCATGCATCCCCAGAAGGGGGGGGGGGGGGTTGGTGGGAGAATTTTAATTTTTTAAATTTTTATTTTTTATAATTTAGGGTTTCATTTGGTGCATTGTGGTGGCATCTACTGTAGGTTTGAATTACCTGATATAATTATGTGAAACTTGCCTTTTAATATGACGTATATTTATATTCAGCTATGATATCTAGACACACATACATACAGACATACATACATACTTACGAACCAAAATATATATTAAAATGTGTTCCTGGATTTAACTCCTTAGGTCCGAGCGTTATTTAGAATTTTTTTGTGGCTCTTTTTGCTTTACACGCTAATGGGAAGAGGTGTAGCCAGGAGGGATCCTGCCCATGTTACTCCCAATATCAAGTTGTGTTTGCATGCCATGTTTTAATTCTGTCGCTCCAAGGGTTTGTCTTGCTACCCCTAGGTTAGGTCAAAACTGAACCAAATTTGATGTGATTATTTAGAAATTAAGTTTCCATACAAAAAAAGAACCAAAAAAATTATAGCTTGGTGGTCGTCCAAGCTGAAAGTCCCTGGTTCTATTTATTCAAGACTATTTTTTCCTAATTTTCCCTCCCATTTTTTTTCTGTATTTTTCTTTTTTTTTTCTTTTTCTGTTTTTCTCGTTTTTTCTCCATCATTCATTTCCTTTTCGTTTGGAACGAATTATTTGGGGGTGATATCAACATATGAATGCTTATTGCAATGCAGACAAGACTGTGGAATATGGGGACATTTTCAATCCTTGGAATATTCAGAATAATGATTTATATCTTGATCCACACTTTCCCTAAAGTTCTAGAGGTAGATTAAAACAGGGGTGTGAAAAAATAATGTTTAAGAAGAAATTTGGTTAGTAGTACTGGTGTCAACAAATATTTGCTCTGCCTGGAATAGATATTAGTTCTCCTTGGACCAAATATCCATTCCCCAAGAATGAATATACATTCTCTGTAGGAACAAATATTTCTGAATATTTGTTTGCCAAACGAATATTTGTTCTCCCCATTTTAGCATGTTCTGTTAGTAGAAAAGAAAAATTCTTCCACCTTTAATGAACATTTGTTGTTCCAAGGAAGAAATGTTTAATGCGCTCCGTGTGAAACAAAGTTTTAGCTATTCATTTCCCTAGAGTGCATCATTGATTAGAACATGTATGCCTACCCACAATTGCATTGTAATAAGCGTTCATATGTTGATATCACCCCAAATAATTCGTTCCAAACAAAACTTTGTTGATGTCATAATTATTTAAACATTTTAATTTTTTTTTTTTTTTTTTTTTTTTTTTTTTTTTTTTAAACTAAGAATATTAACAAATTTTCTAGGGATGTTAACAAATTTTCATCTCGACATGATGAAAAGATAGCTGTATTTAAAATCAAAAGCATAAATTGCTTAAAGTTATGTCAAGCATAATGTTCTAACTAGTTTAGGCATACTGTTTGCAGTGATCACATGACGTCAAGCATTCGGTCTGTTTCTTTCTGCCACTTGTTTTATGCTTACATTCACACTGTGGACTTGCTTCACATCCTCAGGTGTTGCGCCTTGAACCACCACGCTATATCCATTCAGAGAGGTCTCCCACATGCAGGGCAGGAGCTGTGAGCTTGAGGGCATACGAGGAGATCGTGAGTAAGAAGCTGAAGAAATATTCCTCTGCTTTGGCTGAGTATGATCCTCCACTGCCTGTACACTTGGTGGAGGGAGCACAGTGACTGGGATGTCAATGAGGCCACATTTTCGACGTATTGGGCCACTGGGACCTAGAGGGGTCTCTGCAAGAGATCTGATAGGCGACACCCTTCGTGCACCAGTATCCATTCTGGCCCTACATTTCCTGGGAGGCCTCTCCCCACTTACTCTTTGATCTCTTGCCCTTTTTACTCCTCCACCATTCCTTCCTCTAGTCTTGTTGCTAGTGTGTTTTGATAACTCTTCTTTCTTTGACTCTGGAGAAGGTTTGGTTTCCAGCAGCCCTTCTGCCATACCACTAATCCCTCTACCTTTGGAAGAAGTAGGCTTAGCCGACATCCTTTCTTTAATTCATATATAGAAGGTTAGATTCTGGTAGGGACTATTCAAGGAACAGGAAAGGCAACTTGACACAATCATGGTGATTTGGAGAGTTGAAAAGACTAATTGATGTTAAATTAAATGAAACCCTCACAGTTCATTATCACCATGTTTAGCATCTTTTGATGTGTAAGGTTCACCGGTTTTCAAGGGTACATTAAAAGTACTGATAAGGAAGGTTATAATTAGAAAGTCTTTCCTTACCAAATTTTACTTCAAGCCACCCTTTTTCTCTCTTATTATTCCAGTTCACTGTTCTTCTGTTGTCTGGCCTTGTCATTGTCTTGTTTAGAAATAATTTTAAAAATATTTAATTTGAAGTAAAATACTGCAAACTCTATCCTATAAGTATGTGGGCATTAGATTGTCTGGTGGTATAGTGAGACAAGACTGTGGGATGTGGGGACATTTGTCAATCCTTGGAATATTCAGAATAATGAGTTATATCTTGGTCCAATCTATCCCTAAATTTCTAGAGGTGGATTAAAGCAGGTGTGTGATAAAATAATGTTTAAGAAGAAATTTGGTTAGTAATACTGGTGTCAACGAATATTTGTCCCTCTGGAACAAATAATCGTTCCCCTTGGAACAAATATTTGTTCCCCAAGAATGAATATTTGTTCTCTATAGGAACTAATATTCCCAAATGTTTGTTTGCCAAACTAATATTTGTTCTCCCCATTTTAGCATGTTCTGTTAGTAGGAACGAGCATTTCTTCCATCTTTAATGAATATTTGCTGTTCCAAGGAAAAAAAAGTTTAATACCCTTGTTGTGAAACGAAGTACTAGCCATTCATTTCCCTGTGTCATTGATTACACTATGTATGCCTACCTACAATTGCATTGCAATAAGCATTCATATGTTGAAATCACCCCCAAAATAATTAGTTCCACAACCAAATCTTTAGTAAGATCACATAATTATAAAGTTTTACTTTTTTTAAACTAGGGATATTGCCTATAAAGTGATCAACGTGGAATGAATCCAATGTAAAGGCAAGCCAGCTTGATTATGTTGTGATCCTGTAGAGGTCCTACAGTCTGGAATGTTCCCTCAGGGCTCTAGTGTTCAATATTCATCCATGTGAACTACAGACATGTACAACCAGCTTAGCTTGCTGTGCACATGCTCAGCTAGTGGGTACCAAAATGTGTGAGTCAAAATGGTGGGGGATTGTTTGAAAGTATTAGTCATAATATAATATTGTTTAAAAAGTTATTAGTCATAAAATGAAATTTTCGAGAACAAGATATTAATTATAACATAATTTTTTTTTTGAAACAGAATCAGGAGCTGACCTTGGAAAATATGTTGTTAATGGATGATATGTTGTTATTAATATTAAGATGGGTAAAGTTAATTAAGATTTTAGGCTTATAAATAAGAGAAGATGATGTCATTTGGAATGTTTCATTCACTCTGCAAGTCAAGATGACTCCACAAGATCCATCCATGGCGATGGTGATTGATATTTCAGAAGTTGGTTCTATGCAGGCTATGAAACCCAGTATTTTCTGGTGCATGAAAAGGTAGTTGAGCACGTGCTAGAATGTGATTTCAAGTCCATGCTGGCAGGATGTGTTGGTAGTAGTGTTGATACAGAGGTGTTGAGGAGCTGTATGATGGGGGGTAGGGAGTGGTGAGTGGGCACTAGATACTGAGATTGCAACATCATATACACAGAGTCTGGGGACAGAGATGGTATGAAATAATTAAACTATCTGACCAGCATGAAGAACATGGAATAGTCAACAGATAAACTGTACCTGCAAAATTGCTCCCACTGTTTTTGTATGTTTTCATATAGAGAAAATGGATATATCTGCAGAAACATTATTGCTATGCTATCATTTTTTTTTTTTTTTTTTTAGCTCAAAGAAGTAAAATCTAATTATGGATTTGATTTACATTTAGTAGTACTTATTCATTATATTTATTGATTATATTCTAGGAGCACTTAAAACACTGAGCATGTCTTTGAAGATGTATTACAGAATGTCAGTGCTCTGACTGAGAAGCCATAGAGACAGTTGGGCAGCCATTCACACTGCACTCTATTTGAATAGCCAAAAGTGTAATGTTCAAAGCAAGCCACTTTTTGTGTTTGGTATTACTGCATACTCCAGTACTAAATGCAGTAGCACATCTGAACTTAGTAGTTGTGTCTACAGCAATTCACGCAGTGATCTATATTATTATGTAGAAATTTTTTATAATTAAAAAAACATTTTTTATATGCAGACGATTGGAGTGTTGGAAGATCTATTGGAAAAAATAGATGTAACTTTCACAACTAAACTGTTCAGTTCCAGTGGTGGAATATCCGAACTTCAACCAGCTTTTGTGAGTCTATACAACATTACACTACAACCCAACAGCTCAATAGTATAACTCTGTGTAATATATGATTATGATGCACTACTGATGTATTAGCCTCTTATTCTTTTCTAATTATGTTTGGAATAGTGTGCCAAGAAATGGATAAAATGAGTTCTTCAGTTGAAAGGTTGCAGGTCATGCACTGCAGCAGAGTAGAGCCTCTTGTGTCTGCCATGGCTCCTTTACTGTGTCACTGGCTGACACTAAATAATTATTTTGATACTTCTTTAGACATTAAATCCACAAGCTGGAACCTGCATGTATCCATGAAGATGATATGCAGGGGTGTCCATCCAAAAATGCTCTGTCTCCACAGCTATATTTCAGAGTGGTACCAACATGACTGTTGGTGCCACTTCACAATTTAATCAACTAAATTATATTTCTAGTATCATAATTAATGTTATTTTTAGCAGTGAAATAATACTTGTTCCCTACCCCTCCAGATGAAGTGCATCGTGGAGTTTAAAGGGAAGAGGAAAATAATAAACAAATGCTGGATAATACAAGAGTAAAGCTAATATTTAGTTGTTCATTTAAATCTCATGCAATCCAGCCCTTTATACAAAAACATTGCTAACTTTTATATATACATTTTTTTTTTTACATATTCCACTTAATTTAAAAGACAAATGTCAAAAAAGTTATATATATGCCAAGAGGAAAAAAAAAATAGAGAGCTTTGACAGGATTCTGTATTTTACCTAATCATTGTACAAATGAGAGTAAAATGCCACAGAATCTTTGTTAACAGTTTCTTCATACTTAAAATCTAAAATCATACCATTAGTATATTTAATGCCTGTAGTGGTCATCTACATACTCACATGATAATGTATCAACTGATTTGTGCTTTCCTGTGGTGGATATTTAACCCTTTATCATGCAAAAGCCAATGTAGTGGCTTGACCCCCTATCACGCATGAGCATTATAGTTTGAACTTTTCCCTTATGCACCTAACTCAATACTCTATGGTAAACTATGTATACATGCATAATATCTTGGTGCCAATGTGTGTATGTTGGGAAAAAAAGCAATTTTTGAGAACGATTTATGCCATTTATAGTTGAATACTAGCAACAATAAAGTTTTGGTTCACATCACTATTATATGAGAAGGTATTAGATGGTCACAGAGTAAAAAGTCATTCAGTTTCACTTAAACTTGTAAGTTTGCCATTCAGTCTTCAGTTTCTTCATGGAGGAAAGGAGAGAGAAATATCTAAGAACCTACTTCAAAATGGAGCCTTCACCAAAAAACAACAACAAACAACTGTGAACACTAACCAACTGTGAGGGCTGTAACTCAGTTCTGGTACTAGCTACAAACACAAGACTAATACCAGACAGTAGCTTGCATACTAGATCACCTGATATCAAAATTATTTCAAAAAAGCTGAATCATGAGAAGTTACTGAGCATGTGCAGTGAGAGCCAATATATTGGCTTTTGCACTTGAGCGGTTAAAAAAATTCACGTGCTGCATGATATAGGGTTTAAAAATTGTTATTGTTTTTTTAATTTTTTTTATTTACTTTTTTTTTTCAAGGCGTTATGCTTTACCAAAAATTAAATAGTTTTTTTTTATTTATTTATTTTTTTTTTGTTGCTAAGCACAATTGTAAGAGCTTTTATATGTATGGAGTGGTTTAAAGGAAAGAAAGAAAAGAATAAAAACGCTGTTCCCAGTTTTTTTTTTTTTCTTCTTTCTTTTTCTAATTGACAAGTGTTGAATGCTTGTACTCATGGAGAGCTGTTTAAGGAGCCTTGGCGCCACTTTATAATCAGGTTGTCGCCACAGCTAACTGCTTGGTATGGTGACATAGCACCGATTGGACACCCCCTGCCTGATATGGTAGAGTACGATGATATGGTAGAGTATTTATTTGACAATTAGTGAAGAAGAAAATAATTGGGAAACATCATTCCAAAAGTACACTTGTGAATATTTCCCACCAAATGCATAACATTTATATACAAGTATGTTCCAGATAGTAAATTTCCAATAATTTCTTTCAAAAATGTATTTCAAATGATATGTTCATTTCTTTGTTAATTTTTATGATTTTAAGTTGGCAAGTGCTCCTTGGTGTTGATTTGCATTCTTTGTTTGCAGGATTCGGATTCAAGAATTTTCTTGCTAGCGATGTATTCTGACCATGCACTCCCTCTCATATGCGAGGTGAGTATGTGGAGAGTGCAGGGTTCATGTAGTAAGTGGAAAGTAAAGGGTTCATGTAGTAAGTGCACAGTGCAGGGTTCATGTATTAAATGGAGAGTAAAGGGTTCATGTAATAGATGGAGAGTACAGGGTTCATGTGGTGGAGTATGTGTGGGTTCATGTAATATTATATTAGTGTATTGTCACTGTTTGTGTATATTTAATGCATACCCTCATTGTGCATACATCTGAAAAAATAGCTAATTATCAATTATTTAAGAATTCCTAATTAATGTACACCCACTGTTGTGAGAGGTGCAACAGGGAATGATACACATTGTGTTCCCTCTAATAGAAGTGGAAGCAGATATTATGTGGTCTGGCTGGTATGTGAGGGGACATAGTTTATAATGTTTTAGCAAACATCTGCTATATTGAGACACACAGTTAATGGTATTGTATGACAAACTTAACCCTCAATCATGTAAATTGTAGTCAACTTTCCTTTCTTCATTTCTTGAAAACTCTTCCTGCAGGCATACAAGGAGAACATCAGGCTCCCACGTCACTTGCTCCTCACTCCTGGTTGGTACAGCAGGTTTTGGTGGCGGACTCAAGATAAAGGACTGGATTGTACTGTCGAACAAAGGGAGAGTGTTTTATCTTCATCTTTAGCTTTTCTTCATTTCAACTTTCTCAATGAAACTTCTGAGTCAGACCTGAATCGAATGACAACTACAGGGATAGTAAGTTAGTGGGACTTTGATGTGCATGTACCTGACCACTGAGCTTAGGGAGATTAGGAAATGCTTTACAGCTGTGTTGTTGTTTTTGTTGTTGAATATTTACCGAAATAATATTTAAAAAATTTACCCAGGGAAAGCTGGTTACTCCTATTAGTATATTATAAGAAAAATGACAATGCAAATATTATTAGGTTAACATATCTTCTGTATGTAGGACACATTTTATTGTTATTTTTGTAATAATAGGAAGAGGAAATATTATTGAATGGTTGAGACAGTAATTCTGGCAGTTGAAGTCACCACAAATAGTTCATTACTGACTAATAGTGAACCAACTTACAGTATGCACATCTAACCAAACACATGAACTCTCTATTGTTATTTCAGACGGGTGGAGAGTTTTTAACTGAAGAGAAGGCATTTCTTGGGCTGCCTCCTCTCAACATAACCTTCTCAGAGTATTCTCAGTACTGCTATGATGCCACATGGACACTGGCATATGCTCTAAATGCCACACTCAACAGTGAGTTTGTACCTGCAAGTAGCTACTATACTGTCCTGTCATAGGGCCACAGTGGACGAGTTTCCTGTTTCTCATCCAGGAAGTTATTAAAAAAAAAAGTGGATGAGCGGCAAAAGAAGCAACACAAATATTTCTATAAAAGCAATATAGTAAGCCAAAAGTAGCCCTGGGTAGTTACTCTTTACCAAATTCACATTTTTTTTTTTTCGCTTGAAAATGCTATATTGTGGTCTAAATACTATTTTTGTGCCATGTTTTAAAAAGTCCCTTTTAAAAATATAATGCAAAATTTACATCGAAGATTGTATTGTGCTTTTGTGTGAGTGTTTTGCCCAGTGGCCCATCCAGACAGACAGTACTTCAGCCCAGCAGCCAACCTAGCCCTAGCCCAGTGAGCCCAATGAGCCAAGTGAGCCCAGTTTCCCATCCCATCCAATCTAGTTGCCCATTAACTATAAAAAGAGTGGGTTTGTTATTTTAAAGGGCGAGGTATCCGTCATCACCCTCCCCCACCACACCCCCTACCCCCTGGAGCTTTCTTTTTTGAAAGATTGTCAAGAATGTGTGAACTACTTCTAATATAAAATTATGTATAAATTCAAAATGAAATAAATCATCTCAAGTAGTCTTAATTGTGTTTGCATTCAGAATGTAATAAGATAACTATAAAACAACAGCATTCCCCTCAAAATCTATATTAGTCCATAATATTAATTAGATTTTCCTCCACTGACTTTCTACCAAAAAAATAATACTAAAACACTTAATATTTGTATTGCAGTTGACTAACTTAGTAAAATGCACATAGAATCTATTCATTATTACTCCATTTTGAAGGATGTTCCATACACAGATAATTATCTGTGAAGAGATGATCCATAAACTAAAGTGATCTTCATCATTGCTTTCCCAAACAATCCTGGAATTAAATGGAACGTACCCCCTGGCTGGTGCATGTCTTCTTATCTTTGATATGGTTAACAGTAATATTTAGGGATGTATGTCATGACATTTGTGTCCTGTGCCGAAGTCTTCCAATATTACATAAACAATGTATGAATACACTAAAGGAGTGCAACGTAATATATCTTCTTTTTTTTTTGAAAGGTTTTGGTGACACCTCTCAGGAGTCCACTAGACTGGAAAACTTCACATACAGTGACCGTGAAGTACTTGATGAAATATTTAGACATATTAAGAGCACATCGTTTAATGGGGTCACTGTAAGTGGATAATATATGCACTTTAATATCTAATTTGATGAAATGTTTTTATTCTGACATGTTTCCCTGTGATTTCTTGACATCTGTGAGCTCAAAGTGCGATGGAATATTTATTATATTCTTGAATATGTGCGAAAATGGAAGTAGAACTAACATTGGGAATATGAGGAAAGGGGATAAGTCGAGTTGGGGTAAAGAGTGAGTGAAAATGGCTTTAAAAATACACCTCTTATAGATTTCTTATTGTAACCCCCACCCCACCCCCTTTTTTTGTGGTTTATGCCTGATCTTCTTTGTTTTTCCCTTGCACTTTGATCTCTTCCCCATTTTGGTAATATCTTATTAGATACTACCTAACAGCATGCACTAATACAAATACGATTCTATTTATTTTCCCTTTTTCCCTCTCTTTTTCTTCCATGAAGGGACCGGTCAACTTTGGGCCACAGGGAGTTAGAAAAATCAATGAGCTTACCATCTTTCAGTTCAGAAATCTTACAAACAGTAAGTATGCTGTTGTGTCTTGTATATACACGTGACTTGTCCCTGTGTTTTGTGCATATGCTTGTAGTAGCTATTCGGGTTGTGCACATGTTATGTCTATAGAAATAAATGAAGTCGCACCACATTCATACCTGGTATGATATAGTTTCATAAAAACAAAAAGGTTTTTTTTTTACTCCTCCTTTTTTGGCACATACATTACCTGTATTGATTTGAACCAATATCAAAGTTCATATATTATGGTACCAATAGTGCCAGATCCTCATGGCAAACCCTTCCCTTCCTGCATTTTCATATTCACCTTATTTCTATATTTGCATTTTCTTTTTTAAAACTTCACTGCTATACCAGTATATCTTATCCAACCATTTTATATCCTTTGTAGAAATATTTACATAGCAACTATATTGTGTGTACCACTACATTGCATCAACTAGTGAACTTCTACTACACACAACATAATACATACAAAGAAAATATGGATATAGGGAGTGGCCTTTTTATGACTGTGTAGTCAATATGATGACAATTTATCAAATTGTTTTCTTGTTTGTTAAAGTTCCTTGTTAAAGTTCCTTGATGACACTTCACCAAATTATTTTCTTATTTGTTAAAGTTCCTTGTTAAAGTTCCTTGTTCCATTGCGTGCAGAGACTGATGGCAACCTGTTTTTGGACTGGGTGAAAGTTGGAGCAGTGATCCCTGGTAGTAACGACACATTCACTTTTGTTTACCAACCTAATGAAGATGTGAACACTGTATGGCAAGGTAACAGTACTTGTTCCTCTGGGGTTGTGATGTATGATGCATATGTGCATGTACATTGTGAGTGTGTTAATACTTGATAGATGTTCTTTAGGATGATATTGCCTTATTTTAGGAATCAATCATTTTGTTATCAACTTTTACTCAATAATTTGGGAGGAATTAGAAAGTAACACTTACACACATGTACATGCGATCACAAAGTATACAGAGAGAGACACTTGAATTGAAATCACCTTCTCTTTCGATATATTCAAGTAGTTGGTGCAATGTCCAACTGGTTCGCACACTCCATTGCATTGCAGGTTCTGTGCCGTATGATGGTGTGCCTATTGAAGTGCTGGTGTCCATTAGTCTGGCCTTGACTATTCTTGCTGTTCTGGTCACCTCAACTGGCATCATATTTGCCATTGTGTGCTTGATCTTCAACTTCTACTTCAGGAACACAACGTTAGTTAATCCTTGATTAAGAGTAAATGTATCTACTATGTTTGACTATATAAATTAGATATAGAGGATATTGAGTTTGCTATAATTGTGACATAGAGAGATAATTATGGAGCAGTGAGTTGAGAGTTTATAATAGAGATAAGTAGTGTATCAATGTGATCCTATGTAACTATATGGTATAGGAAACATTATAGGTGAAAGCGATATTTAGAGGTGATGTAAAGAGATGTTTATTGAGTTGACATTTAGGAGTAGGTGATTAGAGAGATGTGGTGATATAGATCACATGTGCAGTAATAATAATTTTGTCCAACCACAAGATAAAGTTTATTCGCTATAAAAATATCCATGAATATTGCATTTCTGTCCACAACATAGGTGACTGTTCTTTATTATTTCGTGTGACTGTGCCTTTCCCTCCAGGCTAATAAAGCTAGCCAGCTCTAAGCTGAACTACTTGATCATAGTGGGAGCAATTATTCTGTACATCGATATCATCTTCTCTGTCATCCCATCCACCGATCCTTTAACCGTCAATGTGCTGTGCAACCTGACACCCTGGCTGACTGCCATTGGCTACTCTCTCTGCTATGGAACCATTTTAGTTAAAATGGCGCGTGTTTACTACATTTTCAACGATCCCACCTCTAATAAAAAGGTGCACAAATGTCAACATTTTGTAAATACACTACATGTTAGAACATCTATTTCAATGTATCAATGTGAGTAATTAAAGGTCAAAGGGTTATAATTCTTCCCCCCCCCCCCCCCCCTTCCACAAGCAGCCGCAGTGCATATACAGATGTCTGTCAGTCAGCCTATTTATCTCTCTCTCTATCAGTCATTCGGAACCTCTGTCTACCAGCCTTATGCATTTGGACATGCTAAACTTCTTCTTGCCATGTAGTTACTGGTGTTGTTCGTTTTTTTTTACATTTAATTCCAGATTTTCATATTTTGATTGCTCAGTTACTGATTGTTCTATATCACAACAGTTTAAGGATTGTTGTTGTTTTTAAAAGCTTTCAGTCTCTTCAGTTGCTAGCTGATCAGTTGCAGGCGTCTGATTCACCATCTGCCCATTTTCCGCACGGCCGCTATGGATCGAGCTTTTGAACTTCTGAGTGTATATTATTTGTGGCTGCAAGTTTCTGAATTTCTAGTTACTGGCTGAATTAGCTGCTTAGCTATTGGCTTCTCAACTTTTGGCTGCTAGTAGCTGTTCATTGATGATAATTACGAATAGGCTGGAGATTCACATGACTTTGGCATTTTATTTTAACTTAAGCTCAAAATTTGTAATTTTTATAAATATAACAATTAAAAAATTATAATTCTCCTTGTGATTCACATTCTGCTATCTTCCCTTTGTCCATGTGTGTTTTAATTATTTTGGTATCGTACTTCAACTTGATATTTACCTTATCGTGTGTGTGATACTGTGAGTTGGGTAAGGATCATGTGATTCTTACTACATATACATATATTCATAGATTCTGGCTGCATGTTTACCTAGCCAATACCAATTTTGGTGTTTCAAATAGTTATGTTTAGGCCCTCACATTTGAACTCCCAGGGCCTCAAGGACTGGATGCTAGTGCTTGCAGTGTTCTTGCTGGTGGCTGTGGACTTTGTCATCATCTTTATGTACACAGTGGTGACTGCAACCGGAGAAGGATTGAGTGCAACCAAGGTCTTATACCTCGAGAACTCGAGAGAGGAGGAGGGGGTGAGTCAAGTTGCATGCTGTATGTGGCAACCTCATGTAGCTGGAGGGATTTCTTGTTGAGCTAATCTTGGGAAATGTTTGAATATCAGCTCATAAATAATTTCTTGTGAATTACATTTTAAAGTTAGAAACTGACTGGAAGAATGGCATTAGTTGAGAGTGACATACAATCTGAAAAGGCATAACAATCTTGAAATTATCTTTTGTGAATATAACACGCTGTCCTGCCTTTCCTGGACTAGTAGTTCTCTAATTTGCTCAATTCATTTTTCATGGGTTTGTTATGTGGAGAAATCTTCAACCGAAAGCACACATTTAGTTTATAAGCTGTGAAAATTCTAATAGATTTAAAGATAATCGCGACAAGATCATAATTGTAATTATGTTAATTTTCTCTCCCTATTTCAACATTACTCAGCTACAAGGAATCATCTATGAGAACCATGTCTACATATGCACCTCCACCTCCCGGGATATTTTCCTGGGAGTTCTGTATGGCTACAAGATGTTCCTACAAGTGGTGGCTTTAATATTGGCATTCTCCATTCGTAAAGTGAAGGTCAAAGGTCTGGATGACTCCAAGTATGTGGCTGCAGCCATATATGTGACCAGTTTAGTACTGGCAGTCATCATTGTCTGCACATTCACTCTCCAGAGCTTCATCAATGTCTTTGCTGCTCTATTCTTCTCTGGTTTCTTTGCAGGGACTACTGTCATTTTGGTACTTGTATTTGTACCCTTGGTGAGTTCAGTCCCTCAATATGATTGTGACTTCATTATAGGAGGAGGGGGGAGGGATGTGAGGGGTGGTGGTGGTGGTGGTGGTGATGGTGGTGGTGGTGGTGGTGGTGGTGGTGGTGGGTGAATTTTGGTGATTGAAAGATTTGGCCAGACACCTATTGGTATATTGCTTTTTTGGAGACATTTATTTCTGCCTCAAGTATTCTTGCTAGCAGGTTACAACAGTATATAGGAATTCAGTGTTGGAAAAATTTTTCAAAGTGAACATTGTTTCTGTTGAGTTACTGTGACTGTTTCCGTAGTGTGCACAACAGGCTTTCAGCAATGGAATTGCTATAATAGAGGCAGTCTTCAGCCAGACTGCTTGGGTTAAACTTTAAAATTGAAGGAATATCACCAAATATATATATTTTTAATTATGTGTGTGTGTGTGTGTGTGTGTGTGTGTGTGTGTGTGTGTGTGTGTGTGTGTGTGTGTGTGTGTGTGTGTGTGTGTGTGTGTGTGTGTGTGTGTGTGTGTGTGTGTGTGTGTGTGTGTGTGTGTGTGTGTGTGTGTGTGTGTGTGTGTGTGTGTATTTTAGTTTTTTTTTTTGTTTGTTTAGCTAGTTTCAAACTTTAGAGAATGTGAAAATGTAAAAAAAAATTTTTTTTCAAAGAAGAGTTTTCTAAATGTTTTGGTGGTAGGCAAAATCCCCCTCCTATTTTGAGATGAGAGAAGAGGGGTTGTTTGGGGGGGGGGGGGGGGGGGTGGGAGGGAAGGGGAAAGGAGAATACTGTGGAAACCCTTACCACTCTTGTACATAAACACCAACTAGAACTTAAAGTGAGTCACCCATAGAGATTTTAAAGAACTTATCAACCTAATGCATGTCAGATGATGTAATGTTGATACAGTACGTTGTAGATTGGATAATGGTCGCTGATCCAACAATGATGTGTGCACAGGCCCTTGATGATTCACTCATTGTATGCATGTCGATATAGATGGTGTCTCTGTATAAAGATCCAAATGGTGAGAAAATATTCTCCAAGAAAAGTGAAGTTTCCAACTCCATGGTGAATAATACTAAAACTGGAGCTCATTTCAGTGGGACCATAGGTGATGTTGAGGTTGTCACCTTG
>OZ017786.1:5105363-5143931 GCA_963969325.1 Lycopodina hypogea | reverse complement strand
ATTCCCATTGGTGTTGTCGCTGTCCACCATGAAGGATACGCCATCAAGCGCAGAAGGATGGTCTCCAAAGGCCCTCTGCCATAGCTGACCGACCGGCACATCAACCTCAATCCATCTCTCCGGGTCTGCAGGCGAGTTTTCAATTGAGAATATCTGAAACTTCGCCAGCGCACTCTCATAGGGGCTGGGCCAGTCGCCGCCGATTGGTGTTTGCAGTGTGTGGGCGAGGACAAGCGTGTTGCCACCGAGCATGCTCAAGTTGGTCAAATAAATGCGCAGAGGAAAGTCGTCCCCCTCTTTTGACTGCTCATCGACCTGGTTGTCTGCCGCCAAAACCTTGTAGACCACCTTCAGTTTTGTGCTTGGGCTGAACTCAATTGGCCGCTTCATAATGTAGCCGGATGCGCCGCCTTGCGCCACCGCCTCAAGCACCTTGCCAGATCCGGGCGCCCCAGCCATGTCAACAATCTCATATTCTGTGGGCTTGATCTTGTCTGTGAAGCTGTGTTTTTTCCATCCGGACAAGTCGCCATCGGCGAACAGCACAAGCTCTGAGGAAACGACCGGCGCAACAACGAGCAGGGCCGCGGAAATCATTGCGGATTTGAAAAATTTGTGTTTCACATGCAAGCAGCGCAAATCACGCTGAAAAGGAAGCTATAGTATCAAGATTATAAGATTCAGCATGTGATTTGCATTGTGTGGAGATAGGGAACTGACGGGCAACTACAAGCTTGCGGTGATTGCCGGCGACGGCATCGGCAAGGAGGTCATGCCAGCTGGCAAGGCGGTTTTGGACCGTGTCGCTGACGTGTGCGGATTCAAGGCAATCTACACCGATTTTGACTGGTCTTGTGCGACCTATGCAAGAACTGGCAGGATCATGCCCGAAGATGGCCTCGATCAGCTTCGCGACCACGACGCAATCATGCTAGGGGCAGTTGGTTGGCCTGGCGTCCCAGATCACATCTCGCTCTGGGATTTACTCATCCCAATTCGACGCTCGTTTGAGCAGTATGTCAACCTGCGCCCGGTCAAGTTGCTTCCTGGCATAACTCCGCCTTTGCGTGACCGCGAAGCTGGAGAAATCGCCTACTGTTCAGTATGTTTAGTTTGTATTCTGTATCATAACAAATCTATATAAAAAAAAAAGATGCACAAAGCAAATGAGGTTTTGTTGTGGCTCTATTGCTCTCATTGCTATTAGGGCTCATAATAGAGATTTAATTTTTTTTTTTTTTTTTTTTTTTTTTTTTTTTGTATTTGGGCAGTGTTATAGTACTCTATATTGTGTTTAGCAACTATTATTTACAATGGCTTATATATTAATACATATATATATATATATATATATATATATATATAATCATTCCATTCATTAAATTTTTTAATTTTTTTTTAATTTTAGCAACAGAATGCAATATTGAAAAGGATTTTCAGAAATAATTCACTTATTGAGAGTCTGGAAAAATCGAACATGTTGACTGAGGATTTCTTGGATGATGTCATCAATAAGGAAAAGAAGTCTATCTGGGATCCACCGGATGAGGAGCAAAGAGAATGGGAATGGACTTATTTGTAATTCAAATCCAATAACCTTTGAAGATAGCATTCAAAAGATACAAGATCCATAAATATTACTGAACATTTCCAAATCTTATTCATATCTTGTATAAATCAATATAAAGACTTTGATGAAATGTATATAGTGTATGACCATTTCCTTATTAATTAAAAAAAAAAATTATTGCTTCAGGAATAATGCTTGTTATGAGTACAGTGCAGACTTTCAATTGTCCTCAAAAAGTTCTCTTACCTCTTGGAAAAAAACAACTGCTGTTAAGTGTTTGTGCGTGTGTGTGTGTGCACATGAGTATATGTGTGTAAATATGTGTGTGTGTAAATATGTGTGTGTGCAAATATGTGTGTGTGTAAATATGTGTGTGTATGTGTGTGTAAATATGTATGTGCGTGTAAATGTGTATGTGTATGTGTGTGTATATATGTTGTGTATATGTGTGTGTATATATGTTGTGTGTATGTGTGTTAATGTGTGTATATAAATGTGTGTATATATGTGTGCGTATATATGTTTGTACATATGTATATGTATGTATATATGTATAATATATAAGAGTGCCGGTACTTTGCAGTTTGTTTAATCCCTAGGGTAAACCGAAATATACATCCAGGGGGACAGAGCTTTGGTGAAATACAAGTAAATCAGATGGAGAGTATCATGGGATTGGTCCCATTTCCCTCGCACCAACCATTCCAGGGCTAATGGCCGCACCAAATCTCACTGCAAAGAGATCCTTTACCTCCCATAGAATCAAATCCTCTAGGTTCGAAAGGGTGACCCTTTGCCTAACACATCTAATTCTTAGCAGGGTTGAAGAGATTATGCCAGCCATAATCTCTTCACCCTGCACGCAGAACATGGAAGGAGGGTGGGATCGGTATGAAGCAGTTGCAAATGTTGAGAACAGATGATGACATGAGTGTTAGGGTGAATGCCATGCAGGATGAGAGGTTATTCAGTGACATAGTTTTGGTTCAAGTTCTACTCATGACCACCAACATGATGAGACTGTCAATGTCTAGAAATGGTGGAGAGGAAATAGGGGACTGGACTTGTGTATATGACTGACTCTTCTTCTTGAGATTAGTTATCTCCTTTATTAAGTGCTGTTGTTAACATCAGCCAGAGTGTTTATACTTTCTGCAATTCCAGAACATGCAAATATGTTTCAAGATTAGTTTGCTGTATTTGCCTTGATATGACAATTTCCAACAAATCACATGATCCAAGCAGTCACTTGTTTCAAGTAGAAGAAGCTGGAGAATTGATATAAAGAAATAAGAGGCTCTATAGGCTGTACTAATGGGACAAGAGGACTTCTTTCTTCTCTTTGTAAATAGCTATTGGTCTTGGAATCTGCGATTGATTCAGTCAGCATGACCAGGAGAGCTTCAACTAATCAGGGTCTTCCCACCACAAGTCATGATCAATCAGATCAGATGGATACAGATCTTTGGAGGTATAATCTGCTTGGCTATCCAATCCAATCACATGACACCAACTTTCATGCCCAAGTAGATGCACTATGTGGATATTCAGTTGCCAATGCATGTCTTGAAATACTTCGGCCTTCTCACACGGTAGTGGAGTACTGTCGGTCCATGCAAGGACCGGTTGAGAGGTAAGTTGAGAACAAGTTTGGCATTATGTAGGAGCTGAGAGTGAGGTTTAGCAACTTTGGTTTTCAAATGAGACGAGTGCAACTTGTATACTGCCATCAATGCATTCCAGTCAGAAGTAAAAAACAACTGAATATACCTGGTCTGAGGCATCTGAAAGACCATACAGTTCTATGGATAGACACATACTTCGTTGAGAGCAGACCAAGTCTGATCTCCACTTCAGCCAAGACTCATACACAGATACAGGTACTTGGTCATCCTAGTTCATTGGCTGGCATCTATGTTCACATATTGCCACTTCACTGGAGTTGTTCCATCAATTTGGAGAGAATCAAAAACCATTGAGATCCTGAAACTAGGGAAGCCTGCTGACAGACCAGAAAGTTATCATCCCATCTCACTTCTGTGTACAACATACAAACTGTTGGAAAGACTTCTCATGAGAATTAGCCCATTGATAGAACCAACACAACCTGCTGATCAAGCTGGTTTTTGACCAGGAAGGAGTTGCACAGATCAGGTCCTTGCTCTGACAACTAACATAGAAGCAGGTTTCCAGTGATGCTTAAAGACTGGGTAGCAATAGTGGACCTATCTTCAGCATACGACACCGTTTGGAGACATGGCCTGTTGTTGAAAGTAGCCAGAATAGTCAAGTGCCGCTCTACAATGCACTTACTCTCTTTTATTCTCAGCAACAGAAGATTTAGAGCCTGTCTGGGTGATCAGAGTAGTAGTGTCAGAACCTTAAACAGTGGCCTCCCGCAAGGATCCATCTTGGCCCCAACACTTTTCAACATCTATGTCAGCAAAATGCCAACTACCATCTCAAATAAGTTTGCCTATGCAGATGGCCTTGTCTTGGCAACACAAGGCACTGATCTGACTGGCATATCCAACACACTCTCGAAAGATCTTGATGTCATGGCTACCTATTTCTCATATTGGTGTCTGGCCTAAACCCAGCAAAAACAAGTCACTGCATTCCACCTTAATAACCACATGGCTGATGCATGCCTTAATGTAACTGCACTGGGGATACCAGTCAGGAATGAGGATCACCCGGTAAACCTAGGAGTTACTCTGGACCGCAATCTTACATATCAACAGCACATAACCAAATTGGCTAATAAGGCCAAGTCCAGAGTTAAAATCATCAACAAACTAGCAGGTACAAGCTGGGGATCTAAGGGGGCAACACTCTCTACTGCCTCATTGGCCCTTGTGTACTCTGCAGCAGAGTATTGCTCTCCCACATGGTCCCAAAGCTCCAATGTGAAGAAAATTGACACGATCCTAAATGTAACCATGCGAATCATCACTGGAACTCTTCAACCAACTCCACTTCCATGGTTGCCAGTGCCCTCTAATATAACTCCACCCTCCATATGTAGGCAAAATCATGCCCTCAGACAATGGCTCCAGTGTGTGAACAACCAAGATCTCCCAATCTACAAGGACCTCTCTGACATACCTAAGACATGCTTAAAGTCACGTAAGCCTATGGATAGTTGGCAAGACCCTACAAGAGGAAATTTTGATGTGAACTCCACATGGCACAAGACCTGGGAAAACGCCACCATTCCCAACAAGTACCTTGTAGAGGATCCATGTGAAGAAATACCAGGCTTCCAACTACATAGGAGAAAATGGACTGCCCTTAACAGGATCCAGACTTCCTTTGCCAGAACATTGCACCACCTATTCAAGTGGAAACAGAAAGCTAGTCCATCATGCGACTGTGGTCATCTAGACAAGACCGTTGATCACATCATCAATGACTGCCCAATTTGAAAATTCAATGGCAATGGGCTCAAGAGCATCCATGCACTGACACAAGAGGCAGAGAACTGGTTAAATAACCTAGATCTCCAGCTATAATTTTAGCGTTCATAATATCGAATGCTTGTTAGACATTGGAAACAGGCAACACTTGGTGATGTTGATAGGAGGGAGCACTGCAATGTTGATATGAAAGTGATCCATCACTGTATTCCACTAAATTCCAAGAGTTTTAGTGTACCCAGCATCATCGGGTAATTTACAAATGGATTGCGTATCCTAGAGTTCATCTTGTATGAGCTCCATGAGTTAATGTTTCCTGTAATTGATGCTCTAAGAGATTGCTTCCTCATTATAGTCTGCGCCAGTTAAACCATCATATACATAGAATGAATCAATAATCTTTGCAGCAGCAGGAAATTCGAGGGATAAATCAGATGAATTCTGTTTAACAGTCATGTTGGTGGCATGCGAAGATGCGTGACTCAAAATGTAATTCATGTCATGTGACAGTCACCAGTGGTGGATCCAGAAATTGCAGAGGAGGGGGAGGGGTGAGCTTGTACATAAGTTATAAACCATTTCTATGGATCATAGCTAGCCCCTGACTCAGCTATATTCTGCTGAACAAGTTTTTGAAAGATTAGCATAGAATTCTTCTTTTCCCCCCCTTCAAATCTTCCACTACAAGCAATTCCCAGGTAGCCAGCTCTCTATGCTAGCCAGGCTCTTTTCTATTCATCCAATACTCTATATTTTACCTCACCAGTTAGTTACGCCTGACTCAGTGAAGTTAGCTTTGTCAGGTTTGTAGTTTGACATTTTTTTGTTTTGTTGTTGTTGTTGTTTTTGTTGCAGTAGTGAAATTTTTGCCTATTTTGTGCTATCTGAGATTGGCTAGTTTGCTTTTACTTTTTGGGAAGAATGGGGGGGGGGGGGGGGGGCACGTGTCCCCTGGGCCCCATGTGGGCCCACCCCTTCCTGGATCTGCCACTGGTCGTGGACAATTCTGTGAAGATCTGTTTAAAACTCATCCAAAAGCACCTTCCTGTCCATGCTACTGATGTATGTGGTGAAGGCAATATGATATAAACAAAAATGGATAGGCACATCCAAGGGTAAAGTGCACTCACTGTTGGGCCAACAAGAAATTCGACATTCTGTGAGATACCAGTTGAGGAGAGAGATAATGGTCAAAACAAGCAATTCGACATTCTGTGAGACACCAGTTGAGGAGAGAGATGATGTGTCAAACACTGCACAACTTTGGATGTACTATTGGAATCCTTGATTACATCATGCATGGGTAGATAGAAGACTTCTGAGGTTGCTTTCTCAAGCTCATCTGCTGGCACCAACTATGCATGTTTCTTGTCAAGTACTCCTCCATAACCAAATTGAATATGTCGTACACTCCTTGGGACCACAAGGATCTCTCCAGAGACTAGTATCTTCTCACTGCCTGTGAGTAAGATTCTCCTAAGGAGCTTAGTCTGAGGCTTCTTGGGCAGAGGAATGATAAAGTACCCACCACTATCATAAGAGTGGTGTTTAAGTGACAGACAGATATACAGACCTCTCCTCGGGATTGAAATTAGAGTGTTCAGTAAGTTTCCTCCAACTTTTGTAGTAATCCCATCACCAGTGCTACAGTAGTGTATAACAGGTTCAAAGTTCCTGTGCTGATGCATCCCAAAAATGTATTTGAGGTTGATAGACATTACTTATCCAGGGGGGCATTCAGCAAATGGCCTTGATAAAGAATGATCTGAGAATTACAATGTCTCATAAAATATATTGTGCTCTAATTATTGGATGATGATACCAATATTCTCCAGACCACCAAACCAATAGCTATACAAACAAATACATTAGACACAATTAGAATGACAAATCTCTCCCAGAGAAACAGCTCTGACTAATCTCTCCCAGAGAAACATCTCAAACAAATCAGAAAGTGTACCTGGGGTGGGTCCAAAGTAAATCATTTTGTGTGCTGCTGGGAGGCATGATGTACTTTTATTTAGAAGGAAAAAAACAAAAACAAAAACCAAAAAAAAAACAGAAAACAAAAAAACAGAATAAAACCAGAAGAAAAAAACAAACAAACAGAAGAAAAAAAAAATAGAAGAAAAAATATTAGGCATTTGTAGCATGAAATATTTTAAATGGAATGAAATAAAGGACTGCAAAGAATAAGCAATAGCAAAGAGTAGTTATTTTTAAAATGTGAAATTTACCTTTCATAAATTTAATAATTATTCAGATTATTTATGGTTTTTTTTTAATTGGTAATTTTAATTTTGTTACTGTTGATTAACAGGCATTACATATCAATCTTCCCTTCTGTACACCTTAACTCCCACATTGACTACTCAAAAAAAACCAACAAAAACAATTTCAATGTTAAAAAAAATTACATGTGCATCAATTACATGTCTAGTTAAGACTATAACAAGCAACACATAATCATAATCCACCAAATATCTTTTGCTAGGAGTCAAATTACTCCATTTTTTCCCTTCTAAGAACAACAACAACAAAGTAACTTTTTGACCCTGTGAACTCCTGTGGAGCTTCAGGTAATAACTTATATAGAATAGGAATTACACTACATGGGAAAGAACAGAGCCACAAAAAAAAAAAAAGAAAAAAAGAAGAAGAGTTGAGACAGAGATAGCATTTGTAGCAGACATTTTTTAAAATTAAGCAAAATGAATGGATTAAAAAAAAGAAAGAAATGTATTATATGTCACAGATTGGCTCTTGTGATAGATGACAGTGTTATGATAAGCTGAAAACACAAATAACCTAATAAAATATAACAACAAAATAATAAGAACACTCTTTACAGCCAAAATGGCTGTGACTGTTTGTTAATACCAATTGACCATTTTGGATGCTGGTATCGAATTTGAGTCATGGCAAACCCTTGGAGATTTGTAGAATAAATGCATAGGATGAAGTGCTTAAATTAGTAGAAGAATTTAAGCACTTCATCCTATGCATATCTGTAAAACATTGTCTTCAAGAAAAATGATTAATCTCAAAGTACTATTTTTGGTACTGTTCTGGGATTTCGGCTGTAGATATTTGATCTGTTTGTGTTACAATTAAGTCAACTATGGTGTGAGTTACTCCCTATTATAGATGTTATATATCAGATTACAATGAATATTCCTCCCCCATATTGGTTCTGATAGTTCAGGCTTTAAATGAATGTTAATCAGTTTATAATCATTTTTTAAAATGACAGATAGATAAGACATTGTCAAGTAACTGCAATAGAATAAACCCTGTAGAAGGCGATGTTTCTAAGCAGAATAACAGTATCAATGTGTAAAATTGCAGCTATTTGCTATGTGTCAGCCATCACCCACTTGATTAGATCATTTCATTTCCAGACAAATTTTTTTAAATTCTGTATATACCATAGAAATCACTAGAAAACCTCAATAAAAGCAATACAATGGAATGTAGTTTTTATTTGTAGCCACCAGACCAAACAAAGTGATTTGCCTGTACATTCCAATTATGGACCAAAATAATTTTATAATGAGATTTCAAAGCAATCACACCTTGGGGTAAGGTAGTAAATTTTGTTGAAGTGATTGACTGGTCAGATGCTGGCTATATATAAGGGGCAAAGTAGCATTATAATTGCTTTCCATGGATGATAATGGGACATACTCTGTGTTGTATATTCATCAAAAATATTATTTTTGCCATGGCTCACGTATTAATGGCACTTGACGTTGTAGCCTTGTCACTAAAGCGTGGGAGCAGTTGAACACACACTGACTCTCAACCTTATCTATCACGAAGTGTCTTGCAGGAAAAATTCCTGGGTAGCTACAGCGCATGCCCGCCATAATTTTTTTTTTTTTTTTTTTTTTTTTTTTTTTTTTTTTTTTTTTTTTTTTTTGTAATAGGGGACTTCATAATTACGTCATATACAACGTGCCACGCCTACTTTGGTATCAGGGAACCAACTGCACTGTAGAAAATGTATTGGCGTTCATGACAGGCAGAGATGTTTTTGAGTACTTCAACTGCTAAATAGCTCGTGCTCTTACCATACAAAAGGAATAGAAATTTAATAAAATTTTAGCTTACCACGATAGCAAATTTCAGAATATTTAGAGCTTTGGATGTGGATAAAATGGTGCATGAAAGTGAAGAAAGGTTAGCGATGACATCGCAGTGAGCGTGTTTGCTAGTTGTAGGAGCTAATTGGTTAGTGTTGAGTGTTAGATAGTTGCCAGAGATGTTGTTCACCCAGAAGTAGCTGCTAATTATTCCTAAATCACTTACTTAGGTAACACCTCATCTCCAAGAATTTTTGGATTGCCACAAGTGTTGCCTGATAGAATTCTGAGAAGCATTGAGTTACTTCTCGGCCAATATTAATTCTTGGCAACTGTCTGTCTTCACCTCTAATCCCGCCTGCCATTGATTTCTAAGCAATAGCAGTAAACTCAATGGCGGGGTCATAACTAACCTTCCCTTCACGCTCCATTTCTCCACAATTATAGATAAGAATATTCTGAAATTTATTATCAGCAAGCAGGAAATTTTATAAAGTTTCTATTCTTATAGTATGGTAAAAGCACGAGCTATTTTGTAGTTGCAGTTCTCAAAAATAGCGTTGCCAGTTATGAATGCTGATACATTTTCTATGGTGCTGGAGGTTCACTGATACCGTAAGTAGGCGTGTCAGGATAATGCAACGTAATCACGCCAGTCCCCTATTGAAGAAAACGTTCTGCAGTTTGACATGACCCAATTGAGACAAGTTATTCAGATGGTGTTCTGAAAAATCAAATTTCTCCAAGAAATGGGAGGTAGAGTGGTTATTATCCGGTGGTGTTTCGTAGTGGCGTTCACCCTCAGCCTGATCTCTTCGGGCTGTTGCATATCTGCACCGAACTGTTCTAACTGTTCGAACTGTTCGGTGATCACAGGTCAGCCATAGCTTAGGAAGCATGTTTGCCTTAGTAAATAAAATAAGAATATATAAGTAAATAAATAAATGAACAAGATAAAATGAAATGATTTACTAAGAAAATAAAGTAAAGAATTTTAAAAGGTAGATAATGAAATAAAAAGCAGATGCTTAAATTTGAAGTCCCTTTATCTTAGAGGAAAGAAAAAGGAAAATATAACAAGTTTAGAAAAAGGAGAATTATGGCAGGTTGGATTAGGAAGGTGACAGTTTGATGAACCATTTGAGCAGGTAATTTGGAGAGATCGAGAGAGCAAGAATGCATATTATGGATCCAACAATGATATAATATGTTATGTAAGAATATATGGAAAAAATATCCATGAAGATATATAGCTAAATATTTAGGTGGCACTGTCCAGTCCCTACTTGCAGGCAATGGGCCACCATAAGAAAGGGTAGCTCTTTTGAGGTTAGCCTCCTACTTTATCAGTGTATTATCCTGAATCACTGACGGTACATGGTTAAGGATGTTACAGAAGAGTCCTCTATCAGTGAGAGAACAGGTTGGTATATAGATTTATTTGTACCTTAGGGACATTTGCTGCTGGTTTTTCTTGAATCAATCCATGATTCTCAATGCTGTTTCATGAATCTTGAGTGGTAAGTGGTTTAGGTGAATGAATATTTGTTCCATCACAATCAGAAGGTCCGTCATAATTTGGAATTATTGATAAGTTCTTGCATTTCTTGCATTTCTTGCATTTCTTGCATTTCTTGCATTTCTTATTCTCCAAACTCTCTATCTACAAAGCCACATTGACCTCCAATACCCATGTTTTTGGTTTCTGTTGTTCTTTCATGCATCAGAACTTCTTTTTCATTCCAAGTAGTGTGTGTGTGTGTGTGTGTGTATGTGTGTGTGCGTGCGTGTGTGCGTGGGGTGGGGTGGGGTGTAGTGTGGTGTGGTGTGTGTGTGTGCATGCATGCATGCATGTGCGTGTGTGTGTATAAATGGTGGGATACAGTCGATGTGTTGATCTATTCTGAATCTGCCCAACTCATCACAACAGCTCAATTACTCCACTAAATCACCCACTATTACAAATATGTAACCAAATTTATTCCAATTACTCACTTATGCCATATTAATTTCAATCAATTATTCACTTATGCCATACTTCATTAGTACAGTTCTCACAATAGGAGTTTGTAACCGTTCTCATTGGACCAAGGTTTGAAGGTGAATTTTTGAAGGTGTTGATTAATGTAAGCCAGGGTTACCCCCTCCAAAAATGCGGGCAAACTCTGTGACAAGGCAAAATACAAGAAGGTGGCCATAAAAATGCATAATTTACTTCTACACTACTTATAAATGTGTTATTTGAGTAAAAAAAGATTTATGTGGTCACATAATACTTATCTTAATTTTATATATGAGTATTTTGACCACAATCAGATAACCACTGACTTTGATATTTTAGTTGCAAAATATAAAAAACCACACCCACAATTATGAAATCAATATTCCTTGGTTTCCAATTAATTTTTTTTGAGGCATTCAAAATCCTAGAAGGATGTCATTGAATTTCGACATCATTTTGAGGCATCACATATCAGAGAAAATGATTTAGAATTGTAAATTTGTCTTTCTACAAAAACTATTTTACCTTGAAGAAAATAGGGAGTTATGATAGCCCTAGTTATAGGAATCCTCAATACTAAAGATAGCCAACATCAAATTCAAGAGCACTGCAACTGCATCACCAATGTCTTGGTTTTGGGGGAATGGACTCACATTATTGTGGGAACTGTGGCATTGATATATACAAACATGAATACTAAACTCACAAATAATCATACACACACTACATCTTATAATAATATAGCTATATATGTGTGTGTGTATACATATATGTATATATATGTTTATATATGTACATTATAGCTGGCCAAATGTCTGAACGAATTTGACTGAAAATTGGTAAATATGATCTTCAGGTAAGCGGAATGAATCTTTGCTTGGTCCCATTTGCCCACAGCCTTGCCTTCTCTCTTCCTGGCTGGTGTCCTGCCCATCTTTTTGGACTTCTTATGGATTTCAGACATGGTCTCCTTGGCAAGGTTGCTGTCGAAGCAGTTGAAAAATAATCAAATCAAAGAAGGAAATTAAATTAAAAAAACAACATTGTAGGTGTGGCTATGAAAAAAGAACTGACAGCAAAAGTAATTCATTATTCAGTTCATGCAATTGAAATTGTTGCATGGATATAATTAGTGTAAGATAAAATTCTATTAAAGTTGCTTAAAGTTGCTTAAAGTACCTAGGTGTGATGAAACTCCAGAAGACATTCATTGCAAATCCATGAAATGGCCAACAGTGGGTGTGCATGTGTGTGTGCACACATGCGTTTGTGCGTACATGCGTGTTTGCGTACACGCGTGCCTGTATGAGAATAGCAATACCTATGTTTATAATTTTCTTTCTTCTCTCTTCCAGGTCATACCTGTATAGGTCACAGCATTGACACCATTGCGGAGGGCTCCAATGTAACTGAAATACTTACAGTCCTCCACGAAAGATTCTGTGGCTGCACATACATTTTGGGCAGCTTGAATATCAACATGGTTGGATTATCATTTTCAAGGGAGCTGGATGAGGATGATTTCAACATGTTTTACCACTTGGAACAAATTGATGAAGCATTGTTATTGAACTCTATTAGTGCTCGTAGGAACAGAATCATCTTTCCAAATCTACGTATCATTCGTGGGAGACAATTGACAAATGGACGTGCAATTGATTTGTTGAATGTTAGTGTGGCTGAATTTATCCTGCCAAAGTTGACTGAGGTATCACTAGGGGATGTCAGGATTGGTGGAATACAAGGCGATGATGAGAGGCTGTGCAACGTCTTGCGTGTGAATTGGCCGGACATTTTGGATGGTGGAACATTTATGGACACTACCTGCCCTATGCCTTCTCAGAGTGGTATTGTTACTAGATAAATAATAGTTTGTATAAACTTGTTGATTAATAAAGGCCATGCAATATACGATATTGGACAGAATTCTTAATATTTGCCTCATAATATATTATTGTGTTTCAGTTGAACAGTGAAAAAACAATTGCTTAGTTATTAAATATTGAATTGCCCTAAAGATTATCACCTTGAAAAGGTAAATGTTTCGCAATTGTTTACTTCTAAGAATTATTTGTATTGGTTTTTTTTTTTTTTTTTTTTTTTTTTTTTTTTTTTTTTTTTTTTTTTTTTTTTTTTTTTTTTTTTTTTTTTTTTTTTGAATTAAAAATTTTAAATTAAATTTTAATGGCAGGTTCAAGTTCAGTGAACAAGCTTTATGAGCTCTGCAATCTTCTTGTGGATGGTTTGTTTACAATATGGAGAATCCAAAATTTGCATTTCTCTAATGTTTGTTGTAGGTAGACAGGAAGAGAATAAATGCAAAGCATAGAAGAGCTGATTAATAGTACTATATTAAGTTGAATATTTAAAAAGCATTAACTAAATACATGAATAATTAATTAATAACTAGAAAATACCCATCATAAGGATGATTACAACAGCCGCCTCCCCCTCCTGAAGGATATTTTTGTTTTGTCCCCAGAAATTCATTTTAAATGGATTCCTCCATAGTTAGGAGTGTACAATTCGATTAAGATTATAATTGTACTTCAATTGATTAACATTTTTTTTTGTGTGAAAGGGAAGAAAGAAAAAAGAAAAAAAAAGAGAGAGAAAGGGATGGAGTGACTAAAGGAAAGACAGAAATATGTACACACACATAAGGTTTAAAAAAAAAAACCCAACAAGCACCACTTCTTATGTTGTAAAGAATGGGGTAGGGAAAGAAGAAGAAAGAGAAAAAAAAAACAAAATAAAGAAAATCCTACAACACATGCTGTTCTCAGGATGTCACTCATCCTAGGACTGACTGGGCTCAACCACACTTAACTTCATTCAGTAATTGTAATTGAAATTAGAGAGTGTCTGGGCAGAAATAAATGTGAACAAGCACACACAACAACATGAAAAACAAAACAAAATTAGTTAATTTTGATGTATTTTCATGCTCTTGGGCTTGAAATTCTTTCAGGGAAGCCTGATAGATTTTTGGAGTATACATGGATTTCCATAATGATGGCTATGAACAATTAGTGGACCATAAAAGGTTGTGGAATTTTTTTTAAATTAAATTTTTTTGAAAAAAAAAAAAAATCTATCTATCTATCTATCTATCTATCTATCTATCTATCTATCTATCTATCTATCTATCTATCTATCTATCTATCTATCTATCTATCTATCTATCTATCTATCTATCTATCTATCTATCTATTCAATACTATTTTTTGAACTACTTTAAATTAATTAATTTTTTTAAATGATTTTTTTTATTTTTTTTTTTAAGGAAAGAAAAATAATAGCATTTTTAAATATACTGTTCCTTTCCTAAGCAAATATTTTGGGGAGTAGTGTCCAGGGCAGAGAAGAAAAGCTACAGCAATTGAAATTATGGGTTAGCAAGGGAAATAATAGAGAAAGTTAAGGGATGAGAATATTTTTCAGGAAACAGGTAGAGAGCTAAAAACAGCTGCAAGCATTTGCTAAACCTATAACTTAAATGAACTTATTTATCAATGTGGTATTAGCCAACTAGGCTGCAAAAAGTAGAGTGGGTTGAATATGTATAAAAGAAAAGCAATAACCTAGGGCCATCAGAGTCCCCTCTCCAGCTGGTTATTATATTGGAGACTGAGAGAGCAGGAGTAGTGTCAGAAACAGAGAAGAAAAGCTGCAGCAATTGAAATTATGGTTGGCAAGGGAAATGATAGGGAAAATTATAGAAAAAACGATTTATCGAATGTTTAACTGGTTTTTCACCTCAATCTCATTCTATATTTATTCCATTATTATGTATTCAATCACTATAGACAATACTCTGAACAATTTAGAACTGTATTTTAAACTACATCAAGAGAGAAGCAATTGGGGTCCATAACATTTACTTCTCCTTTTCTTCATAAAGTTAAAAATTTAGTCCACTCTCTTTATCAGAGAAGAAGCTTGGGGATGCAGGGAGGCCCACTCCCTCTCTAAAATCATAGTTAATTTTTTTTTGATGACAGGAGCACAGGAAATTATATATCAAACAGTAAAAATGAACTTATGAATGATCCTACACTGATAATTTAGTGTAAAGAATTATGTTATCCAATATTATTGAACTGTAATGTGATTCTTACCATAGGAGTCTTGATGTATATTAGTTTAAATTATATTATTCCAGTAGAAGATTAATATTTGAACTAAGGAACCAACTTGAAATTCTTGCAATGCTCATTTTACTGAAGTGGGGCAATAATCCCTACACAATATATTACACAAACTGAACATGAGGCCATAGGCTGATGGAAAAACCTACCATAGTGCTGGTTCTCTGTAGTCATTATGAATATACAGCAAAAGTAAAGCATTAAGTCTCTTTTGTCCCATTGTTGACTTTTTTGATGTTTTATATGCTTAGCAATATTTAAATAAGATTTCAGATTAAAATTTATTGCATTGAGTGTTTCTGAAAGTGACATGGGTAATCCAGGATAACCAGCCCAAAAATATTTTCCCTGCAAGTAATGTCAGCTATATATTCAAAGCTTTCACATCATGTGTTAATGAAAATATTTACACTTAAGCAGCTACTATAGTAATGAGTTTGCTTCAGTCTTTGAGAATGAAAGACACACCTTTTTTCAAGGGGTTTACAATTATCCCCATCTCCCCCTGGATCCCCTTTGATGAGGTATTGTATTAGTACTGCACTACACTCTAAGAAATTTCTAAATGGTGCAACAAGAACTTGTTTGAAACAGATGCTTACATTAGCCCATCTAGATGCCATATCCTCTCCGAATCCCACCCCTTTCACAGTATATATATATATATATATATATATATATATATATTATAGACCAGTTCAAGTATATACTTTTCCCTTATGGGGAAACTCTGTGGTGGGCTGTAGGTGGAGACATTCTCTGGTGTAAGAATCTGGGGATATCCTTTTTTTTTTTTTTTTTTTTTTTTTTTTTTTTTGCCTTTAAACATTTTAATATTGTATATGGTTTGTTATCATGGTGATCCTATGTTGGTGCAGTCTTGTGGCTTCAAATAATCTAGTTCCTGAGGGGGGAAAAAAAAAACACCCAACAGTTTCACAGTAGCTAATGATGAAAAAATAATACTATATGTAGTTATTACGACAACTTTACTGTTTTGATATATTGAACTAGTATTTTATTGTCTCATATTTTATTTCCCTTTGTCCCTAACAATAGAATTGCCAGACTGCTCCCAATGTCCTGGAATACCTGCCAATCAGTTCTGCTGGAGCTCAGGAACAGACTACTGCCAAACATGTAAGAGAACATTAGTAATATGTCTTCCCACATACAGACTTCTCCAGTGTGAGGAGCTGTGCACACAGTCATACACAACTGCTCATCTAATAGCTCTGGCATAAGTTTCCCAACTAGAATGCCAAAAAGGAAAATGCCTTCTATATATATATATATATATATATATATATATATATATATATATATGAAGTTGCAGTCTCTGTATATAGTTTGTATGTCTCCCTGTATTTTTAATTGAATTACTTTAAGCACAAATAACATTATTTCTTATGCTAGCTGAGAAATCTTCTATATCTATCTATCTATGTATATAAAAGCTTAGTTCTGTCTGTCTGTCTGTCTGTCTGTCTGTCTGTCTGTCTGTCTGTCTGTCTGTCTGTCTGTCTGTCTGTCTGTCTGTCTGTCTGTCTGTCTGTCTGTCTGTCTGTCTGTCTGTCCGTCTGTCCGTCTGTCCGTCTGTCCGTCTGTCCGTCTGTCCGTCTGTCTGTCTGTCTGTCTGTCTGTCTGTCTGTCTGTCTGTCTGTCTGTCTTTGATTCATACTTGAATGGTTGAAATTAGACCTACAAACCCATATATATTTAGAATCAGTGTCACCAGGGGAACATCATGAGCATGTCTATATGGCCACACCCCTTCTTTATAAAATAAAGAAAAATGGTACTTTTGCTAGAAAAAAGGAATGGATCTACAGATATAAAACTTGGTGTGCAGACACAAGTTGACTCTGCAAATAACATGGGTTGGGTCCCATCTGGCCACCCCTCTTCCTCTTTGTGTGTAAGACTAAAAAATGCCAAAAATGGTACTTATAGAAAAAACTGTGACCTTATCACATGTTCACTTTGTTTTAAAAATCTACAAAATTATCATCAAAGTAGATAATTTTTGTGACTTTGAAAATCCACCTGTACGGTTGTTTTTTTTCGCTACTATAAATAAAGTGGCAATATATAATATTTTTAACTAGCAGCATATACCCGGCATTGCCTGGCCAATTTCAGCATCAAACATTATAGTCAAAGTTGAGTATACAAGCCATATATCAAATCTGTTGCTCTAAGGGTTTATTTGGCCAAAGTACCATTTTTTTGGTCCTCTTTTGGGCCTGACACGAAAACAGAAGTGGGTGTGGTCATATAAATGTACTTAAAACATTCCTCAGATTATATTGATTCTAAATATGTATGGGTTCATTGGTATAACTCCCTAGGTTCAAGTGATTTTGCTGAAATACCATTTTTGGCATTAATAGCCTTACACAGAGAAAGGAAGTGGTGTGGCCAGGTGGGACACAGACCATGTTACTCCCAGAGTGAAGTCGTATATTCATACCAAGTTTTAGATCTCTAGCTCCAATGGTCTTTCTGGCAAAAATACCATTTTTGGCTTTTTCTCATTACCACGGTAACTATTTTACGAAATTTTTAGCCCATGTTTTAAGTTGGGTCAAAACCTATCATCATGCCAAGTTTAAGAGAAATCCACTTACCGGTTTGGCCAGAATGATGGTACAGACAGACAGACAGACAGACAGACAGACAGACAGACAGACAGACAGACAGACAGACAGACAGACAGACAGACAGACAGACAGACAGACAGACAGACAGACAGACAGACAGACAGACAGACAGACAGACAGACAGACAGACAGACAGACAGACAGATAAATTTTGTATTTTCCCAGGCATGCCACCTGGCATAAAACCATCTCAGGGTGGATCTCCTCCATCCCTAAAAGTTTGGTCAAAATCTAACAGAGGGATTTGAGAAACAGACGAACATAGTTACATAGTCAGTCAGTCACATAGGTCTTCTAATATATATAAATATATATATAGATAACAAGGATAAATATTTTGTTAATACAATTAAATAAGAATGGAATCAGAGT
The DNA here is from genome assembly GCA_963969325.1 of Lycopodina hypogea. Taxonomy (NCBI): domain Eukaryota; kingdom Metazoa; phylum Porifera; class Demospongiae; order Poecilosclerida; family Cladorhizidae; genus Lycopodina; species Lycopodina hypogea. The sequence continues at coordinate 5,125,669 of OZ017786.1, read as the reverse complement.
CCACAGTCTGGCAGCCTGATACAGGAGAGTTCTCTGTAAATAAAGTTAAAAAAATCAATATAATTCATAGCCCTAAACCTATGGATAGCCAGCTAAATCTTGATAAAATGTAATTTAGCAATATATGTCAATGTTAAAAAAAAAAAATCAATTAATTTTTATTATCATTAATTAAAAAAAAAATTATATATATATATACACTGTATCATAATAGAGTATTGCTATTCTTGGTTGATGATGCTTGTAACAACCACTGAAGCACTGTATAATTTTTTAAAATAAAATCTACTGCATCTGATCGCTCTTACACCTAGCACAATGGATCAAATAGAGCATGACAAATTGAATCTGTTATATGGGATGTTTTCAATTTCCAAATTGCATCATAAGATATTCATATCTTTGCATGGAATCGTTTCTCACAGGATCCTTTTGATGATAATGTACATATCTGCAAGAGTTGTGCAAGTTACAATATATTTGATGTATTGTACTGTATTTGTGTCAATCCTGTACTTCTGCAAGTATGTAGCATATATATATATATCTATAAGTTTCAAATTATGGTTAAAATATGATATTAACTTGAACTTGTGATAGCTGATGATGTAGTACATAGATTTTAACAAGCCAAAATATGTATTTGTATGGAACAGAAGCTTGAACCAATGATTGGGTTTTGATAAGCAGAAGTGAACATTTCCATTACAGATAGACATGATGTTGCTTGATAACCCCATACCTTCAATGAATATCATTATAAATAACCTTAAAAAGATGAAGGAGATGATTTTAATATTTTAATTAGTATAAAGTGTTTGGCATTTTCATCCTAAATTCCAGACCATTATAAAACGAAAGTCGCTTTTGTTGATTTGGAGTAGTTTTGACCACTCAAGTAGGACTGTCCCACCAAAATGTCTTTCAAGTTGCTGGAAAATGTTCAGCGTGTCGCCTGTTGTAGGTGCTGCAGCCTTTTACAGCTAATTAACAAATGACATGGAGATATAAATTTAAGGTTTGACTTGGGTGTGTGTGAGTCAGGTATCCACTGCATGCATGTGTGTAGTCAGGATTACATGCTTCTGGTGCTTATGAAGGCTGCGCTATCTAGTGCACTGCCTGACTGTGCGTTGTGTTAATCTCTCATCTGGTTGTAAATAATTATGAACCAGAGGCCAATTTGCAGCTTTGCTTGCAATGATCAAGGCACTTTGCCCAACAAACTTTATCCTATACATTATAATTTAATACTATTCTGGTCAAAATTCTATAAATTGGTGGAAGAAGACATTTTAAATTATTTTTTATCTTTCATCTTTTAAATATGACTATTTAAAAAAATTTTTCAAGTATATTCTGCCAACTTCATAATTTTACATTAATTTTAGACATGCCCACAACACAAAATTGGGGCTACTGCAGCTATTTTCTGCTCCCCACCCCCCTTCTTCGCAGTTGCTGCACTTAGTGAAGTGTGGAAAGTTAGAGAGATAGAGAGGGATGAAAGGGGGGAGGGAGGGGGGGCGGGGAAGAGAGAGAGGGAGAGAACACTGCAGCACTGGTGCATTTCTAAAGTGATCACTCTAGTTTAGAATAATTATATAATTGTCAGGTAGTCCCATGTCTTTTATTGTGTTCCTGTACTGTTGGTGAACACCTGAGGCTATACAGAACATAACTCCACTAGTAGCTAAGAAGAATAACTTCAGGTACTTAGCTGTTCTAGCTAAGCTTCAGCTCACTAAAGAGTCTTCCATTCTCAGCTACACTGCCAAGCTAGATTTAATTTTCTTTCATTAATTTTTTGTGTGCATTTTTATCAGCCATTTAAAAACGGGGAGCGTGGGTGGATACGATGTCGACCTTTTACCTACTTTATGAACACAATTTGCTTAAAAGAAAGACTTTAGTTTACCTCTAACTTTTTAGTTGGACATTTTAAAGTAATTCGAAGGCCTTCTGCACCCCTAGGACCATGTAGGGAGCAGAATGAAGTTTAATTCGCTGTCCTAAGACCCACAGTTCAAAAGTTTTTCTTGACAGTTATGCAGGCAGGCAGGCACGAAGGCACGGAATTAGTGAAAATAATATATAGGATATATCTGCTGTGAAATCATCAATCCTCTTGACCAACTGGCTATGACTCAATATGAGATGGTTGCTCCTCACACTAACATAACTCTTCCCATTTCAAATAACACTAGGGATGGAGCAAATAGGTTACACCACTTTGTGAAATGGGCAAAATCCTGACTTGATGGAAGCCTCACAGAAACAGAATTTTTTTCTCTCTGTAAAAATTTATCGTTTATTGATGGGTAATTAGAAATGTATTCCCTGTCCATTGTTTTGCTGTTCACCATGTTCTCATAAGTTGAAGCCCATTAGATAATTATGAAATGTTAGTTCATTGAATATTTAAAAAAAAGAAGCTAACTTATATAAACTGAAGTTATTTGTGGACACTGGAAAAAAAAAATTTTTTTTTATAACATCTTAATACCATTAGAATAGCCAGAAGTAATTTGATATGCAAGATTTTTCATTGGTGAGAGTGTGTTTGATCAATAAATATTTTTTATTTACTAAATAGCAACACTCCAAATAATAAAAGTTGAAAGTGTTCAGAGTGGAAGAAACTGATAATAATTCTCTGATTTAAGCATTTAGTTGCCTTCTTTCCCACTTGCAGTGACTAAGAATTGCCCCAGCTGTGGTGTTGATCGGTGCTACCTCAGTGATGATGGAGTGTTCCAGTGCTGCAACCCTCACTGTGCAGCTGGCTGTGATGGACCTTCCTCAGACCACTGCTATGTGAGTGAGGGGGTCAGAGGTCAAATAACAGCTATGTGTATGTTGGGGTGAGAGGTTAAATGACTGCTATGTTAGTGAGGAGGTGAAAGGTTAAACGAGTGCTATGTAGGTGTGGGGGTGAGAGGTTAAATATCTGCTATATGAGTGTGGGGGGTGAGGTTAAATGACTGCTATGTGAGTGAGGGGATGAGAGGTTAAAGGAGTGATAAAGACTTAAATACCATGGCTCAGGGGTTAAAGCACAGATCTCTCAAGCTGAATGTCAGTGGTTCAAACCTGGACTAGGTTTTTTTTTTTGCCTTTCCTTTTTTCCTCCTTTTCTTTCTTTCCTTTTTACCTCCTTTTCTTTCTTTCATTCTTTCCTGCCTTTATTTTTTCTTCACCCCCTCCCCATTTTCCTCCCTCATTTCACCCCTTCTTATTCCCCTTCTTTTTCCTTCAAATTCTGACATGCTCAAATGTTAAAAAATATCATTTGAAAATTTGTAGGTTAAATAAACAGTCAGACATGCTCACACAGAATTTCATTGTTACTTAATAATTAGGGACCAGAATAGATCGTTATTTGTAGATTATGACTGAAGTAGATTAGTTAATTATTCAGTTGATTTGTTATTTATTGAGTTGATTTTTTACATGTAGATTATTGACCTGAGTAGGACTTGCACGAAAATACACACATGTAATTGTAATTAGGTGATTGATCATTGAAATATTAACTATTGTGTTATATTGCCATTTCCATTGGAGGGAAGCCAACTATTTAAAGCAGGAAACCAACTGGGTGGGGAAAAGTTTGATTGGGAAATTGCCAAAGCCATAAAAGTAGTGATTTTCAGGAGTCACGGATTCCAGACAAAGTTGAAATCAAAGCTAGCTGCCCAGAAGAAGAGCAGACTGAAAGAGAAATCATTCAAGTTCTTGAGGATGATATTCAAATGGCTGCAGAAAGAAACTATCTCCTTACCAGACAGATTCATTCCAATTGCCACTGTTCTTACAAACTAAACCGGAAGAGAAAATATCCTTGTTCTTTTTACCATTTTATCCATAAGATATTCATCCAAGGGAGAACTGGAGTCTAAGTGCCCCATGATCAAGGAGCTAGTTTGGGACAGCAGCAGCACAGAGAATTTCTGGCTGTATGTACATCCATACAATGATCTAAAAGATGGGGAAGCCACATGGTCTAAAATGGTGTCTTGAGTGTCTTCGATCATGTTTCATGTTGCTATTAGCTTGGGCAACACCGATGCATATGAGGACCCGAAACACTGGATTTTAATGTCTAAAATTTTTTCCCCCAAAAATCGACCGGAAATGCTGATTACATACTTGCTAATGAGCTACTGTTATTTGATTGAAACCACAAGGATTAGGAATAGTACTTTAGTTGTTTCAACCATGTTTTATGAAGCCATTGTTCTGGCAATGCTGGGTATACCTGCTAGTACAACAAGAGGAAATTTTTTTATCACTGATAAAGTGCAACATCCCTTCAAGAGTTAAAATAAATAAAGTCTCCTTCAAATATAAAGAGATATGAAGTGTGATACATGATTTTTATATTAAAAATATTCAATATTATCAGCTGTTTTTTGAGCTAGTCACAGAAAGTGAAGGCCGAATATATCTAATGGACCAAGAGGCTGATTTAAAGAGCTTGATATCTTATCCATTAGGCCAGAGACATACCTTATCCATTAAGCTGAATAGGCAAAAATTCAGTATTAAAAATACCAAAAATGACAGCTATCCTATTGTGGATGAATTTTTCTTTCTCTTTTTCTTCTTCTTCTTCTTGAACTTTGGAGTACACAGTAAAAAATTTTTTTTTGTGGTCAAGATCTGCACAGGAAGGAGTGATAGATTCTGTATTGTATATAACTTAGTCTTGTACACATAGAACTGAATAATTCCAATAATAGTTTCTCTTATACACAATTTTTCTTTTTGTATTCAACAGAGTATATGCTGTTAACAATCTTACAGTCAACTGAGTCAATTCAAGGCAGGTAATTCTTTTCGGTAATGGAAGAACCTGCTGTAGAAGCAGCTTCAGTCAATCTCTTTCTTTTTTTGTAGTCAATGCTATAAAAAAAGGGAACGAAATAAGCTTGTGATTTTTTTAAAATGTGTGTTTCAATGATCGTCAAGTTTGTGGATGGGCTCTGTTCTCATAGTTAATTGGTAAATATGCTTAGTGATATCTAAACTGACAGTCTTTAAATGGCACTCTGACTAATATTATTGTGAAGCCTTCGTCTAGATGAAGGCTTAATAAGGTGTAACAGAACAAAATGACTATGAGTTTAGACTTTGTTTTGGCAATATTAACACTCTGGATGGTATCCCTACATCTGTTAGTCTAATATCTCTTGATTAAGGTATGATTGAGGTAATTGTGAGTTAATGTGGTTTTTTGAGAAATTATAGTGTGAATTTCATGATAACTCGCAAAGGAAATTCACCAGGTGTCGGTTTGGACAATGCATAAAATTTAGTTTGCATGAATGGCAGGTGTATTCATGTAGGCATCTCTTCTTGCCAATCTCTTGTGGAATGTGTGTGGGTGATGCTTGTGTTTGAGTGAGATCCTTCAGCCCAGGTGCCAATTCTTTTGGAGATGCTTAAGAAACACAAGCTACACCCATCCAAAATTGATCATACCCAGTTATCATGTCCAATTATAATATAACCAGCAGCATATACCTGGCTTTGCCTGGTATATAAGGACATGCCCACAGGAAAAGGTGTGGCCTAGTGTTACCCAACCCATTTCCTTACAAGATTCTAGTCGTTTCTGTGCTTCTAGGCCTCTAGATTCATGAATTTGACCTTCCATAAGTACCATAAATAGATTACATCAATTTTGGCATTTTTGACTTGACATGCCTGCAAGAAGATATGTGGACAAATGACCCAAATTATTTTTTGGCTAAACCCCATCCACTGTGTAGGATGTGCCTACTTTGACGTTCCCCTGGTGATTCTGATTCTAAATATATGTTTATTTGTGGTCTAACTTCAACCATTCAAGTGTGAATCATTGACACAGAGAGACAGACGAACAGACATACAAACTTTCACACTTTTATAGTACAGTGAAAAACCTGCCTTACGAACAATTTTTCGGCCCACATTTTGTGGACTATAGTCACAAAAGTGTTTGTTTTGAAAACATGTATACTTTTAAAATAAAATGAACATGTGATTAGATCAACGTGTTTTTTAAAGTACCATTTGACATTTTTATCCATACTCACTAAGAGGAAGAGGTGTGGCCAGATGGGACTCATTCCATGTTATTTGCAGAGTCTGCATGCCAAAGTTGTAGGACTGTAGCTCCATTCTTTTTTCTGGCAAAAGTACTATTTTTTGGATTTTTTTTTAATTTTTTAAAAATTTTTTTTATTTTTTTAATTTTTAATACAGAAAGGAGTATGGCCAAATAGATATGCTTGTGACGTTGCTCTGGTGACACTGATTCTAAATATGTATGGGTTTATGGGTCTAGCTACATTCATTTTTCTGTCAAAAAGTATCATTATTGGCATTTTTTGAATACAGGAAGGAATGTGTCCAAATAGGTATGCTTATGACATTTCCCAGGTGATACTGATAGGACCCACGCCATGTTATATATAGAGTCAAGTTGTGTCTGCATGCCAAAGTTTTAGGCCTATAGTTAATTCTTTTATTTGAAAAAAGTACCATTTTTGGCTATTTTAATACAGAAAGGGGTGTGGCCATATAGATATGCTTAAAATATTCCCCTGGTGACACTAATTATCAGGCCTGTAGCCAGGGGGGTTCAAGGGGTTCGACGGAATCCCCCCTTTGGGTGGGGGGGGGAAGGAAAAAAATTTTTTTTTTTTTAATAATAATATTTCTCTCTGCCAGTACCCATGCACACACCACCAAAAGTCAGTCAGTCAGTCAGGGTCCTCCCGAAGTGTATCAGATTATCTGGAGCTCTGTGTGACCGTCTACTGCTGTAGTGTGTCACTGTGTTACTGTGAGTCAGCACCTCGGCTCCTACCCTTTCCCTGAATCTCTTAACTCCCTTGTCTATTAGATGGGAGCTAGGCTTGCTGGGAGCAAGATGGCTGCTACTTAAAGTGGTGGTTTTCTCAGGTACTTCAAGCTGGAGTGTTCACTTCCAATGCAGGGGTGGCTCAAGCTTCAAATTATTGAGGGGGCTAAGTTTACCTACTATAAGCAGGCAAGGGGGGGGGGGGTGGCAAGATTTATTCCCTACATACAAGCAATGCATATACTTAATTTTTAAATGGGAGAAGGAGGGGGGGGGGGGGGGGGAAGCATAAGCACTATGAAGAGTATTAGTGGGGATATTGATAATCATGAGAATTTGATAAATCAAGTGTGAGGAAAAAACAGAGCTATATAAATGACCAAAATGCTCCCTGTGTTCATCTAACACAGCACAAAATTGTCCGGCTAATTCAATAAGATCACAGTTATCTGTCAACTGCTTGTGTGTATAAAATAGTATATCAACTAGCCATACAATTTTGATCATTGTTTGAAAGACCCAAGAATATTTCTTTATTTTTAGGCTGAAATGGTTGGTGTTGGTCTGTACAGCATATGGACTGGTATTCATTAAAACTACTAGAGCTACCAATTGCCTGGTTTGATATAGAACATGAAGTTTCAGCTATTCTGAAAGTGGGATCACTGATCTCAGATGTTAAATATCCCCATTATCTTTATTGACTGCCTAAGTTACAGGGTCTATTTCAGGCTGACCTAATCTTCAAGAATTATCTCTGGCTGAACTCTAGTGGTCTGTCTCTTCCTGATGACCAAGCATCAAGCAAGCTTGCCTGTCTCATTCTCTTAGCCATTTTGGCAAAATAAACTTCCAGCTGGTTTTGATTTCAGAGCAAGCTGGCAGAATGCAAGATTATTCATGATAAATACTGTTAGTGGTTAACATGTGGTGGTGGTGATGTTAGGTGTATCTACACATACAGACATTTTAGTAGATACCTGCGTATGTATGTAGACACACAATACCATATTTAAAACTTGCTCACTCTCTCTGTCCCAGTGAACAAGGGGGGAGAAAGAAGAGACAGAAAGGAGAAAGGGAGTATTGAGTTACAGCTACTTCATTCATACATTGACATCATTGTTAAAAAAATTTGGGAGGGAGGGTCTGCCCCCACGTACCAAAAAGTGAGGGGCTCAAGTCCCTCTAGCCCCCACCCTTAGCCACCCATGGTGTTGCTGATGCCAGCCATGTAGCTATGTTCAGTAATTTTGGTGGCAAATGTATCAGTGATAATCTTAGGTTGGGACCTTCTGCTGGTTATGAAGGTTAAAATCATCATGATGTAGATGGTAATGGTGGTCCTGATATTGGGACATCTAGTTAAACTTAATATGGAGGCAAGGGTTTCTGGGAGAAGAGGACAACTTCCAGAAGTGATGATCTTTTGAAGTATTTGAAGGCACAATGTCCACTGTCCATTTCTTTGTCATTAGTGATGGTGTTGCTGATGTGAATCATATACCTGTAATTAGTAGTACTATTGATGGCGGTTGTGAAAATCTTAGCTTGGGATCAGCTGCTAAATAGTAGTTGTGCAAGTTTGAACCATCTTGGTGGTAATGGTGACCCTTACCGTTTATCTAAAGAAAGTTAAGATGCCAAAATTTTTTATGCATAATATGGCCCACTACTGAAGTAATTGGTGTGGTAAATTCTTTGAATAAAGATCATTTTGTTTTTTTCCGAAACTTTCCCTTTCCCCAAGGAGTTATTGTATAGCTGTTGCTTTCAGGTGAAATGGCTATAAAATATTCTTGGTTGGTATAAAATAAATTATTGATTGGATGGTAGGTTTTGTATTTTCTTTAGTTTGTTTGTAGAAGATAGGAATAAGTATGGAATTCTTGTCAATAACATAGTAGATAGTTATTCCTCTACTCTGTATCACCTTAATGCAATGGCAGATTCAAGTACTTTTGTCCAATCTGTGGAAAATCCACAGCACAATGTAGACGTATGCATTAATTCTGCACTGGCTAAAGCTATTGAGGAAAATAGACTCAATTCATTGCTCTGCCAGAGTGTATTTTATTTTGTGGATTGTAATGCTTGGCACTTAGGGAAGATGGTGGACCTTGATATAATGGTAACCAGGAATTTTTTTGGCATTAATGAAGGTATTCAATTGGCTGAGCATAACTCTGTCATAAATGCTTGCCTTGAAAGACCAAAGCTAAAGAATACCACATATGCATCACCCCATGTACGAAATGAAAATAATTAATTCAGGTAAGAATATAATTAAAATTATTTAGTTGATAAAATAAGAATTACAAATCATTTTTTTATAATGGCGGATGAAATAACTTCTTTTAATAAAGAAGTAATTTATTTATGTGTGCAATTTGTACACCATGGCATCAGAGAGAATTTTTTGCACTATGCCAAATTAACTAAAGTTACTGGCTAGGTGATACCTACTTCTGTCTTTGAAGGCTGGTACCAATTAGATCTGGATATCAAATATGCTTGAGGACGGGGATATGATGAAGCATCCATTATGTCCTGTGAGTGGATTGGATTGCTAATTGACTGACCATCCTCTATTTGTAAGATATAAAAGGCTATCTTCATCACAAATTTATATCTGGCCTAGCAACACCTGGTATATTCATCGCATTTACTTGGGTAAAGATCCTTTTAATTAACTATTGTAAATATTGTATTGAAACTAAAGAAACAAAAATTTTATAACTCTACATATAGGTTGATATTTTATGAATACTAGCGAAAACCCACATAGTCACAAAATATCTGCTTTGAAAACATTTTGTAGACTTTTTGAAACAAAAGTGAACATGTGATTAGGTCAAACAGTTTTAAAAAATACCATTTTAAACAATTTTAGCCTTACACACAAAGAGGAAGAGGTGTGGCCAGATGGGACCCACACCTTGCTATTCACAGAGTCAAGTTGTGTCTGTATGCTAAAGTTTTAGGGCCTGTAGCTCAATTTTTTTTCCAGCAAAGTACTTTTCTTTCTTTTTTTTAAGTATGGAAAAGGGGTGTGGCCACATACATGCTTAAAACATTCCCTGGTGACACTGATTGTAAATATATATATATGGGTTTGTGGTCTAACTTCAATTGTTCAAGCATGAACCCGATGATGCACAGAGAGACAGACTATTTGTACTTTATAGTACGGATATTACATGTAGATCTATTGCAGCACATGATTTGTTCACATATTTATCTTTCTAATTAATAAAAACATCACTCTGATTACTCAAAAGGTCCAGTTTAATGCTGAGTTGCCTTTGCACTGTGACAGAACTCTTTTAGTAAATATTGAAGGAGGTCTGTGTCCATTGTAGTGTGCCTCAATCTGTGATCCACCTCTAATGAAGGTTGCCAGCTGGAATTCAATTCGGGACATTAAATGCAATACACACATATATATATATATTGTGTGTATATATGTGTGTGTGTATATATATGCATATATATACATATATATACACATAAATTTATTACATTATGTAGGACTGTTTTGCCATTTGCATTGCCATATTTTTTAACCATATTTGGTGACATTTGTACGGTACTTCACAATAATACTTGAGAATGTGGGACACTTGAACATGCCATGGAGCATATCATTGGAAAGCATTTGAACTAAGCTTTCATTTGGCAATAAGATTAAGAGTAGGGGGTGAGTGACAACAGAGTGGTACATATTATATATTTCATGAATAATTAATGCGAATTAGGTCACTTCCTCCCCCCCCCCCCCTTCCTTCCTTCCCAAAAAAAGAACCCCCCTTTCAAAAATCCTGGCTATGGGCCTGTATACAAGTAAAATTTTTGGCTTTTTTTTTTTTTTTTTTTTTTTTTTTTTTTTAATACAAAAGGGGTGTGGCCATATAGACATGCTCATGACGTTTCCCTGGTGACACTGATTCTAAATATATATGGGTTCGTGTATCTAATTTCAATCATTGAAGTGTAAATTGCAGACACACAGACAGACAGACAGATAGACTGACAGACAATTTACACTTTATACTATAGATAGGTGTGGAAAAAAATTATGCCAATTCCAGAATAGTTTAAGCTATAATTGTGGAGAAATAGAGTGTGAAAGTGAAGGACCGATTAGATATGATTGCACCATTGAGGTTGCTGCTAATTCTCAGAACTTATTGGCAGATGGAAGTAGAAGTAAGCAGCAGCAGTTACCAGAGTTAATCTTGGCCAAGAAATAGCCGTAATACTTCTCAGAATTCTGTCCAGCAGCTCTTGTGGCAATACAGAAATTTTTGGAGATGAGGTGTTTCTTAAGAAAGTGTTTTGAAAAGAATTAGCAGCTACTTTGGGTGCACACCACCTCTGGCGACTGTTTGCACTCGCTGCTAACCAATGCATTCTGGAACTAGCTAGCGAGCTCACTTGAAATATCAACACTAACTTTTTTCCCACTTTATGAACCATTTTATCCTCAAGCAATGCTCTAGAGTATGAAATTTGCTATCAGCACACTGAAAAGTTTATAATGCTTTTATTCCTGTAGTATGGTGAAAGCACAGGCTATTTTTCAGTTGCAGTTCTCAAAAACATTATTGCCTGTCATGAATGCCAATACATTTTCTATGGTGCTGAAAATTCATTGATACCATAAGTAGGCATGGCAGGTAGTATCTGACGTAATCATGCAAACCCCCTATTAAATTTTTTTTTTTTTTTTAAATTTTGGAGACCTGGTGTAATGCTAAAAAATAAATTACCCACAATCAGATCCATAAGTTTACGTAATATTTGAGTGTGTGCTTTGGAATAAAAATAAATTAAAAGCTGTCATTTACTTATTAACCTGAACTATGGTTCTTCCTCTTAAATCTAATTGCAGCATATATTTTCATTTTCTAGTATTTTGATTGGTGATGAATAATGATTTCGGGACTATCTATTTGTGTTATTATTATTTGTATTATTAGATTAAATGTTGTCGTTCATTTTTGTACTGGTTATTGATCTATCCTTGTAAATAGCTCTATCACATTTATTTAATGCTGTATCTTTCCTCAACGAATTGAGTAGTTTCAGGTGTTTATTGTGTGTGTGTGGGGGGGGGGGGTCCAGGTATCTAGGAGGAAATGCTTTACGCATGGACAGACAGGACATTAACAAAAAGCTGATTATGTCTATCAGAAGTGTTTTTCATACCAACCTTGATGGTTAAGTCAGCTAGATGAGAATACAGCCGTGCATCGTACAGCTTAGGGCACTAATTTTTTTTATCAAATTTTCAACTCACAGATTTAGATATCTTCATAAAATTGGCTGTAGCATATCTTCAAAGTATCAAAAATATCTCTAAGCTGTACTTACGTTGACTACAGGCATGTCTACAATGTGTGTGCAAACATCTCTTACATCATGATCAAGAAGTCTAATAAGAATAATACAATAATTATTTATTGTATCACTCGACTCGTATATCATCATTATCATGTGTACTACTTTTCTTCAAGTTTTTTTAATGTTTTCTTAGAGAAATGGGGAGCTAGTTCTCCTATTGTAATTGCTATAGTCCTTTTTTGTGTCCACAGGTAAGTTTTTTTTATTTTTTAATAGCAACTTCTATATCAGGAAACATTTCAGAAAACAACTTGGTGGCATGGTCACACGCAGTAAAACTATAATTATGCTCATGATTGAAACCTCTCAAACACTATTTCTAGACCTTGTGGCTTCATTCAAATAAAAGCAGCTCATGAGTGAGTAGGCGTGCAAATTTGAAAGAAGAGGGGAGTGGTTTATGTTGAACATACCAATTTGGTAGAGCATTCTTGTCATTACAGCAGCACATTCCCTTGATCTCTTCAGCCCACTTGGAAGTCCCACAATTGCCACAAAGGAAAAAGCAAGTGAAATGTATTTTCAAAGAACTCTTTTAAATTGTGTTTGTGGCATTGCCACAGCTGGTATGGCCTTTTATTATATTCTCTGCAGGCTGATATGCATTTCCTAAGGAGTTCAGTGCTGGGCTTCAGCAATCGATGACCTGTACCAAACTTTTAGGTAGTTTTCACTTTCTTGGTCAAAACCGACCGAGCTCTGCGACTCTTCCTTCCATATCCTAACTAGAGAGAAATTTTGTTTTGTTTTTCCAGATCAAAGGGAGTAATCTCTCCTCTACTCCTTGCTGCTATAGGGAATATTCAAAACTGACAATGGTGCTTTGCTAAGGTTTGGTAGCTTACATTACAAATGCCCCCACATCACATCCATGCATTGATATGCCACGTTGGGTTACTATCAACATTGAGCTGTTTTGTGACTTTTCTGATTCCTCCTCGAGAACAGGACAAGTTCTCAATACATGGGGGGGAGGGGAGACACAGTGTATGTACTCTAATAAATACGCATGTATATAAATATTTAATTCCAAGAGTTTGAATACTTTTTGAAGTATTTGTGCCTGTTATTTCTTCTTTTTAAAAAATTTGATTGAATTTGAAAAAAAAAGGTTTGAAAATTACTGTATAAATTTAAATAAAAGGGAAAAAATGATACAGTTTTGCTCCAATATTATGTTACTGTTCAATATTCAATGAATCATGATTTAAAATTTTTCTATGCAGGCTTGTCGTTACCTTGACAACAGTGGCACTTGTGTGCGCCAATGCCCTCCGGAGATCATTTACGATCCCAACTTGTTTCAGCTGGTGGCCAATCCTGACTTCAGACTAGCGCAAAGAGGATTCTGTGTAGAAGAGTGCATGGGTATGTTAGTGTTTGCATCAGTGAACTTACCATTTTAGCTCATCTTGTAGAAGTTTGTTCCCTTGTCATCAGATAAGTTATTTCATTTCAAAAACACTCACTATGCACACCACACTGAGTTCCAACAGATTAAAGTAGGTCATCGTTGCCTCCATAAACACTAAGTTGGGCAAGTTAAAGTTAATTTGAAAACAAGCACACACAGGATCAATATCACACTAAGTGGGATGACATTAGCTGAATGAAAAATATCCACTGGATCAACATCACGGTGGGTTGAGGCAGGTTGAAGTAGGTTGATGAATTACAGTGATGCCACATGGCTAGGGCTGGATCGATGATAGTCACATCGTGTGACAGCAATGACTTGATGATTGTTGCATGATGTGACAGCAATGACTTGATTGTTGCATGATGTGACAGCAATGACTTGATGATTGTTACATCATGTGTCAACAATTACCTGACGATTGTTGCATCATATTGAAACATTCACTTTGTTTTGTTTTACAGATGGACTGCTTGAACTTAGTGGAAGTTGTATTGAAGATTGTCCTGTGGACTTCACTGTGGATGAGAGTAGGACAGAGTGCGTACCTTGCGATGGCACTTGCCCCAGAGGTTAGTTAAATAATATCTGTTCTCTGTTTTTGTGTTTGGTGTTGTTTCTCATAAGGGGGTGGAGCAAGTGGTGTGAGAAACCATCAGGTGTTGTGTGTGTAAGTCTTATTAATTTTTAAATATTTTTCCTTTTTTGGTTTTCCTCACCCCCCCCCCCCCCCCTCCCTCTGCCCTAGGCTTTTATCAATTATAATGCATCTATGCCTTGTAATAATGTTATCAGCAGTGGAAATAGGGTGTTATTTAGTTTGCTTGTTTGTTTTTGTCAGTTTTGGTCTTCTGAAGTTCTGGAGTAGAGTTTGGGAGGTTGAGAAAATAATTAAGATGTGAAATTGGTTCCAAAATAAAATATTCTAATAGATTACACCTACCACTGCACTCTGTAACATGGAATTCCATGTGTTTTGACGCTGTCAGCAATTATCATTGGTTTAATTAAGTAAATATAGAGATAACCACACACACACACACACACACACACACACACTTTTAGCATGTGACCGCTTCCAATCAGAGTGCTACTGCAATTCACAAATATTCAATTCTTCATATTATTTTATCTTAGGCTTATTTATGTCCTTAACCACCTTTCTGTGGGTGTTATTCAAATCTCACATTTGTGTACATTTTAGCAATTAGAACAAATGAGTGTTATTGTTATTTTGCCTTTAATAATATCATAAGAGCACTTCTACCTTGATGAAGGTGGAGGGGAAAGGGGGAAACAATGCGTCGGTAATTTTAATAATCTCTTAATCCAATTCTAAATATTTCATTCTTCCTTGAATAAAGTTAATACTGCAAACTGGGTGGGTCCTTCACTGATGATGGTCTGATCACATCTGGTGTATTATTTGTTGCTGTTGTTTATATTAACTATTTTGTTGTTTCAGAGTGTCCTGGTTTAAATGAGAGGGATCTGCTTGATGAAATCAACCTTGAGTCATTCAGGGGCTGCACAATTATTACCTCAGGAGGAATCATTCTCAGCAACTTTGCAGGAAACTCATTTAAGTATGACTGTATATGATTTATTACTGAACTACAATGGTTGTTAATAATGGACTGTATCAGGATAAGCAGTGTGTTGAGTGTGTTTCACTCAGTGTTCTGAATACAGTCCACTGAGTAAAATGTGTGTTGCTTGAATCAACTGCTCCACACAACTGCCATTTGTATCCTGTAATTTCAGTGAACTCAAGCTGGAGCTTACCTTCCTTTTGAATGTGCTGAATTAGATTATATGCATATAAATTATATATATTAATTATGTCGTGGTGTTGAAGTTGTGTGTACAAGGTTAAGCACAGAGATAGTCTTAACTCCCGTCAATCTGGACTCTAGGAGATGTAGTATGAAAATAATAGTATTTGCTTACATTACTTTTGGAAACAAAGTTATAGAGACTCAAATAGTGTGGAGAATGTAGTGGTGCATCTATTCCACCTTCCAATTACCTTAAGAGGTTTCAGTAAAGTGTGCTTGTATTAGTTCTTGGTGTAAGCTAGATATGATATGAAAGATTTCTTTTTGTCTTTGTTGCTGCAGCTATTCAAGACTTGAAGTTTTGTCGGATATCCAAGAGATAAAAGGTTTCCTAATCATCTTAAACTTTTTCCAACCATCTCTTCCATACTTTAGGAATCTTCGTATTATTGGCAGTGGCAACTCCAACCCACTCAGCTTTATTCGCTGTGGACGAACTGCTCCGTACAATTTCTTAATGTCTTTTAATAACTTTATTGAGGTCGATCTCAGTTCTCTAGAGGAGATTCGAGGATACGCAGCCATTTCTTTTAACAACAGCAACCTTTGCTATGTTGGGAATATACAAGCACTGGTTGTGGAGAATGATACTGAGAGCTGTTTTGATAGCAGCAGCAGAAGAAACGAATCAGAATGCAGTGAGTTTTAGGTTAAAGTTCAATTATTAGAGACTATTATCTGAGGTTGGCTTGCTCCTTCTCAAGAATGAAACAAAAAAGAACACCTTAGGAATGATTTGGTGTCTAA
Source organism: Lycopodina hypogea (assembly GCA_963969325.1). NCBI lineage: Eukaryota > Metazoa > Porifera > Demospongiae > Poecilosclerida > Cladorhizidae > Lycopodina > Lycopodina hypogea. The sequence goes on along the minus strand of OZ017786.1, from coordinate 5,109,408 downwards.
ATAACACCTGAGGGATATGAGTGTTCTGGTGTCTAAATAACACCTGAGAGATATGAGTGTTCTGGTGTCTAAATAACACCTGAGAGATGAGTGTTCTGGTGTCTAAATAACACCTGAGGGATATGAGTGTTCTGGTGTCTAAATAACACCTGAGAGATATGAGTGTTCTGGTGTCTAAATAACACCTGAGAGATATGAGTGTTCTGGTGTCTAAATAACACCTGAGGGATACGAGTGTTCTGGTGTCTAAATAACACCTGAGGGATATGAGTGTTCTGGTGTCTAAATGACACCTGAGGGATATGAGTGTTCTGGTGTCTAAATGACACCTGAGGGATATGAGTGTTCTGGTGTCTAAATGACACCTGAGAGATATGAGTGTTCTAGTGTCTAAATGACACCTGAGAGATATGAGTGTTCTGGTGTCTAAATAACACCTGAGGGATATGAGTGTTCTGGTGTCTATGTTTACACCATAGTGAGCCATACACAATGATTGTGGATGTTGTATGAATAGAGGAGCTCAATTATTTCCGTTTGTCTTAAGATGAAAATATATTCAACACTGTTCTAGTTGCCGACGGTTACATCTGCCACAGTCAGTGTGACTCTCTCAGCAGCTGTTGGGGACCTGCAGACACACAGTGCGATGGCTGCCTCAACTTTGCCTATGGGAGACGATGTGTCCAGAACTGTTCTGTGGAGGGTATTACTTTGCCCCAGGATGATCTTGGCATCTTCCAAGATGAGGAGAGGAAAGTCTGTGAGTCCTGCCATCCCCAGTGTGTGGGTGAATGTCCAGGAGGGACGGTAAGTTGTGCAATGACTGTTACTGTAGCCATGTAAATTGTGGTTGCTATGGTTGGTGTGCAATGAGCCTGACTCAGCACATTTGAACATATATTAGTATAGTAGCACTTTCCTAATTTGAAAAGCATACTACATATATGCATCATACATCATAAGTTAGTATCCTCGTTCTAGTCAATATCCTTTTTTAATTTTATCATTCATATCTACTGACATGGTCAATCCTATGTCATTCGTGGAGATCTGATAGCTACTGTGTGGATATACACCGAGAATGCAGGGATAAATGGTGACGTGCATGTGGTATGCATCACACAAGAAGTTCATACAGGATTTTTGGATATTTTTTTCCCTAAATGTCCTGGTTGGGATCACAACTCTACCACAATTGTATAAACACATTCAGTCAGCAAATTGTACCTAAACCACTTCCTTCTCTTTTTTTTTCATTTTTTTTCCTTCTTTTATAATCTTGTTGGCCCAAGCATGTGGTGGGATGAGATAGCAAAAACAACAGATCTAGAATTATATTAAGAGGTCTTTGTTGTCTCTGTCCATAGGACAAGTGCTATGCTAAAATATCTATCAAGAGGAGGGGGCTCAATTTCATGCATTTTTGAGTCCTGTAGGCCCAAGCATCTGGTATGTGACAGAGAACAAACAAGCCAACAAAAATAATCTCAAATTATAGTAAGATATTTTTGTCGTCTCCGTCTGTAGGATGGGTACTTTTCTAGTATTAATGCATTCAGGAATCAATGTTGATCATGAATACAATGTATACAAAATAAGTAGAGCAACATGGACTCTGTGATGTATACTATTTTTTAATTTACCCAATTAAATTTTTTGTTGTTGTTTTGCCTATTATATCCATCGATCTTTGCATGCACTGAGCTGCAGTACCTGTATACTCTGTTCTGTTGCCAGTTCTTGGAAAACCTGCTTCACCATTACTCTCCTTTTTCATTCACCATGCATGCAACATGCATGTGACAGGGTGCAGAGCATTGCCTAGCCTGCCGCACGTACTACCTTGCAGCACAGATCAATGGCATCTCTGTCAATGTGTGTGTGGAGACTTGTCCAGTGGGCACGTACCTGGACCCTGACATGGCCAAATGTCTTCCCTGCCACTGTCACTGCAGTAGTGAGCTTGGCTGTGTGGGACCCATTCCTTATTTGGACACAATTAATGGCTGTCTGGACTGCAATTTGGTGCAGCTGCATAGGAACGGCAGTCAGGTAGGCCCTCCTTACCTGGGTTGAGTCAGGTTGAAGTACAGAGTCCGAATGCACTAGAGTTACTTGCAGAGGGAGTATCTTGCAGAGGGAGTATATAAGTATGATCATATGTAAGTGAAGGGAATAAGGCTGAATGATGTGAACTCATTGGATCTATTTCAACTGGGTTGAAGCATTAAATGTCATTGTGTTTATAGAAGATTTCAGAATCTCAACACTTCAGCTTTACAATAATCCATTTTGATATGTGTGTGTGTGTGTGAGAGAGAGCTTATAATCATGCCTCATCATAGTGTAAGATATACTTAGATCATTCTGTTGTCTGCATTTAGGATATGTGTGTGACAGGAGTCTGTGGGCCTGGCTACTACAGAGACGTGTTATCTGCGGCCAACAGTAATCTTGGTCTCACCGGTAACCTCAGTGTCGGCTCTGACATCTGTCTACCCTGTGATGAGCTGTGTTCTCAGTGCACTGGGCCGGGCTTAGACATGGCTGTATGCTCAGAATGTGCATTCGCTATGACCACACAGGGAGAGTGCGTTGCGGAATGCAATAAGTCTGCTGGTAAGTGGTCATTTGAAGGAGGGGAGAAAATCAGTAAAAATAGGATAACTTAGGATATTTCTGTAAATTTGAAAGTACAAACTTCATGATAGGGGTCCAGATTGGTACACTGAGGTGTGATTCTTAACATTGAATGGGGTTGTGAGTTATCAAACGATTGTTGGCATAGATTGTAAATAGATACCATTTTTACCTGTGGCACACAGGTCTAGGAACACTTGGAATGGTATGGGTGGACAGCATGCATCCACAAGTTTTGCTCAAGAATGGATTTTTTAAACCAATTGTTTACTGTTTGGAAACATCAAAGTTTGTTGTTACAACTTAAGGAAACCCTGTGGTAACAACTAATTACTTAATGCTGCATAGAAACCAAAAAAGTGTAAATCTTACTACAAAATTAATCTCATCTTAAGTGTTCTAAACAATTATTTTTCCTTGTCTAACACTACGTTTTAATACATATTATAGTAATTATTTGTCACAGGTCTAAGTGAAGACCACTCCTGTTCTATCAGATATGCATTATCTGACAGTGAGTATTCACTTTTTGTAAAAACCAACTCTCTAGCTAGTGCATCTTGTTTGTTTCTGTCCTGAGGCCATAGTAGTTCCTTAATCATCCATCTATTTGGTTTTCAGGGGTGGATCCAGGATTTCAAAAGGGGTAGTTCCTTTTAAAAAAATATTACTTACTTACCCAAACAACACCCATTATTGGAAACCACACCCTTTATAAACTCATAATTTAAAAAGGGGAGGAGGGGGGAAACACAAAAACTATTAACTTCTGGAGCTGTTCCAGCTTCTTTGCATAATCAAGTCACCTTACCTTAGCTTATTAAAATGAATCCTGTCTTATCCTAGTTACAGCATCTCACCCCCTTTTTTTTTTTTTTTTACAAGAAAGATAATCTGGATTGGTGATTTGACATTGCAGCCACAGCAGTGAGGTGCCTTGAATGCTTTACTGCAACCCCAACTATTTATTTATTTATTTATATTTAATTAAATTTATTTATTAATTTTTTAAATTTTAATATTGACCCTTGAATACTTTCCTTCAAGCTCATGAACTATTTCTATCTTCTTTTGACTCCTCCGTTACACAACCAGTAGAGGCAATAGTTTTCTTCTTTTCATCATTCAAAACATCTTCATAAAAAAAAAGAAAAAAAGAACAAAATCAATAAAAATCATTAGCACTTGTGGCACTCAGTCCTTCTATTTGCATTTGCAGCTGGGGAAAGGAACTGAGGAAGGGGGGAGGGGGAAATGCCTATAGGGGGGAGTTTGGATAAGGTGAGTATTAATGGCATTTATTAAATGAGTTCACTCCACTGCTAGTTTTTCCCACTTGCTGTGCTACTAGAAAACAAAGAAGGGACCCTTTACCAAATTTCTAGCTGAAAAGGGTAGTTCA
>OZ017786.1:4965363-5100363 GCA_963969325.1 Lycopodina hypogea | reverse complement strand
TATGTATTTTACTTTAGACGTTTGTAATATTGTATGTTCATTTTGAGGCACCAACAATAAAAAGGTGAGGTTTTGAAAACAAGATTTATGAACAGCATGTTATAGCTATGATGGATTCAGGTAACTTAGGAATTGCATGCAAACTTTTTGACAATGTACAACTATTCCATTTTTACCTGGTCAGATATTTTTTAGAAGAGACTGATGCAAACCCAATATTTAAACGTGGCTTAGGCATTCTAATTCTAAATAATATTACTAGTTAGCTATATAATAAATAGTTAATTTGTTATATTTTAAAGTAAAAATACTTATTTGATAAGGCTGATTGAGGATTTAAATTAGATGTATGCAATGCTGAAAATTTTTTCTATGATTCAGTCGATATACAATGGAACCTCCGAATAGCAGACATGATGGGACCCAGTCATTTATCCTTAAGAGAAGTTGTCCTCTATCAGAGATTTGCCCAAGATCAACCCCTAAATATCTATTAATGTAATAAGAGTAAGCTCTCATGGTACTACAGCTAATTGGATCTACTTACCACTATCATGGGGAGTATATACAAGGATTATTACCTTATGCCTTGTTTCAAGACTCAATTTGGTATGCTTTTTTGCTTTATTTTTTGGAGAAACAATAACAATTACTGGATTTTTTTGCATAGAGAGATCAACAAGGGATCCTGCTGCATAAATGTGAACAGAATAATTCCTTTTTTTTTTGTTTTTTTTTTTTTTGACTGGAAACTATACTTACCAGCTGTTGGGACCAAAATCCTACCTTGAGAGGCTAAAGGAACCCTAAAGAATCTTCCAGAATCATTCACCTCATTTAGAAAGAGTCATTAGCCTCATTTAGCAGTGTATCTTCATTCTTGACTTTTGTCCATTCAATTTCACAAAAAGGCTGGGCTGGGTGTGAGTTTTCACAAAAACATACCTGCCAATGTTTCAAAATACAAAGTAGGGACAGACCACATCCACCCAATGCTACACCTGCAATTTCTAATTATATGTCTCCAAAGTGGGAAAAAAAAGGGCTAAAGCCAAAAAGAAAATGGCAGCAGGAAATGAAATGTGGAGGATCATTTTATTTAATAATATAAAATAAAATTTATTAAAAAATAATGAGATCAAAAATATACTAAAAATCAAATTAAATATATATTATATATATATAAATATATATATATACACACACACACACACACACACACACATGATAGTGATGAAAAGACATATATAGCTAGCCAGATAATGGTAATACCCAATATTAATAAAATATCGAAAAGAAATAATTTGCCCTAAAAATTGATAGGGGAGACCATCCCTCCAAAAGCCTCCAAAAGCCTCCAAAAGCCTCCAAAAGCCTCCAAAAGCCTCCAAAAGCCTCCAAAAGCCTCCAAAAGTGAGAGTTGACAGCTATGCAAAGAGACTATAGGGAGAGTTGGCAGCTATGCTAAGAGACTATGGGGGTGGTTTTTGTCCCTACTGAGAGGTCCATTTTCATTGGATTTATTGGAAGCTGCCCCAGCTTTTGTCCATTGTTCAGAGTTAGGAGGGTCCATTTTGAGAGGTACTGATCCATTAGCTCTTGTAAGAAATGATCAGTGCCTTACTGTTTGTCCATTGTATAGAATAGTCCCTATTTATGAGAGTTCATTTAGGGACGTTCCACTATGTCTTGGACTAGTACAAAGAGCATTGCTGTAATGCTTACCAAATATATTAATTAGTTGCTTATGAAATTCTCTTTAAATTATCTTCAGTGATCTGTCTGATATTTCCAATTCACAGTGAACAATGATGTTGCAGTACTGGCATCAACTATAACTCTGATCTTGTTGCTGATCATGTTGCTGATCACTGCTCTCATAGTAGGTGTGTGTTTAATGTGGAGGAGGAAACTAAAACTACACCACAAAAACACGACTCTAGTTCTAAGGTAAGTAAAAAAAAATTGTGTTCTATTATACATGTATAACTATTTCTAGAACCTTATGAAGATCAGATTTTTTTGGAGAATTTTTTCAACATAAAACATAATTGAAAGTGAGTGATTCACCGGGTAGGTGTTATTCTTTACATGAGTTGGATTGATCTGTGCTGGGGAGGGGGTTTAAGAGTGAGGAGGTATTTAGTTTGAATCTGTTTGTTGAAACATTTGAATGTGTTTATAAATGTTATTGCATCAATTTAATTAGTTATCTTCTCTACAGCTCCACAGACATGGAAGGCAGAGACAATGAGCATATATATAGTAAGATAATGTTTCTATGCTTTTAAGGAGGCAGACACAATAATTTTGCCTAACTAGCAGACATACCAGTGTTGCTCAGGATGTAATAACATGCCCACAAGAAGTGTGACACGCTGAGTTAAGTTGTGTAGCTTATACCTGGATCTATGAAGTTGATCCACTATGAATACCATAAATAAATAGCATAATTTTGGGCAATAAGCATGTCCACAAAAGTTCATCATCAATGCAGGTCAAGGGGTTTATCCAAAATCTCATATTTGGCAATTTGGCCTCATACACCCACAAGAAGAGTTGTGGCCAGGTGACCAAATATTTTTTGGCAAAAAAAAATCCTTAGTATTGGTCATGTTTACCCTAAGATCGTGTTTCATTTGGTTTGTGTGCTTTGGTAGTAACGTGATACACAATGGGCATGCAAACAATTTTTGCCTGACTCACCCAGAGGAAGAGGTGTGGTCACGTGGGACCAAGCTCTTAATACTCCAAGGATGAACTTATGTGTATGCATTCCAATTTTCAGGTCTGAATGTCCAAGGGTTTGTCAGATCATAAAGCCCATTAAAATATTTAAAAAATTGTTCTTTTTTAGCATGAAAATTTTCTCTTGCCACGCTGGTTCCAAATATATATGGGGTTTGTGGGTTCAACTTGTGAACTGTAGGCGCTAGAGGGTGATACACACATTACAGGAACTACAACATTTAGGGACGTATAAATAATTGTGCTGAAGTATTTTAACTTATTATATGAAGAAACTCATAATTACTACATTTTAAATTATCTAGCTATAATTGTAGTTTTATTTGCAATTATAGTGCTGCCCCAGAAAGAAGAAAATAGGACTGTTCAATCTCCTATTAATATGGACATCTCACAATCTTTAGTCATTGCAGCTTGTAATATTAATATTGGAAAATCAATTGGAGAAGGTAAATAAAAACCCAGTTATTAGCATTAATTTAAAAATTATACCTTACTTTATAGTGTTTACACACACACACACACACACACACACACACACACGCACACACACACACACACACACACACACACACACACACACACACGCACGCACACACACACACACACACACACATAAGTTGGCTGTAGAAATAAAAATGTTATAGCATTGCTACTGGTGTTTTATCTCTTCATTTTATCTCAGGTGAATTTGGAATTGTTTACATGGGATCAGTACGGAAGAGATCCTCTGAAACATTTAATGAAATTGTTGCAGTGAAAACACTGAAAGGTAATTCAAATTGCGTTCGATTTGACTATTATTTTGCAAAAATACCACCAAAATGCATTTAGAATCCACAGTTGCTCAAATCCCAGACAATTTTGGGGGTGATTTCTGGTGAGTTGTATTGGTGACCACATCACAGTTGCTCAATTGGTTTTACTGAATGAGAGTCAAATCAAAAGTTGTAAATATTACCACAACTTTTACCTCATCGGTTTTACTCCTGAAGTTAAGCACTGTTAGGCCTGCTCTGTACTTGGATGAGTTACCACCTCACAGTAGCTCAAATCTGCAGACAATTTTGGGGCAAAACTCTCTTTTTGGTTCAAATAAGCACTGTTAGGCCTGCTTAGTACTTTGATGGGTGACCACCTGGGGACAGCAGATCTTGTAGGTGGTTTCCCTTTTTTTTCCCCTTATTTTTTTTCCCCCCACCCTCTGCTCTCTCTTCTTACTTTACCGCAAAGGGCGCGATTTGACGCACTATATTTGAAATTTCTCAACTCCTCACAAACTTTACGCCTACTCTTGATTCTATAGAATTCTCAGTTGCTCAAATCCACAGACAATTTTGGGGTAAACCTCTCTTTTTTGTACTGTAAAGTGTACATGCAATATTGTCAACTCTTTGAAAAATGCGGAAAATTATTGTGGCAACTACAACAGGCAGGAATGAAAACAAAAAAAAATTCTGTCAACAAGCAGGATCATAGGGAACATTCCTAAAAAATTCCTAAAAATGGGTCCATGCATCTAGGAAGAGTTCACAGACAAAAGCTTGCACAGACATTGGCTATTTGTTATTAGGATTGTGCAATCATTCTAGCTACAGCCATGCATGTACAGCTTTCATAGCTACATGAAACTCAGATGGCAAGAAATAAGATGTTGCATAAAGTTTGTCACATTTGAAGTTGTTCGCATTGGCAATATCTAATAAGGTTAGTGATTCAGAACATAGTTATGATTCAAAACATGTTACAAAATCAATATTGAACACTATCAAGTGTTTAAAATTTCGGATATTTATAACCGAGCATTAATTAGTTATTGTTCATAATTCAGTTGTCATGATGTCCATAGATATGGTGTAACCCAGTCCCTGTGATAGGATCGAGTTTGCAATTGAAGAGGCAGAGGTTTCGACTTTGGAATGGAGTTACCTGGTACCCTGCCCAGACAAAGAAAATATCTTTGTATACTTAAATTCCTGAGTGAATAGGTGCTAGAGGTCTGTTTACAATATGGCCACCTTTGACCACAATATGATAATATCTTCATAAAAGGTGCCCAAGGAACACAAAGGGGTATTTCATTCTGGCGAACTAGGAGACTAGGAAACCATTTCTGACCTTTTCTTGGACATTTAAGATTAATAACCCCAAATCCAACTGGCTAAGACTCACCATTTTGAAAATGTCAAAATATTTCTAATTTGCGCATAGCTGCAAGCACATCACAAACATAATATGCGACCATAAGCACATGGTCCTTTTAGTACTTTATAGGATACCTTTCAACTATAAAAATATCAAAAATTGGCATAATCAACTGCATAATATCTGTATTACTCCAAAGTAGCATTCTATGGCTCTGAAATAAGTAAGCATATGTAAAATAACTGTTTGGTTTTTCTACCCAACCCATCATTTGCACTCCATGATTATCATTTACTTTTCTCTTTTTTTGACATTTGCTGAGTAGTGAACAAAGTGTCACTCCACAATATCATCACCAAAAAAAAAGTGCCACGTTAAACTGTAGCCCCTCGCTTCCTCTGTGTCATTCAGAATGTTTAGAAATTCTACAAGGAATATCTGGAGAGGATATCTCATCTTGAACCTTGAAGCATAAAAAGTTAAGTGATAAAATTTTTAAAATAATATTTTTGATGTTAGATATTCTGACTATACAGGCCACAATCCTATTGGCCAAATGGAAGGGGTCTGCAAAGGAGGTGGCAACTGCTCAGCATCACTTGCTAAAGAGAGGGGATTGAGCCTTTTAGAAGTCTTATCTCATGACCACCCATTACCCTTTTATTTGATGGGGATCCCCCAGCAAAGGCTGAGAAGGCAAAGCTTCTTGAAGATGTTGAACCATATCTTTATCAAAATCTCTGAATTCAAAATTCTCCTCTTCGAACCCACATTGCTTTGATTTCATGTCAAAAACTTGGCAAATAGAAATGTCTGCATTTATTGCATTTGATAAGGTGGTGAAAGACACCATATCCTCAGCAGTGCAAGTATGTCCACAGCCTAAAATGTTGTAATCTGTCTTAGACTCATATGAAGCTCTCACTCAAAGAAGGGGAACATCTGAATTAGCCAAATCTGACACCTCTTGACCTCATTGGTATTGCAGAAAACAGTCCCATCCCCCAGTAGCTTGATAGATTTTTGGGCCTCAAACAAGCATCGAGAGAGGTATGCTGCAACTGTTGGTCCGGAATATTATAGCAAGCCTTGATGTCAGGAGTGTAGTGGTTAGCTCAGTTGGTGACAATAATGAGATAATCCCAGCTTGATTATTCCATGCTCCAACTCCCTTGAATATTCCTCACTCATCAAGTTGGTTGAACAGGCTTGTTCTGTGCATGGAATCAATTGGGCGGTTGGAGTGGAGGCATGTGAGAAGATTTTCATTGTCTCCAATGATACTGATACTACACTACACACCTTACTTCCTTTCACTGGTCTTGAATGCGTTTTGGCAGCAGCTGGGAATGAGTCAGAAAAAAAAAAGTTTATGTAGAGTAGAAGTTGTCATTAAAGCACACATCTAGACTGGGGATCACTGTGTGATTAAAGGCCTGTCTACACTATAAACGAGTTTGTACCTCTCTCCAGCAAGACCAAGTTTCAAACATTTTCTTGCGTCAACTCTGGTATAGTGCTAAACCTACTCCACTTTATTTGCATGGGCTGAATAATTGGCTGAACTGATAAATTGGTTTGCGTATGGGGATTTTTTTTTCTTGTGTGCTACTTCATTCTGTCTCTTCCCGTCTGCAATGTCATCGCACAGCGGAGGAAAGAGAGAGCTGTTAGTAGATAAATTCATAATAGTGCATATCAATATTAAAGCAATAGAAATGTTAAATAAATCTGGGTTGGTTGAAACTTATGCTTGTGGTGGTTCAGGTGGAACCCATTGGGATGAAGCAGTGTGTAATGTGAACTTGTGGAACCCATTACAGACACTGGTGAAACTTGTTTTAATGTGCTGTGTGGACAGGACCTAAATTTGTCTCTAAGCATGCAGGTATTGAATGTGGTTGAGTTATATATATATATATATATTTAAACCTTTAAAAACATTGATTTTGATAATCAGACTTCTTCACTCATTTAGGATCAAAAATACCAGCAATCTGAATCATTTAGCTTGAACTAGCAGCTAACAAAAATAAAGGTAGTCTAAAGCTTTAAGTGAAACCTTGCGTCAAAATTTTCTCCAACACCATTCATGGTAAGTGGTCTTCAGCATGAGAAGTTTACCTCTCTGCCTCAAAATAAAGTCTGTAGCTGCCAAGGCTACCTTAAATATGATGTGACCTGGATCTTGTTATCACTAGGATGCAGTGAACTATGAAATGAAATATTGAAAAATATGCACTAGTCAATAGCAAAACTAAAGGATTTCATTCTTATTATTAAAGGGTAACTGAACTGGAAAAAAAAAATTTTTTTTTACTGTCTTATCTTGTCCTATGCATAACTTGGTATAAAAAAATTTGGAAATTTTTGATCCAATATTCATAAAGAAAACTTAGCTTAAAAATTTTACTTCCTGTGGGGGTGTAACTATTCATTGATGTCACAAGGGGGACAGCTGCAGCCGGAACACAATGGAGGTGATATGCTATTTCAACAAACTTCAACAATTCCTGGAGTCAGGAGGCCCAATTCCACCTGTTAGTCCAGGATTGGTAACAGCACATAGACATTTAGAGAAATAGCAACTAAAAAAGAGTTATGGAGTTGGAAATCTGAAGGAATAAGTGAAGAGATCTGTCCCTTGAGGATCAAAGACTTTCTGATTTGTTATGGTAAAGCTTGCTAGCTAGCTTGCCATTTTTGGTGGGAGCTATATATTTCATAGCTAGCTAGCTATATTGCAAACTGTAATTGTTCCTTTTTTGCTTGGTTATAACATTTATAGCTAATAGCCCAGGGTAGTTACTAGCTATAAATGTTATAACAAAGTTTAAAAATGAACAATTGCATACTTAGCTAGCTGCTTGAATTAGAGCTGAATGAAGCTAAAAAAAGAATCAGTGTCACTAGGCTCTGAAGTTATTAGAAATTATTGCACTCAAAAGGGAACTCTTCACTTATTCCTTCAGAAGAGCTGGGTCTTCAGATTAGCTATTCCAGCAGCTCTATTGCAGTTGCTATCTTGCTAGGTATCAGTGTACTGTTGCCACTCCTGGACTTACCAGTGGAATTGGGCCTCTTGACTCAGGTATAGTTGGAGTTTGTTAAAATAGCTTTGAAATAGCTATCACCTCCATTGAGTTCTGGCTGCAGCTGTCCCCCTTGTGACGTCAATGAGTAGTTACACCCTCACAGGAAGAAAAATTTTAAAGCTATGTTTTCTTCATGAATATTGGACTAAAAGTTTTCAAATTTATTTATACCAGGTTATGCATCAAGGACAAGATAAGATGATAAAAATTTTATTCTTTTTCCAGTTCAGTTACACTTCAAGATAGTTAGCTAGCTTGGTATTTAGTAAGGATTCTTTAGTAATTTGAAGTGGGGAGTTGGGTGTGGGTGGGGTAGGAGGTAATGCATGACCCACCAGAAAAAGTTGAAACATTTTAAATATAGATCCTCCAAATGGGTTATGAGGCATTCTGGATGTATTAAAGAATCACATGATTAATCTTGTTCAATTAACATTTTACTATTGACAATTCTGCATTTCAAGAAAAACTAAGGGCAGTTAGCATCAACTTAAATTATGAAGCCATTGTTTTTGAATAACGAATGCTAATTCTTAAATTTGAAAAGGAACAGATTAAAATCTATTAATGCAAATATTAATAATATAGCATTAATCCTATGAAAATTGTAATAACATCATCCTTCACTGATAATTGAAAGTTGTATAAAAATTTGTCCACACAATATTTATTGCAGTATTATTTTAATTCAATATTAATTAGGTTTTGTGGATGAAGTTATGAGTCAGAACTTATTAAAGGAGTGTGCAAAGATGTCTAAGTTTGATCACCCCAATGTTCTGAAGATGACAGGTGTGTGTCTAGATGGAGGACCTACCCCTTTCATAGTTATGCCATTTATGTCTAATGGCAGTCTCCTCTCGTATTTGAAGCAGGAGAGACAAAACTTGGTCTTGAAGACTAACAGAGATGATGTAAGTTTATATCAAGTGCTGAAGTTAATTTATGTATTTTCCCATTTATTTTATCTTTGAAACTATGAAATACTCCATTATAGAAGTAATATGTAGTTCTATCTCATAATTCATGCCCAAGTGCAACCCAAATTCAGATTGTAGGCATTGATAAATTGAATGGTTAACTGAGTGGTACCTAATAGCTGTGACTTCTGATTCTTGTAATCATTATTGAAAACCTGTGTTGAATTATTACATATATACGACTAATTCTTCATACTTAAATCACTGATTCCATACTCTGATCTAGTGTAAAAAAATGCTATCATCATGGGTAAATAATAAAATGAATATTTCCTTACAAATATTGCAAATAACTCCCCCCCCTTCCAAAAATGGATGAAAATGATACTTACTTTGAAAAAAGGCACAGAAACTAGTAAGCACTCAATAATTATGTTCCTAATTTTATATCCCTAAATCACTGACTCCAAACTTTATTTCATCTGATGTCAAAAAATGCTATTATCATGGGTAAATAATAGAATGAACATTTACTTTTGTAACATTGCAACGAAAACAACAACCCTTATCCCCTCCCCACAACCCCCAAAATACTTAAATAGTATGGAAACATTATAGTTGACTCCCTCATCATGCATAATAGGAGTGCAAAATATCAAGTTATAAAATCAGGAGGCACTGATTAAAGATATAGAATTAGGCACATAATTGAGTGTTCATGCCATGTTTCAATACTTCTTGGGTAGATCTTTTTTGTTTCCATATTTTTTTGGGAAAGCATAAATCTTTTTTTTTTCATTTATTTATAAATGTTTTTTTAAAATTTTATTACTAGTATATATAGCTATATATCTTACCATAGTTTCAATTTATATGTCTGTACGTATATTCGCTATCTCCTCCCAGATGTCTGGACCAAATATCTTGAAATTTTCAGGGGTTGCTCACAGGACCACAGTCCCTATTTAGGGAAAATGTGGTTTGGGGTAGGGCTAGGGCATAAATCCATTAAATATACTTTCCATTCATGAAACATCAAACTTTTGTGTTCCATAGTATAAACAATTTGTTAAAAATCCACTTTTCACAGAATGTGTTAATGTACCCCCGCCATTCCAAATGTTCCTAATCCTGTATGTCACAGGTGTATGTGATAAGTCATGTGTAATCTAATCAAATTCAAAAGGACCTTTTTAGTTGAAGTGTTTACAAGTCACATAGTAAGTCCTGAAGGAGGCTAATTACTAGAGATGTGTCATATTTACTTTAGAAATGGGGGCAATGCCTCCCATATTCCCCCTCCCACTTTTTATATTGGATACTTCTAAAAAATGTATGTATGTATATGTATTTGTCTGTCTGTAAGTATGTATATCTATATGAATATTTGCTATCTTCTCCCTGATGCTTGGGCTTAACAGGATTAAATTTTCAGGGTTGATGTATGTATTACATATATGTCTATCTGTTAGCAAGTATATCTACATGAATATGTACTATCTCTCCCAGATGCTTGGGCTCAACAGGATTAAATTTTCAGGGGTGATATATGTCACCCTAGTTTACCTCGAATTAGGTGAAGATCGGAGTAAAACCCGCCTGTAGGATTGTTTTTGTTTTCAAAGTATCCTTGGTGGAGAAGGCTCATTTTCTACACGAGTAACCATCATAGTACTACAAATGACACAATTTGTAAAACACTCTCTAATTGAGAACCAGCCTTCCAAATCCCTTTCATTTTCTTTCCATGAGCCTGTTTGCCAAAAGTCTGGTATGTTACAGGGAACAAAGAAACCAAAAAGAAATCTCAAATTATAGTAAATAAATTTTGTTATCTCCATCCATAGGACGAGTATATTTCTAGTATATGTAAATGATTGTTGATAGACTGGAATGTACATGGGTCTTGATCCATATGCCTAACTTTTGGGGTAAAAAATAACTGGAACACAATAATTTGATATGTCATGACTCATAAGCAATAATGGCTGAATATTTTTTCTTTCACTGCAGAATAATACTGTTGAGAACAAACTGCTAGATATTTGCATCCAAGTGGCCAAGGGAATGGAGTACCTTACCAATAAGAGATTTATCCACAGAGACCTGGCTGCTAGGAACTGCATGTGAGCTATATAATAAGCACTATTTTGTACCTTACACATTAAAAAAAAATGGACATTTGAATTTCACATATATATACTGTGGAACCTTGAATAAATGACATGTTGGGACCCACTCATTTGTCCATTGTAGAGAGGTTGTCCTCTATCAGAGGTCTGCCCAAGTCAACCACAAAATGTCTATTAATGTCATAGTAGGGGGGTATTTTGCATGCAATTTTTAATGAATTAAAATGATCAAGCTCTACTATACAATTTGCTTCAATTGTGAGCATTTATTTTCCAAAATCTAAGCTCAATTCAGAATCTATAAAGTAGCTAATAGTTTCTAAATTAGCTATATATATATATATATATATATATATATATATATATATACACATACATTGCTTTGGGGATACCCAGGGCACACCCACTAATACACCAATTAAATTAATAAAAATTGTGTCCTAAGTTAAAGCTCTTGTTACTTCTTGAGGATGCAAACCATTTCTTAAGAAGAATATATTGTATTATATATATTTGTGACAATTTTAACATTTATTTTTAGGATTGATGTTAATTTTGTGATCAAAGTAGCTGATTTTGGCCTGTCTGAGAGTTTGAACATTTCAAAGGATTATTTCCGTCAGGACCAAGATTGTGCCATTAAATTTCCCATCAAATGGATGGCACCAGAGAGTATGATTGATGGAAAATTCTCAGAGAAAAGTGATATGGTAATATATTGTCAGTATTTAAAAAAACAAGTGCATAATTTTATATGGGTTTTCTTTAAATTAAATTTTGTACTACTAATTATGTACATTTGGAAGCCCCTTGTTATGAAATTAAAACTAGTTAGGTTTAAAAAAAACAACACTCTATTGCGGAATTGGCAAAAGTATATTATCTTCCTGTCTCACTTAAATTCTCAAGCTATCAACCACATTCACAATTATTTGATGTCAGCAACAAAGTCTAAAATTGAAATCTTGAGGGAATGTCTGTTATCAGGATAAATTTTTCCTGAAGGGAGTAATGCAGTTATCTTAGGCAAGTGTAAACATCAAGTAATTGACTGGTTTGAAAAGTACATGTCCAAATTTTAATACAGTATGTATTACTACATAACTACTTCTAATAGTTTGTCTTGTAGCCATATTTATAAGTGATACAAATTATTATATCTAGCATAAAAAACAACAATCCACCTATGGATGGTTTTCGGTCACCCTTTGGCAACCTGTGGTAACAAATATGTTCAGTTTTCTTAATGTAATATGCAGGGGATTTTTTTTTGTGGAGGATTGCCCCATTTCAGTGCTTGTTATTTTTTTAAAAATTACTTAATATTTTACCCAATATTGTGCTGTGAGAATTAGACCTCTCACCTATTTATTGTTTATACATTGCGTCATGTTTATTTGATTAACATTATTAGCATCAATGTGACCTAATTAGTGGCATTTGTGCATCAAATTTCCAAAATGCTAAAAAATACTACCCTAGCCCAAGCAAAAACTGAATGAAACCTTCATAAAGACATAAAGTACCAGCTTTTATAGTAATAACTAAATGAAATCGAAAATTTTTTTAAATATACATGTATTCAGTGCAATATAATTCCCCTCCTTTACAGTGGGCCTATGGAGTGACATGCTGGGAAGTTTTCAGCGGGGGAAAAACTCCTTACCCAGGCATACACCCAATGAAGCTTTACAAACAGCTTGAATCTGGCTACAGGATGGAAAAGCCACTCAATGCTGCATGTTCGGAGGACATGTAAGTTTTTTTTTCTGAATGAACAAATTGATATATAGTGAGGTATTGCAATGTCAATGATTGTTATTAATATGTCAGGCGAAGAATGTTAGGGTGAAAATATTCCCTTAATCACAGTTGACCAGTGTTATGTAGTTTGGTCTAAGGACAGAGAGTGGAAGAGAGAGGGTGTCTTTTTTCAGCTTCATGCGTACCAAAAAAATATTTGCTTAGCAAATTTTTTTTGGTACACAGTGAAGCTGAAAAAAGAAGCTAGAGAGAAGCAAGATAAACTGCAACAGCAATTTCAGAAACTGAAACTTTCTATATATATAGTTCAAAGTGGAACATAATCTTGCCTTAGAAGTGGTGACTATATAATATAAAGTGGAACTAGTCTGCCTGTCCATCCATCCACCCGCCTGCCCACCTGCTTGCCCACCTGCCCTCCCACCTGCCCTCCTGCCTGCTTGTCTGTCTGTCACCCCTTTTAATATTTAAAAAAGCCAAAAATATTACTTTTGCCAGAAGAAAGAATGGGGCTACAGGCCTAAAACTTGGCATGCACACACAACTTGACTCTGCGAATAACGTGGGGTGGGTCTACCTGGCCATACCTCTTCCACTTTGTATGTAAGGCTAAAATGCTAAAAAAATACTTCCAAAAATACTTGGACTTAGGTAGTTATACCCACGAACCCATACATATTTGGAATCAGTGTCGCCAGGGGAACATTTTAGAAATGTCTATAAGACCACACTCCTTCCTGTGTTCATGTCTGGCCAAAACTTGTACTTTGACGAAACAAACCATTGGAGCTACAGCTCTAAAACTTGGTATGCATACATGACTTGATTCTGGGATTAACATTGGCTGAGTCTAACCTGGCCACACCTTTTCCTCTGGGCATGTCAAGATAAAAACAGTTTGCATGTGTATGCATGTTTTTGTATATCCACTTTATTACTAAAGTACCATACTAAATGAAACTCACTCTTCAGACTAGATACATCCTAGAGCAAGGATGATTTTTTAATAGCAAGAACTGATATTTAAAAAAAATTTAATATCAGAATCCAAAACATGACAAAATGGACCTAATCACATATTCACTTTTGTTTTAAAAGTGTACATAATATATCTTCAAAGCAGACACTTTGGGTGGGTTTTTCATTAGCATTACTAAACTTATCAAGGTAATATTTTTAAACTCAGAAATTGCAAAGAGGTTCCAATGTTCAAGGATGAAAACATCACTCCTAATAGATTTGGCAATAGAGAATTTTATCAGGATTAACTTGTAGAAAAATTAAGAAACTTAAACATGCTGGTGTTCTTCAATCTTCTTATTGATGAGTCAAATGATCATGGTATTGAAGCTAAAGATGCAATTATTTTAGTAAGATTCTTTGATCCTGTAATAATGAAAGAAATTACAAGATTTTTAGATCTACCTACAGCTAATGATGGAACAGCAGCAACTATCTTTCATAAAATTCATGGTTGTCTTGAATTCAATGGTTCAATTATAATAGAATGGTATGCTTCAGTATTGATATTTATAATACTTTTTTTTGATATGTTTGTACAGACTTTTTAAATAAAGTTTCCATTTTAATTCCATATTTCTCTCTGATGTATGAATTCTTCATTCAGCAGAATAGAAAACTGATACCAACTTAACTGAAGCAGTTATTCATCTTGCTAATGAACTGCCTCATCGACACACTCACATGTGGTTAATAATGCTTGCCTGGTCACTTAGAGAACATATACTAAATTTCAGCCCGAATCATTGGTCCTTTAATTAGCTTTAGGAAACCCAAATAGCTATTTGGGTGTGGCTATGATAAACCACACCTACTGCCATACCAACAGGTGGTAAATAATTAATGCTTGCTCGGGTACTTGGAGATCACATTCAAAGTTTCGGCCTGATTGTTCCAGCATTTGGCAGTGAAGATCACTCATGCATACATGCATACCACACACAATCACACACACACACACTCACACACACACACACACACACACACACCACACACACCACACCACACACACAGAGTTCCTATTTGTAAGTAGATTTGTGGTCAATAAGACTATATTTATTTAGTGCATGATAAATGAAAAAATGGAAAAAATGAAAGATGAAAACTGGATTTACCACTCAAGGAACATATTGGATCTCCCCCCTCCTCCGTCCATTTCCTGGTAAGGTAAATATATGGCTATTCTTGTTCCCTGGCTGAATCAGACTTAGCTAAAGCTTAAAACTTGTCATGATCCTTGGAAGCAAAACATCTGAGCTCAAAAATAAACTAGTGAACTGCTACACATTGTTAAGGATGACTTTAGCTTTATTTTTCACTTTTATTTTACTTTGAATAAATTCTTGCTCCACTCTTTACCACATTATATGACATTTCAATTCAGCTTGTTAGATTAAACAAAATGATCATCTTCTTAGTGCAAGAGCTGGATAGAATGAACTTTTGCAATATACCAGTTCACACCTGCAAGTCAACTCCTGCATGGCTTCTACCAACAGCTGAGCCATCCCTCCATCCTCTTGCCTTTTAATGAAAGAAGTTAAAATGTCCCTTTCATAATATAGTTCATTACTCAGCTGGTTCACATTCCTCATATTTCTATTGATCACTACATGCTGAAAGGTGTAACTAGTATGTACACACATTGGTTGGTAGTGTGTCTGGTATAATGTGGGGTAGATATTCACAATTATTTAATTTGCTGAACAAACAACACACACCAAAATCACTTTAAGAAACATCAATCAGTTGGTTTTAGTTTAGCTTGAATCTGAAAGTTTCCAATTAGTAATTCAGTAATTTTAAAGGAAACATGTTTCTAATTGATATTAACACAGTTCACTTATAAATGTTATTTGTTATTTAACTTTTCAGTTACCAACTAATTATGAAGTGCTGGGTGGAGAGACCAGAACATCGTCCAACATTTACTCAACAGATAAAGGATCTCTCAACCATCCTTGAGTTACAAGCTGGGTACCTGAACTGCTTTACCAATTACAATGGCATGACTACCAGTAATGATGCTTGGATGCCACCAAGCAGTGATGGGCCTTCTGGTGAAGAGAGGGATGCTGTGATAGACCCATTAAGCAACAAAAAAGGTGCACCCACAGATGATAACATGACTGCACACACCAGAGGTGATGGTTCAGTTTCACCTCGAGATTTTGTGGAGAGAAAATGTGAGTCCTCTGGAGATGAATGTGGAGGCATTCAGTGAGGAGATTCTCTCCTCAAACTGTTAATTTAGTGAACTATATCAGTCTAGTTATAGTTTATTTGTTTTTTAATAGAAACTTACAACTCTAATCTCATTGTGCTAATTTTGACTATAATTCATAATTTTAGTATTTGTTATGATTTTAAAAAAAATTTAAATAAAAACATGTGATATAACCATTTGTAAAGATAGGATTTACCTCAAGAAATGCCCTAACATTTAATACTAATAATATTGATTGCTAATAAATTGTGCCTGTTCTATGCTGCAGGAAGGAAGGAAAGTTGACGCAATGCATGAGATTACAGTAACACTAGTCTATATCAATCTATATATTTATGTATAGAATTATTTTATCAGACATACACTTCTTCTATGAATGGCTATTTGTAAGCTCAAGCCAGAGGTCGATGGATTATTGTTTTCTATGTTGTTAGATGAAGTTTGGATGAGATGGTGATAGTAAACTATGGGGAGGCCGTAGTTGTATTCATTACATTGGCTGTAGCTAAAATATAAAGAATATATATTTTTTAAAAAAGCAACAAACTTACAGTCATTGTATAATCTTGTGTAATGGACTGCTTTTGTGATGATTTCAATGTGGAATTTTGTATGGGTAAAATAGTTAGGTTAGCTCAAGATCGGAGTAAAACCATGCCCATGGAGCTATTTCTTTCAAGATTTCCTGGATAGGATCACAATTTTATGCCTTAGTAAACCACCCCACTTACTACAAACCACAATTGTCTAAACACACTTAGGTCAGCAAACTCTGTTCAAACCATTTCTGCTTTTTCTTTTCTTCTTTTTGTGCCTTGTAGGCAAAATCATCTGGGATGAGATGGCAAATAACAGGTCTAGAATTATAATAAATAATCTTTGCTATCTCTGTCCAAAGGATGGGTGCTATTAAAATATCCTTGAAAAGGGAAGAGGGGCTCAATTATATGCATACGAATCAGCTACCAAGCTACATTACAGATAATACAAACCACAATTATGTAAAAAAAAACTTTAAGAAAAGTCAGCAACAATAAAAAAAAAACTATGCTGAAATCCCTTTCCTTTTCTTTCCATTTTTTTTTCTATTGGAACCTTCTAGTCCAAGCATCTAGTATGTGACAGGGAACAAACATACCAAAAAAATCTCAAATTATAGTAAGATGCTTTTGTTGTCTCCATCAGTAGGATGAATAGCGGACATGTTGGGACTCACTCATTTGTCCTTAGTAGAGGTTGTCCTCTATCAGAGGTCTGCCTAAGATCAACAACTAAATGTCTATTTGTGTGATAATTGAATTTCTTTTGTTACTACAGCTAATTAGATCTACTTACTACTTCATGGGAAGTATATACAAGGATTATTTCCTTTTAATATGATGAAATGGGGGGAAAGCAACTAAGGCAGTGATTAAGAATGAAAAATTAGGAACTTATTAACTGAGTGTTCCTTTAGTCTGGTCAAGACATGCCCACCCTAGTAGACAGCTCTTCTTATATGTTGCTTAGGGGTTCCTCTTGTTGGGGGAATCAGCTGAATATCGGTTTTCTTTGTGAACAGTTTCCAGTGAGCCTTGTTGATAACTGATGCAGATCTGGTACTGTCATAGATCGAGATGATGTAATTCGAGTCTCAATGGTTTGCATGGATTCTTCTTCAATATAAGTTGGTGCTGTGGAGAGGTCAACCAGAGTCTGGGTATGCTGAGGAATTTCTTTCCAGACTGGTAAAGCTGATTTCTTGCCAACCATGCCTGTGCCACACACATGCAGATAGACAGAGAGCACACACCACATATGCACATGCACAAACAGGCATGCAGGCTTGAATGCACACACACTCATGCACACACATGCTTATGCACAAATATAAGACTGAACACATGCATGCACACATGTACACTCTAACACAAACACACACAGACACTCAAACAAATGCACACACATGTGCACAAACATATGTGCACACACGTGTACACACATGTGCACACACACTCATACATACACACCACACACAGGCACAAGCATACACACACTCGCATACACACATGTGCATAAACGCATACACACTCATACACACATGCACATGAAAACATGTACGCATGCACACACATGCATACACATGCATGCTCATACATTTATTCTTGCATGCACACATGCAAACACACCAACACTCAAATAGACACACAACCAAACAGACACACACCCACACAAACACATTCACACATGCACACATATGCACACACACACAGACACTCAAAGACACACACAAGCACACACGCACACGCAATAAATTGATCGTTTTTAAATAGCAAAATAGATCTGAAGCTATATATATATACTATTCATAATATTTACTTCAGAAATGGTGCAATACCTCCCATACCCCCTACATTTTAGGATAGGTACTTTTCTAGTTGCCATAATAGGTGATGAATACCTGTGGATGAAGTTTGTCTGGCACCTTCTCAAGCCCAACAAGAAGATCTTTTCAAGCTTCCTTATTTGATGAATGATTTATTATGATATGATTATATGTTCTGAATTGTTGGTGTTGACTATTTTAATAATTATGTTGATACTGTTGTATTAAGAGCTATATCAAATTGGTGTGCCAGACTGGGGAATGAGCTCCCAAAATCCTAACTCCAGTCTAAAAGTCTTCTTGAACATGGCCTAATTGGAGCAGGATTCAAATCCCAATGCTTGATTCACTTCTCTGTGTGATACTGATGAATACTATGATAGTCCACTCCTGGAGAACATGCGACTTGTACTCCTAGTGTCACTCTAGTACATGATCATTTTGAATGTAATAAAATATAATAGTCTGTTTAATGAAATGTCATTTTGTTGTGTTCCTACCCATTCACGCTGTTATGATGCATGATATTTGGGAGTTTTCAAATGTCTCATATATTTAATCCTAATCATATTTTGTATGTATGTTATTTTCTCTCTCTCTCTCTCTCTCTCTCTCTCTCTCTCTCTCTCTCTCTCTCTCTCTCTCTCTCTCTCTCTCTCTCTCTCTCTCTCTCTCTCTCTCTCTCTCTCTCTCTCTCTGGCATGGCAAGGAAGGGGGAAGATACAAAAAAAGGCTTCCTTTTGGCTTATTGTGGCAAAAGTTTGGCTAATATATGACATCCTAAGAATCTAATTCCTGCCTTCAGTGGCTGTTGGCCAGACCTTTTTGTTGTTGAACTTGTGTGTGTTTAGTTATATTAGTCTGACCTTCCAGGAAGCCAGCAGGTAACCATGGTCACTACAGAGACTAATTGGGATAGTGGTACTAAAGTATGTCTGAAGTGATAAGGCCAGAGTACAAATATATTATGACAGTTTGACTTGTGACTTGTAACTTGTGAAACTAACATCTATCCAAGGCCATCATGAATTAATTGTTTGTTTCGTATGTGCCACAGACCCACGGAGGGCTTGTCCGTGGGTTGGGCTACAACCTGCTCCAGAGGCAATACTCATAGTTTAGAGTACAAATGGTGAGTATTGTTTCCAGTTTTTCAGCCATATTGAACTTTGTTTTTGATAAAATTAAAAACAAAACAAAAACAACTGAAATATTGTCTGGATGGTTTCCTTGGTTATTTTTGAGAAAATTAAAAAACAACAACAACAACTGAAATATTGTCTGGATGGTTTGGGTGGAAAGGAAGTGAATCAGTCTGAGTTAAAGGTAGGAAAAATTCATTCATAGTAGCCTATAACATGTAATAGGATATTCAATGTCAATTGATTTTCATTATAATGATTCATTCCGTAAGTTATCAGTACGCCATAGTACGCCATAGTACTCCAAGGTGTGGAATAGATATAGGGCTGAATCTGTATTATAGTTCCATGTTTTGGGCCCAGAATTCTAGCTAAGTTACTACTAAATTGGAATGAATTTTCTTCTTTTTTTAAATAAAATATATATTTTAGTAACAGCTAATTAGCTAGATATATTATTCATTAGTATTCCTTGTCAGTTAAAAATTTGAGCATCACACTCAAGTTTGCAATACGTGAAATTGTTCTACAGCCTCGGTTAGTATACTAAGTTATCTCTATTAGTACTACGCTATCATAAATCTTAAGGGAGTTATTTTCGTTTCACCCTGGTTTTACCATATAACTGTACTAGTAACTAACTAGAGCCAGATTGCACTACTATTCCATGGTTCTGTATGATGGTGAAATTTTGTTCATTATACTTCTGGCATAGTAAGTTGTAATAATTTTCCCCTCATCATAACTATCTTTGATGCTGGATATGGAATTTTAACAAATAATAGTTTACATTTAATTTTTATGTACACTGTGTAATCTCATTGAGGAAGATCAATAATTGCGAAAAGATCAAAAATATGCTGTATAATATATTGTAAGTATCATTTTTGGTATTTTAGCTTCGCATGTTCAGAGAAGGAGCTGGAGCCAGGTGGGACCTTGGCTAAGTCCATCCCTCATTTATATGTGTGCACGACAAGTTTTAGGTCTCTAGGACCAAGGGTTTAGCCTAAGTACGTTTCTTGGCATTTTTCAACACCATCTTGGGAAAAGGTGTGTTCAGATAACCCAGGTTTTTTGTAGGCTAAAACAATTTTTGATATAGAATGCATTTATCCAAAAGAGTAAGTTTTATTTGATTTGGTTCTTTGGAAATAAAATAGATATACATCAATATATGTCCATATATATACCAACCAGGGAAAAATGTGTTCAAGTGGACCATTTTATTATTTTTTTAAATTTTTTATGTGTGGCTAAAATTAATTCTTGGTGTTGGATATGTATCCTGAAGATCAGGTTTCGTTTGATGGAAGCACACCAATATATGTACATTCAAATGAATCATTGTACATGAGACCCCTCCATTGCAAAACCACCACTTTTGAGAGACCACCTTTTTTTCATGCAAGATGTATTTGCTGTACAAACTGACCTCTATTGGAAGACCATCTCTTTTGGGACCATTTTATTTTTGGATTTAAGGGTGGTTTCTCTAAAGGGGGACTACTGTATAAACACACATGTTCACACCCCTCCTTCCCTCTCTCCCTTTCTGCCTGCCTGCCTTCCTGCCTGCACATGCACACATGCAATACATACATACATATATATATACATACATACATACATACATACATACATACATACATACATGCATGCATACATACATACATACATACACACAAACATACGTACGTACATACATACATACATACATACATACATACATACATACATACATACATACATACATACATACATGCATACATACATATACTTACAGCATATACCTGTTGTTGCCTGGGATATAATGACATGCCCACAGGAAAAGGTGTGGCCTAGTGGGACTAAACCCTTTTCCCTACCAGATTCAAGTTGGCATTTTTGACCAGACATGCCAGCAGGAAGTGATGTGGCAAGGTGACCCAATTTTGTTTTCACCAAAACCATCTACTGTGTAGGATGTGTTTACACCGAACATGTGGTTTTAAGTTTAGTTTTATGAATGAGGTTTGGTAAGAAAGTGGTGTGGCCAAGTGTAACCCAGCATATGTCCAGGAGTTGTCAAGTACAACTTCTGGCACATTTAGCCAGCACTGAATAGGAATAACCACACTGAGTAGAGAGTATCCAATTAAATGTAATTCAAACCTTCATTCACAGAAGTTTTATTAAATAACTCATGACTCACAACCAGTGTTACCAGATGGATTCAGCCCAAAATCACTACTTATATTCAGCTACCAAAAAAAAAAAAAAAAAAAAAAAAAAAAATCACTACAAAACACTGATTATATTTCATATTTAAACCACATATTACAAATTTATATTGGGATAAATTGCAGCTTTTCCTTCAGATCACAGCTTTAATATTTGTCTTATTTGCTACTTACCATCTGCATTTGAAATAGGAAGACAGAAAATTTTCAGCACACCCAGGCTGAACATTTGGAATAGAAATCCTTGTATGAATGCACATCCAGACAGAAAATTTCTGTGCTGCTGGTGTCCCAGGCCAGTATGTTCAGTTGATCATGGTGCAGTTAGACTCCAGTGCTCCCTGGGATGAAACATGTTGTAGAAAGGATTGTGGACATAGAGATTCTCTCCCTAGCTTGGAATGGAAATCCTGGTATGATTTGGATTCTTTCTGTAGTCTTTCGATTTCTTTCCACAGAAACTTGAACGCAATCTCTTCCAGTCTTCTCTTCTTCTGCATGGGCTGCTGGCTATGGTCCAACTTTGTCTTTTACCAGTTTGAGCCTAAAGCAAGGTGGGGTATCTTGCTGCTAGCACCTCACTAGGTGGAGGAAAACTGGGAAACAGTAAATTGCTTGACCCTACCCATGCAGAGTCAAGCAATTTAGACAATTTCCTAACTTTACCAGAAAAACCACCGAAGGGCGGGTTTTTCCTTAGTAATACATAAAGTGATAATTTAATATTATTTAATTAGGATTTGTGAGCGAAGATCTGATCCATAACTTGTTAAATGAGTGTACTAAGATGTTGAAGTTTGATCACCCAAATGTTCTAACACTAACTGGAGTATGCCTAGATGGAGGACCCACCCCTTACGTAGTGATGCCATTTATGTTCAATGGCAGTCTCCTGTCCTACCTAAAGAGAGAGAGAGAGAGACAGTTTGGTGTTGCAAACTCACAGAGATGATGTAAGTTTTATATCAGGAAGAAAGTTTATTTATGTATTTCCCCATTTATTTATTCTTATAAAGCAGAAACACTAAAATTGTCATATTTGTATAATATACATATATATATATATACAGGGAGATATACAAAAGGACATGTCTGTCTGTCTGTCTGTCTGTCTGTCTGTCTGTCTGTCTGTCTGTCTGTCTGTCTGTCTGTCTGTCTGTCTGTCTGTCTGTCTGTCTGTCTGTCTGTCTGTCTGTCTGTCTGTCTGTCTGTCTGTCTGTACTATCATTCTGGCCAAACCTGTGGGTAGATTTCTCTGAAATTTGGCAAGATTGTAGGTTTTGACCCAACTTAAAATATAAGAAAATAGTTACCATGGTAATGTGAAAAAGCCAAAAATGGTATTTTGGCAAGAAAAACCCTTGGAGCTACAGATCTAAAACTTGGTATGTATATATGACTTCACTTTGGGAGTAGCATTGGCTGGGTTCCACCTGGCCACACCTCTTCCTTTCCCTGTGTAAGGCTAAAAATGTCAAAAATGGTATTTCAGCAAGAACACTGAACCAAGGGAGATAGACACATGAACCCATATATATTTGGAATCAATACTATCTGAGAAATCTTTAAGTACATATATATGATCACACCCATTTCTGTTATCATGTTAGGCCCAATAAAGGCCAAAAATGGTACTTTGGCCAGACAAATCCTTGGAGCGACAGACTAAAAATGTTGTATGCATACACAACTTAACTTTGGGAGTAACATTGGTGGAATGCCTCCTGGGCTACTCCTCTTCCCATTGGTGTGCAAAGCGATAAAGTGCCAAAGAAAGAACTTCTGAATAACGCTTGGACCTAAGGTGTTATATTCATGAACACACTTTAATATATATATTTTAGTTCGTAAGTATATGTATGTATGTTTGTATGTATGTAAGTCTAGGTATCATAGCTATACACTTGGACCAAAAGGACGAAATTTAGGCATGTGCTCTCCAAGAACCTGGGTGAGCAATATTTAACACATGTGGGCATGGTAATAGGTATGGTTTTGCTATAGTCACATCCACTCAAAGTTGGGTTATGAAAACTGATCAAAAGACCAACCAGACTGAAATTTGGAATGAGGTTTCTAAGCAACATGGCAAGCATTATTAATCCATGTGTCAATGGGTGTGGTCTGTCCATTGCCATACCCATAGGACATCATTATGCCAAAAAAACCCTTCAATTATGGACCAAGCAGGCTAAAATTTTCCATATAGAGTCCAAGAAACCTGGAGAGCATTATCAACCATACGTGAGGGTGTCAATGTGTGTGGTTGGTTATTGGCCACATCTACAGGAAAATTTTTTCTACTGCTAAAAGCTAATTAAAGTCCAACCAGGACAAAATTTGAGAGACTTCTATTATACTTCATCTTGACATTGGCCAGGCAATGCCAGGATTATGCTGTTAGTATCTATATACAGGGATATGTCTGATGTATGTCTGTATGTATGTCTGTATGTCCCTCATTCTATATTTTTACCATCAGTTTGGCCAACCTATGGGTGGATTTCTCTGAAACTTGGTATGATCATAGATTTGACCCAACTTAAATTGTGGGCTACAAAAAGTAGTAAAATGGTAACAACGGTGACAATGCATACATACATATGTACATACCATGCATACCGTACATACCATGCATACTGTACATACCATGCATACCGTACAAACCATGCATACCGTACAAACCATGTATACCATACATACATATGCACACATACACACATACATACATATATACATACATATATGCATGCATGCATACATGCATACATACATACATACATACATACATACATACATACATACATACATACATACATACATACATACATACATACATACATACATACATACATACATACATACATACATACATACATACATACATATATACTTACATATACAAAATTAAAGGTTTATGTGTTATAACTTAAGACTGGAGTTTTGATACCTGAAATTTTATCTATACACCAAAATAGTGATTGTTAATAACTTGTGCATAATTATATAATATCATAAGATTCATGGCTGAAAGTTCATTCTTCACAGCAGAATTCTGTCCAGAGCAAACTACTAGATATTAGCATCCAAGTGGCTAAGGGAATGGAGTACCTTATCAATAAAAGAATCATCCACAGAGACCTGGCTGCTAGGAACTGCATGTAAGCTTTTTTAACAGTACTTTTTAAAAAAATTTTACACATGTAAAAAAATAAAATCTGTTCACATGGATCTGGTAAACTCGAGAAACACAAAATGAAACTATAAACACAATTTTTTTATCTTCACCTTTCATTGAATAGTCTAAATTTTCTGTGGTTATTGCTATTAATAAATCTAAAATAAATTTATTGGAAGAATGAATGTGTTAATTGTGATAAACTGCCATATCAATTTTCTCTCTGTGTCTATCTGTGTAGTTTGAAATTACTAGTGAATCCATTGCACACTTCTTGGGTTCACCAATGATCTTCACATTGAGCTTTAATGATCATTTTTATTGATAATGCAACTTTTGTTATTAGAAAGACAGATATAATTTTCACTCTGCATGATATATAATTGCTCTGTTTGCCTGTTTATAAAGATATGTAAAAGTAGCAAATCAGACACAGGAAAAATGGGATCTTTTTCTTCTTGCATGTGAAGAGCAGGCAGTGACTCTTGGTGTTCACAATTCAAGTTTCAGGTCCCTCAGCCAGCCCAGCATTGAATCATCCAGCTCACATAGACTGTCCTCTCCTCCAGGAGGTTTGAACAAGTTGCATAAACTAATTATATGGTCCACCATTTGGCTCTGTTCTCCACATGTGTAGGCTGGTGATTGCATAGGGCCTATTTGGCAACGGACCATTCCACTTCACACCTCACCAGCCAATGGTACCTTAGCAGTGAGACACTTTATTTCACCCTTGTGATTATCTCCCAATCCCATTTAGCTCACAACAAAGGCAAGCAAAAAGATAATCATAACAAAAGTGAACTGACAGCACTATAGGTTTTTTTTCATAAGGTGTGGTATCTTATAGGTATGGTTTGCACTCAGTGCTTTGGTTGGCATAGAGTGGTTGGCCAAAGAGTGACTGGCTGACAAGCTGGTCTGTTGTTGTGCTTAGGATTGTCCCAATTTTTGTCCCTAACACTAGTAGGGTTGTAGCACTAGCTCTGTTTTTGGATATCCTAAAGATTCTGAACAACTTGGAGGCTTTGGATACTGACTGTTAAAAGAAAATATGGTCTTCGGCTGACTACATTTGATCATTTTGTGATGTTATTTCCACATATTACTTGAGTGTAATTTTTTGGTTGTCGATACCTTATTACAGAGCTGCAGCAATTTTATGTGTTTCAGGAAGAATGTACTTCATATTATTCTTCAAGAGGGACAATGATTGGCAGTCAATCCTAGCATGGCTAAACTGGGCAAACCGTGATACTGTTATCCATCCCTTTCTTTAAACAGATACTTAACTGAGCTTGTAGCTTCCTTAAATGCTGTGAATATTCTACTTTTTTGGCTGTAATGTTCCTGCTTTTGAAAACTGACTTACTCTTTATTCCAGCTGAAAAACTGATAATTTTTTTATTACTAACAAAAAATACAAGGTAGCACATTCTAGAAGAATCATAATCCTTTTTGATGGTGGCGAACAGGATTCGGAAGGTTCAACTAGCCTGAAAATAGCTGACTTTGGATACGTCATCTTCAAATGTTCAAGGGATGGTGTAATCTCAACATCAGTGAGAGCACTGGAATCTAAAGGTTTGCAATCATTGGAAGGAGGCTAACTAAAGTTAACCGAAGGATCATATGTTTGCTTTGGTTTGGTGAAGTCGATCTTTGCTATGGGAAATGGTGAGATCTAAATTAAATAGCTATAAAACTATGTAAAATAGACTCACATTGGTGTAAAAGTCTGGTTGCACACACACACACACACACAGCATTGTGATATGACAGCTGCATAGCCATTGCAAACAGCATACTCACCTTGAAGAGCACAATAGCTTCATGGGAACATGCTTTACTAATTATGGAATGAAAAAATAGACAATTTGCTAAGGTTACATTCAATTTATATGCCACTATATGTAAACTTGTGCAGTCATGAAGGGACAATGAGCTGATATTACATTGTCATAAGCTTTCACACCCAGCCAACAGCAAAGAGAACTATCAGGTGAACATTGACTGGGATTAATTTAGGACTTTAAAATGCATCCTCCTGAGTGTACAAACTATGATTTGTGATGAAATTCCAAACATTACCCCTATTCCACTGCTAGCCACAATTTCATGTCCTTGGAGAACACACTAGCATTGGAAGAGCTAATAGAATCATCTCTCTCTTTTGATAAAAGCAAGTTAAATTTTTCTAGCTATCTGGCCTTAGCTCTACATGGCTAAGTCTTTAAATAGTCACTCATTTTTAAATTCAACTGCAATTGCCAACCGTCTTTTTAACAACCACACCATAGCTCATGGGTGAATAATTTCAATTGCCAACCGTCTATTTAGCAACCACACCATAGCTCATGGATGAATAAATTTACTTTTTTTTAGCTTCAAAGAAAACCTTATATCCATATCACTCGAATTTGTAGCACATATGACATCACAAAAAACACCCAATGACAACAAATCACACACTATTTATGTTTCCAGTCCATTTAGATGAAGTCAGTTAATAATTAACACAGAACTATTACATAAACAAACATTAAAAAATATTAATGATTCTAGCTCTCCATTAGTTCCCCATCAACCGTCTCTGGTTCACTTGTCTTGCCCATGTCATCAAGGAAGGGTCGTCCTCGAACCTTCACAATGGATGGTGTTCAATACTTAATTTCAGCATCATACACTAACTGGAAAGATGGAAGAGTAATTTCACTACACACAAATGTCTCCATTACCACCGGGGTTCTGGAGCAAAGATCAGAGCATTTATCCTAACCATGGATAAACTTTATCGTAGCATAGACTTAGTATTAAAAACTGAAATTAAGTGGCTAGTGTCAAGAAATCAGTCTGTCCGAACTTCTATTACCAAATACCAGGAAATATATGTTAGGTAAAAGCATAGCAATGAGAGGTCACATTGACAATTCAACATCCAGCAAGACAGAGAAAGGTGAATTCTGTTCATTCATAGACTTCAAAATAACTCAGTCCTATCTAAAATGATAAGAGCCATAAAAGCTACCCAATTAACAAGAAGATGAGTGGCAGACACAACTAGGTTAACCCTTTGCTATGTAAGAAACAGTCCATGGAGAGGACAGTGAACTATATTGTATGAGAAGTGAAAGAGGAGCTGCTACTGCAGCAAGGAATTAATTACACCTAATGTGAAGTTGAAAGTTATGATGGAGCTGGAAGTATATCTGGTGACCTGAGTGTATGTCAAGCTATGTTTGAAGAATCTGTATCTTATTACATATTACTTTTGTAGCAGTCATCAATTAAATTTAACCCTTCCTAAAGCATGCATAGTACCTGTATTCAAAATATGTTGTCTGACTTGAAGGCCTTGGGAAATTATTTTAATACTCACCAAAGAGTCAGTGGAAACTAGATAATATATTTGTGGATTTCATGCAAAGACAGAAAAGTCAGATATCCAGAAAGTTTCAGAATTCAACTCGTGACAATGTGTAAAACACTTTTATGGAGATGTATGAGCCCTTATTTCTGTGTTTAGAGGTGATAGCTCTTGGAATACAAAAAAAAATATCACAAAGGCAAAGTTGACTGCTTCACTCAATAGCTTCTGATAAAAAAAAATTTTTTTTCTTCTCATCATTCCAAAGACTAAAGCTGTCTTCTGCAGGGATCTAAGCAGGACATCTTAAAGGCATAAACTTAAAGTGAAGTAGATCAAGAAGTACTAAAAAGCCATAGAGTGGATAAAATGAAGGAGTTTGTAGGTATTTATGCATCAATGTGTACTATGGTCAGTCTTCACACAGAAGCCAGTTCTCAATTCCAAGACATCATCTACAAATGTATTACATCAATGTTGCTGCTGCCACTCCTGTGTACTGGAGATGCACTGTTTTTGTTCCCTTCCTTGATCATTTTCTATTAGATCTCTCCTCAATGTTTACTGAGCTCCACAGACAAGTCACTGAAATATGAAATCTCTTACCCTTAGTATAAAAAGCTTTGGAATCATGCACTTATATGAACATTGTAAAAAATAACTTTACAGAACCAGAAAACTTTCATAAAGAGTTGAACTTATGGACACAACAATGGATAACTTGTTCTACACCTCTCCCCAAATTTCTTTGTGAAACACTAGAGCAGGTAAATAATAGAGTTTACCACAACATTTTCAGCATTGAAATACGTAAAATCTAACCTAAAAAATTCAATGAGCCTATGTTGCCGTAATTAATCCACTCATGCTACTATTCATCTACAAAGATATTAATGTGGATTGTAATGACATAGCCACCACCTATGCTAATGAAATACCCAGTAAACTTCTTCTTCAAACCCCACTTACAATATCATAATTATTATTGCTGCATAGCTAATATTTACCATTTGTTACAGTTTTTACTTTAATAGCTACTTCTAGCTACATTTAAAATGCTACTAAATCGAGCTACAATTTAAATATAATTTAACGAACTGACATGAGTTGAACATAATAATTGCACTAGTGATTAAACCTGGGTAATCTTTGACATTATTGTCTTACTTGTTACCAATTTTAACTAGTTAAAAAAAAAAAAAAAATTATAGGATCAATATTAATTTTGTAATCAAAGTAGCTGATTTCGGCCTGTCTGAGAGCTTGAACACTTCAAAGGATTATTTCTGTCAGGACCAAGAAAGTGCCACCAAACTTCCCATCAAATGGCTGCACCAGAGCGTATGCATGATGGAAAATTCTCAGAGAAAAGTGACATGGTAGTATATGATTAGTATTTAAAAAGCAAGTGCTATAATTATTTATGGTTTTAAGGATTTATATTATCAATCAAGTATGCCCATTGTTGACCAAAATTTAATGCATGAGACATGGAACACAGGGATTGTGTATGTTGCTATGTGAGTGCTTTCAGTTACTGCAAACATGCAGCAAAATCATTTTACCGCTGTCAGAAAGTATCTTTACAGTGGGGTGGCTAAGCCAACCTATCGTGCCCTTTTTGAAAAAAGCACCAAATTTGGTACACATGTATAAAATTATTTAACAAATAAATTTAGATAGATTTGACCTTTGGTGACCTCTGGCGCAAATTAACCTACAATATAAATTCATTTTCTCATTGTCTAATGTATTGCTTAGAAAGTGTATCATGTTTGGTATCAAATGAAAGCTCTCATTGTATTGAGCAATATTGTACTTTAATAATATTTATATATTTTTTCATTGTAAAATTATAGCTATTTTTATAATAAACACTTACAGCCCTGGAAGTCCTTGTGGAGTATTCAAGATGGGTAAGTTACAGTTGGATAACTTGATCAGGGAAAGATTGGTGGAAAGAACAAAGCTCATTGATGAGCATATTCAAAGAAACAAGCTGAAGATCTTGTGTTAGCCTAACTCAAGAGCAGCAGGAAAAGGAAAAACAGCTTATAAAATCACTAAAGAACGATGTAGAATGCTTTCCAGTGCTACTTCTGTCAGATTCTTCAGCATTACCTCATTGCTTCCATGAAGAAGCTGAAAGCCTCATGATGCTACCAGAAGCTAATTTAAAAAAAAAATCTGCAAAGAAGTTGGGCGGTGGCTCTAGTACACACCCAGGATGAAGATGATGAAGTGTAGATATCCTTTGGCATTTGCAAAGCATTCCAGTTCTGGGTGGCCCTTCAGATGGTAAGGACTTTGGACACTGAGATCAGGATCTGGTACCTGTATGTATCAACACAGTCTCCACCAACTCAGTGGGCTAGGAGAAGGCCACTGATAGTCTGTATGAACCACTCAACTACACCTCCTGAGGCTTTAAAGATCTGCCAGGAGAACATCTCATTCAATTGCCAAAAGGAATGCATTAAAATGTTTAAGTACAGGGTGGCCAGGCTAGAGTGCAGAGGACTTTGCATTTATGATGTGGATTGATTGCTCGAAGAACTGAACATTTTAAAAATCAAAAAGAAAGTGTCAACTGTTACAAATAGTGCTTCTGCCCGGATAATTTTAATTACAAATAATATCTCTATTGTCCATGTAATAAAAATGGTTTGTTTAATTTCATGAGTAGTGTCCTACTACATTGACCAGAATCTGCAAACTTGTTACAAATAAGCAATTTTATCACCTTTTCATTATTGCATCAATATACGCTATAGTTGTTAACAGCAGTAACTACAAAAACAGTTGTAACTTTATAATAGAAACATATAAATGCTCCATGCAATGAGAGCTTTCATTTGATACCAAGAGAGAATGAACTTGTTTCATATGTAAATTAGCACCTAGAAGTCAACAAAGGTCAAATCTAAGGTGGCACAATATACAAATATGTTTTTTTTTGGTATAATTTTATACATTTGTACCAAATTTGGAGCGTTTATCAAAAAATATGCGATTGGCTTAAATATCCTGTCTTAACCACCCCACTATTAGTAGAAGGGGTGCAATCTATTCTTTAAATTGAGCTGCATTCGTTTATGCAGGATTGGCTGGAAGTTGGTATCACTTTTGGTAGGGAAAGAAGGAAATTAAATTTTCAAATAAAAAAAGCCTAAAAATGGTTAAGCACAGATTTTTCAAGCTGAAGCCAGTCATTCGAACCTGGACTGGGTCGATCATTTTCTCCTTTTCCTATTTTCTTTCTTTTCTTCCTTCTTTTTTTAAATTTTTTAATCCCCTTTCTTTTTTTCCCCCGTATTTCTTAACATTTTTCTTCTTTTCCTCAGGTTTTTTTTTTTTTTTTTTTTTTTTTTTTTTTTTTTTTTATTACTTCCTCTTCTTTTATTTCAAATTCTCCCATGGCTCAAATGTAACTCTTAGAAATTATTAGGTTTTATAAAAACACAAAAGGCTGAGGTTTTTGTTAGTGTTAGTAAGTGTAAAAAACTATCTTAATACGGAATATATGAATGCTACAATCAATAAACTAAGCACAAATCGATTACTATGTGAATTTGGCAAATTGTAGTCAAAGTGTCCTATGAAACAACTTTTGTATAAACTTGTGAAGCACTCATGAAGTTGAAGAAAATTTAAAAAAATGAATGTATGATGCAATTCCATCTCCTTCACAGTGGGCCTATGGAGTGACATGCTGGGAGGTGTTCAGTGGGGGAAAGACCCCTTACCCAGGTATTCACCCTCTGAAGCTGTTCAAGGAAATTGAATGTGGCTACAGAATGGAAAAACCACTCAATACTGCCTGTTCGGAGGAGATGTAAGTTTCTAAAGTGAATATTTAGAGATATTGTTGTATAAATGACTGTTATTAATATCTCAGGGAAGAGTGTTATGGTACCATATTGTGGATTCAAACTTAGTCACAGCTCATACCAGCTCTGGCAGTTACAAAAACACATTCTGAAGGAGTATTTTTGAAAAAAAATTAACTTCTTCTTCAAATTACTGTATTTGCAAAAAAGTGAGTCATGAAACCTGCAGCACAATATCACTACATAATATCTGTGTAGGTGGTCGATTCTTTTCAATCCTGGATGGTCTACAAATGGCATGACCATATTTTTGGAAACCTTTTAGCAATTTTAATAATCATATGAACAATAAACCTATCTATTTTAGTTAATATTGATTACTGATTCTTAGACCCACTAAAGCCATATTTAATCAGGGTGTACTGCAATAGCCAACTGGAACACATATTTTAAGGTGTTATTTTCCAATCATTGGTATATATATTTTTGATTAAATATTGGTAATTAGAAAGCATTCCAAATCTTTCTGAACTGTAACCAACAGATTCTTAAAAATAACTGTGGTGGGCAGTCTGATGTCATCCAATAAATATTTCTACAAATAGAATGAAATTTTGGCCAAATTTAAATAAATTTTTCCAAAAAAAATTCAAGACTCATGTGATTATTTATTCTTATTTACTAATTATTTGCTATTGTTCTGAAACCATTCAATTACTGGATTACTATCAAAAAGTTTCATTAAATACAAACTATTGCCTTTATCTTTGCCAAGATTATTAGCTACATATTTTGTAAAAATTTGTTGATTTGGTGTGTGATTGAATTTCTTATAAAAAAAATTCAATGTGGGGTGGGAAATGACCCCTTTCTGTATGCTCTCACTTACTTGTCCCTCAGAAATTCTCTTTACCAAAAGTCTCCCTAATTTTCATCAAGGGTGGGAATATCTGCACACTTCCCAAGTCACTCCTTCATCATCATCAGGGAGATTGTCTGTAGTATGCTGGTCCCTAGTTTACCACCACAACCCCACCAAGACTAAATACCATGCATATTATGGTATGTGCTTTGCACTTCCATGTACCATGATACCCTTATCAACAACATGTGTTAAATTGCTGGGAGGTTGTTT
Organism: Lycopodina hypogea; assembly: GCA_963969325.1. NCBI lineage: Eukaryota > Metazoa > Porifera > Demospongiae > Poecilosclerida > Cladorhizidae > Lycopodina > Lycopodina hypogea. The sequence continues at coordinate 5,067,073 of OZ017786.1, read as the reverse complement.
AGCAGCTATATTGCAAAGCTTGCAATTCATCTGCATTGTTATGCTTTCTCAAAAGCTAAATAAGCTTTGCCTGGTAGCATGTGGAGTTGGATGCCATGCCTGGATGCCTCTGTACTTTTTGCTAATGCAATGTGGGGATCGAAGAGCATAAGCGGAACACAAGAAATCGAAGGTAAGTATCACACTGAACCTGAGCAATATTATTGCTAAAAGTAGGCAGACCAAATTTAACTCCATATTGAAGTGATCCCTAATGCCCTATTAAATACCCTGTGCACTTGGAGCATTTGTTTACACTAGACCCTGCACAAAGAAGGTGCTCCCTGTCTCAAATATTGATTTTGAGGAGGCTCTTAGCATTCTTTGAAAAATTATGGAGGAAGACAGAATATATTGAAACAAGAGATTCTTGCTATTTTTATAGGTATAAAATTGTTCTATATTTTCATGTCAACTGCTATCATTAGAAGTTTACAGAAGGATGAAAGAAGAGTTATTTCATAAGGAGAAGCATGCCACAGATGAGTACAATAATGAACTAGCTGAAGCAAGGTCAACATCCATCTATTCTTTGGTGGATAATTCTCTCGAGGCCATGTTCTACATATAGCATATGTGAAAGTTTTTAACAACCAGTTCTTTATACTCAATCAAATATTATTTTTATTCAGATTCATACAAAAAAATTTGAAAGATTTTTAATAGATCATCAAATTTAAAATTGTTGACAATATTTCAATTAAGGTATATATATTAACAGATATTCTATTATTTGCACAGTATTCCTTTTTTTTTTGTGGCTCTCATATATTCTACTATGAGACTTTTTTTTTTTTAAATGATGATGAGTTTCATTTGAGACATTCAACTTATGAATGTGATGTTAATAAATAGCGTTATTTATTGAAGAGACTTGGGGAGTAGCATCTCAACTACTTCTTCACCAATATATATTTTAATAGAATATTCTCAGTTTCACTCCTTAAATTTTTGATTATTGATACAATGATGATCTGCTTCTAATTAAGCACTTGAATTAGTCATATATAACGTACAACTTCGTATAAACATATAATCTTATTGTAACTTTTATAACCAGTAGTTTGGTACAGCACTGATGAAATTTGGTTTGCTTTGATTCTCCATGAAATCGAGTCTTTCTTACTGAAATTCAGTCTTTTCTCACTGAAATTAATTTTGCCAATAAGTCTCATCAAGAACCAATTACCTTCAACATATGGAGCCAACGCACACAGTATGACCAAACTTATTAAGTAATTCTCCAATCATGAATAAGCATAACAATACAAACAATTATGATATGCATGCATATTGTTTTCCCAGTTTCTTTGATCAGCTTCATTTTTGTTTATACAAATTTATCAATTCATCAAAATCATAAGAACAAACAAAAATTACTAATGAGAAATACAGAAAAATTATGGTGATTACTCATTATGAGAATTTATGTCTGACCAAATTTAAAAGTTACCCTCCATACACAATAGATCTTTATGTCGTTAGATCTGAAGTGTAAACTGCATAATTAGTGTCTTGCTCGCCCTTCCTGACAGAATTCAATGCAGTTCAATGCTAGGTGAGACTTGTGGCCATCAATAATAAGTAAAACTGGAAGTTCAGGTACAGCATACAAGAGAAAGATACGCTTCATCCATTTGAGAAAAAGCTCTAAGTCTACCCATCCAGATTCCTTCTTTGCATACAAGGAATCATCTGGACCAACAAAATTTTACTGCTTTCTGGGGAAGGACTTGGGGAAATTATCAATAGAGGAAGAGCTGAACCTGAGGCTTATGCTGCACAGAGTACAGTATTGTGCTCTGTTTAAACTGGTGATTGATAAACACATTTTGAGTTTTTACCAGTCACTGCCTTCCTTTTGTTTCATTTTATGGCAGAAATGTTTCATCAGCATTATATATTAGCCATTTTCTATTTTTCAGCCCATTTGCTGTCATAGTTTTGTCCAGGTGCACAAAATGATAGCTTACCACTTCAGGTGAGAGACATTCTGCCCTTGTTTGTTCCTAATTATTCATTTTTGGAGGCATAACTCTGGATAACTTTCGCGAAATCGTGTGAACCAATTCTGACTTGGCCTAGTTTCAGGAAATCTCTCAGCCATCCCTGACCCTATAGAGATGGCCCTTGCATAATAAGCTTTTGTTGAAGCCCATTTTAGCCATGTAGTCCAAATAAGATACAAGAGCATCTTATTCAGTCTTGGAGAGTGCTGCGGATAGTCCAGGTTTACGTTCATGCTGAACATTGCCTTTATTCCATTTCTAAAGGTTTTCCTGGGAATATTGTACTTTCTTTCAAATGTATATATCTTCCATGGCTTCTCTCATGTCAGAATCATGCCATTTTTTTATTTCCCTTTAGGTATGCTGCAATAAATAAGAATATTTTCAAGTAAAGTTAGTCTACCTAATTGGTGTACCCTGAACAAAAGATAGCCTACAACATGCTATTTTTGACTTAAAATTGTACATTGACTTATGATTGTACACTTTAGCCAGCTAAATTGCCCAAACAGACTTACCTTAGATCCTGGTGTGCCATGGACTAAATATCCTTTAAAAAATCTAGTCTTCTACGAGAGCTTCCAGTAAATATTGTGGATTAACAAGTTAGAACTTAGTAAAACCTTTGCATATTTGCCAACTGTCCCACAACATGCAGGACAGTCCCGAATATGGTGTACCTCTCTCACGTCTGGGAAGAAAGTCGCTCTTAAACCTGAATGTCCCAGATAAAGGCTAAATGAATATCTTCCTAGCATTTTTTTTTCTTGTTTCCACACCATATTTTCAATTCAGTTGCTTAATTACTTAGCCTGAAATATCCTTAGGGCTTTCTAACATCCGAAGCACATAGAACTTCCAAAACTTTTTTATTTGTCTACATCACTACAGGTAAAAGCTGACAGAGACCAAAAAAAAACAAATAAAGGAATGTCAATAGCATTTCTGTCAATAGTGCAGATAGTGCGACTATGAGCATTGGTGGGATGGTGAGATGTGTTGTCCACTGGAAATGGCTTGAGGCACTCAACCAAAATGTTGTCCAACCAAAATGTTGTCCAACCAAAATGTTGTCCAACCTTGTGCCAAGGTCAACTGTGCAGAACTTGTCAGACTTGCTGATCACCTGGAAAGGACCTTTATATAGGCATGTGAGGGGTGATTTGTGTTTGTCTCAATGGATAAAAACCTGGGTGCAGTTGTCGAGTGCAGCAGGCCTGTTGGTGTGTGCAGTGCCATGCCAAACCTCTGGAGCTGTGCAAAGGATATCCATTGCTTGACATAGTGATAAAAGAAAGTCGCCTGGGCGAGAAGCTTCAAATGCTCCTAAGGTCTTAAAAAAATTCCCCAGGCAGCTGAAGATGAGTACTGTAAACCAACTTTGCACTGTTGGTCTTCATCATATACCTTCTGCTACCATATCCTTAATGACCTTCTTGGCATTGATAAGTCAATTTAGAGATAAAGATGTCAGGCATGCATGTGTGGAGAAGAGCCAGTGAGTGGGATGAATAATTCAATGATTAATCACCTAATTAAAATTACATGTGTGCATGTGTGTGCAAGTATGCTTCCTCCTACACAGGCCAGTAATCTACATGTAACAAATGAACTCAATACATAACAAATTACTTGAGTCACTATCAACAAATTATAATCTACTCAGGTCCTTAATCAGGAAGTAAACAAGAAATTCTATGTATATGTCTGCATTCTTTACACAACATGCAAACATACACACACATAATCGCACATACACCATGCACACACATACACACACTTTTCCCCATTTATTCATGTGATTGCCAATTCTACATGACTATAGATGAATAAACTGTCTCACTCAGACACATGAAACTTGACATGAATGACATGGGTTGGGTCTCACAGGTCTGCACCTCAACATATGTGGATTATATATATATATATAAGAAAACTAGTAGTTTAACAGTTATAAAAAAATCTCCCAAATATTGTGATAGTTCATTTAGTAGGACAACCATAAGTGAAGCTGCAATGGGTTTTTGATATCACTATATTCGGTTAAACTGTTTTGTCAATCTCAGATTTCATTGATTAATATTTCCTAGAAGATTAAACTGATATGTACAAATTCTGGTGTGTAGTCTCTGGTACAATGTGGGAATGCACTATAGCTTGTATGTTCATAACTCTTCAGCTTGCTAGCCAGTAAATTATTTTTAAGCTATTGTATCTCTAATATTAACTTACATAATTCACTTATAAATACTCCTTTTTATGCTACTTTTCAGTTACCAACTAATTATGAAGTGCTGGGAGGAGAAGCCAGAACATCATCCAACATTTACACAGCAGATAGAGGATGTCTCAACTCTCTTAGAGTTTCAAGCTGGGTACCTGGGCTGCCTTGCTGTTGGCAATGCAGCTGTCAAGGAGATAGGTCCAATGCCAACTTCAATGTCATCCGATGATATTGCTATGGCATCTAATGGGACCAGTGAACCAATCAGCGATATGCCTTCTGGTGAAGAGAGGGATACTGTGATAGACCCATTGTGCAACTAGGAAGGTGCACCCACAGATGATAACGTGACTGCACACACCAGAGTTGATGGTTCAGTTCTACCTCAAGATTTGGTGGAGAGAAAATGTGAGTCCTCTGGAGATGAATGTAGAGACACACAGTGAGGACAGTCTCTCTTCAAATGATCTTAGTTATGTTTAATTTTTAATAGTACTTTCAGTTTTAGTTCTGTTATGATTATTTTCACTGTAAACTCATAATTTTGTGTTTTATCATTATTACCTTTAATTTAAGAGAACATAAATTAACATTAATAAGGATAAGTTATACCTCTAAAAAATACTAAACCATTGTTATTAATATATTGATTGCTAGCAATAGTCATCTGCTCAATGCTGCAGCTTAAAAAGAAGTGAATATGTTTACCAGGGTGTGGACAATTTTTAAAAGTGGGGTGGGTGGTGCTGTCATTTAAATTTAATTGCTTCAAAATCAAGAATCACTGATTAATATATCTACACCATTTATATTTATCTTGTAATATTACTTTGCCAGGGCATCACAGCTTTGTCTATATATTGTAAATCAGAATCCAGGATGTCTCTTTGTGATATCACTCCTAAACTATGGCACCTATTAAGATAAAAATCACAGGACGTATGGAATTTGACCGAGTGAATATTGTGAAAGCATAAAAATAATAATCAGAATCCAGGTCTGGGTTCCTTTTTCCTCCCTTCCCTCCTTTTTCATGGACTGGACTGAGTTGAACAGTGGTTGAAAAATTGAAAGGGTATGTAGCACCAGTAATCAGGGTTGGAACCACCATCAATGAAGATGAAGCAGCAATCTATGGTGAAGCAAAAAGATATTGGACTTCTTCAAAGATAAAAATTGGGCTAAGTGTATGTGAGATTTCAGGGTTGAAGCTCGTAGCTGACTTGGTCTTTCTATGTAGATTGTGGAAATGGGTTAGTGGTGTCTTTCCTCATTCCTGAGCACCCATTTTCCTGATGTATGTGTACATACACTTTATCACCAAAACACCGAACTAAAAAAGTCACTCTTCCTGCATCAAGGATGGCTTTACGCCCAAAAAAATTGGTCCTGGTCACATCTTCCTTTGTGCATGCTCCAATAAAAATGTCAGAAATGGTACTCAGGATAAACGCTTGAATCTAGGTACCTAAAATTTGGTATGCACACAAATCATGGCTCTGTCAATGACATGGGCTTGGTGCCACCCCGCCATACTTCTTCCTCTTGGTATGTCAGGCTAAAAATGCAAAACAAAGGTGGTACATATCAAACTTGGAAATGGGTTGGGTCACATTTGGCTACATTTCTTAATGGAGTATGTAGATTTATCCCCAGCAACTCTGAGTATACTTATGAACATTTATTTATAATATATCCATAGGCAGATTGGTCCATGAAGCAACAATTATCTTATTGTTTCTCAAAAAAATTGGCCAGCTGAGTAAACTGAAATAGTTATTCCATTTGATTTACTGTTTCATTGTTACTAAAATTGACCAAAAGTAAATGATGTACATAGATACAAAATTTCAGAAGCTTCCTCTCTAATTGTTTATGATTGTGAAATGGAGTGCTTCTTATTATAACGAATTAGGAATGCTAATTGCTATTTGTTTAAATGATTCTATTCTTGAAAATATTTTAAAGTAATTGGTCAGTATATATACATATATAAGTGTAAAAAAAAATATTCACTAATTAGGAAATAGTTATGTAATAAAATGGTGTTCCATTAATTATTTATCTTGCTGCAGGAAAGGATGAACATTGAAAAAAATATTTCTGCTATGGAAACCTGCCATATAGGATATTTTTCAGTCCAATCGGCGTTTGGCCTCTTGTAGTAACAAACATGTTCTGTTTATATAATGTATTATGTAGGGATTATTGTAGGTCATTGGGAGGTTTACAATCATTCATAATTTCATTTTTATTGTTTGATATATAATGTTCTGTGCTTTTTTCATCAGGGAGCCTTAAAAATAACACACATGCATGCATGCACACACACACACACACACACACTAGCAGCATATACCCAGCGTTACCTGGCCAATTTCAACATGAAACATTTAGAAGCTGCTAGAATTTCTGCATGGTTGGCCTTTTAATTTGCTTTAGGCAGCCATAACTACTTTCTGTGGGTGTGGCTAATACCAAACCGCACACATTTCCACACCTAATAATAGTTAATAATGCTCACCCGATACTTGGACTCCATATGCCCAATTTCAGCCTGATTAGTCCTTAAATAGTCTGTGGATGTGGCTATGACAAAACTATATCCATTACCATGCTCACATCTTTTTAGTAATGCTCACCTGAGTTCTTGGAGATTACATGCCGAATTTCAGCCTTTTTAGTCCCAGTGTTTAGCCGTGATGCCTAGCACACATACTCATGAACCAAAAAATATATTAAAGTGTGTTTGTAGATCTAACTCCTTCGGTCAAGCGGTATTCAGAAAATCTTATTTTGGCACTCTTTCGCTTTACACACCAAAGGAAAGAGGTGTAGCCAGGAGGTATTCCACCCATGTCACTCCAAACGTCAAGTTGTGTATGCATATCATAGAGTAAGTTTTGTTCCTCTAAGGGTTCGTCTGATCAAGTACCATTTTTGGCTTCTTTTTAGCCTGACATAAAAACAGTAATGGGTGTGGTCTTATACATGTACTTAACACACTTTAATATATATATACGAACATACTTTAATATATATTTTGGTTCGTGAGTATGTGTGTGTAGGCATCACAGTTAAATGCTGGGACTAAAAAGGCTGTGATTTGGCTTGTACTCTCCAAGAACCTGGGTGAGCATTATCAAACATGTGTGGTTATGGTTATGGGTGTAGTTTAGTCATAGCCACATCCACAGGAAGGTATTATGGCTGAAAAAGTTAATCAATGATCAATTAGGAAAAAATTTGGCGTGTGGTCTCCAAGTACCAGGGAAAGTAAATATTAACCAGATACAGGTGTGGTCTGTCCTTAGCCACACCCACTGTAGGTTGTTTAGGCTATTAAAAGCTAATCATACAACCAACCGGACTGAAATTTGGAATGAGACTTCCAAGCAACTGGGTGAGCATTACTAATCATGTGTGTGTCAACGGGTGTAGTTTATTCATTGCCACTCCCATAGGACATCACTATGCCTTCCAAAAACTAATTTTTGGACTAATCAGGCTAAAAATGGGTATATGGAGTCCAAGTATCCCGATGAGCATTATTAACCACAATTAGGTGTGGCAATGTGTGTGGTTGGGTATTAACCACACCCACAGGAAGTAATTATGGCTGCCTAAAGCTAAATAAAGGGCCAACCATGCCAAAATTTGAGTGGCTTCTATAATGTTTCATGTTGAATTGGCAATGCTGTGTATATGCTGCTAGTCTTCTATATATATATATATATATATATATGGAATATGGTTACCATGGTAATGAGAAAAAGCCAAAAATAGTATTTTGGCAAGAAAAAACATTAGAGCTACAGATCCAAAACTTGGTATGCATTTTTGCTACACTTCCCGTTGGTGTGTAATGCAAAAAAGTGCCAAAATAATAACTTCTGAATAACGCTTGGACTTAAGAAGTTAGATCCATTGTAATAGAATTTGCCCCCTTCCACGAAGAAGTAATTACTAGCACAATTCCACCGACCCCTGGGTCTTCTTTATACCCAGACCAAACTCAGTTTCTCACTCTGAGCAAACTGGCTTCCCTCCACAACTGAGATATAATATATAATTTGATAACTTTAGAAACGCTACAGATATATAGATATACGATAATAACACTACTGCCAATAACTATACAGGTCAACACTTCAGCTGAATAAAAATACACAATTACTCGACTAAACACACAACCCTCCAACTCCCTAAAAATACAATGTTTCTGTCCTTTTATAATTTACGAGCAATCAATCTCCCTTATGATGTCACATGTTTCCTTGCAGCGTTTTGATATGTTGTTTCTCCGACATCCATGAACCCACTTTAATATATATTTCGATTCGTAGTGTCTAGGCATCACAGCCAAACACTTAGACCAAAAAGGCTGAAATTTGGCATGCGCTCTCTAAGAACCTGGGTGACGTTATAAAACACTTGTGAGCATGGTAATGAGTGTGGTTCTACCATAGCCACACCCGCAAGAAGTTATTTTGGATGAAAAAAGTTAATCAGAGGCCAATCAGGCAAAAATTGGGCATGTGGTCTCCAAGTCCATGGGATAGCATTATTAACCACATATGGATGTAGTTTGGCCATAACCACACCCACTGGAAGTTGTTTAGGCTATTAAAAGCTAATTAAATGACCAATAGGAATAAAATCTGGAATAAGTTTTCCATGCAACTGGGCGAGCATTATGAATCACATGTGTATGTGTTAACGGGTGTGGTCTGGTCATTGCCACACCCATAAGATGTCATAATGCCCACGAAAAACTTAATTATGGTGTCATAATGCCCACGAAAAACTTAATTATGGACCAATCATGCTAAAATTTGGCATATGGAGTCCAAGTAACCGGGTGAAAATTTCAACCACATGTGGGTGTGACAATGTGTGTGGTTTGTTATTAGCTACACTCAGAGGAAGCTGTTTTGGCCACTAAAAGCTAATTAAAGGACCAACCAGGCCAAAATTTGAGAGGCTTTTATAATATTTCATGCTGACATAGCCTGGGCAATGTCGTGTGTGTGTGTGTGTGTGTGTGTGTGTGTGTGTGTGTGTGTGTGTGTGTGTGTGTGTGTGTGTGTGTGTGTGTGTGTGTGTGTGTGTGTGTGTGTGTGTGTGTGTGTGTGTGTGTGTGTGTGTGTGTGTGTGTGTGTGTGTGTGTGTGTGTGTGTGTGTGTGTGTGTGTGTGTGTGTGTGTGTGTGTGTGTGTGTGTGTGTGTGTGTGTGTGTGTGTGTGTGTGTGTGTGTGTGTGTGTGTGTGTGTGTGTGTGTGTGTGTGTGTGTGTGTGTGTGTGTGTGTGTGTGTGTGTGTGTGTGTGTGTGTGTGTGTGTGTGTGTGTGTGTGTGTGTGTGTGTGTGTGTGTGTGTGCGTGCGTGCGTGCGTGCGTGCGTGCGTGCGTGCGTGCGTGCGTGTGTGTGTGTGTGTGTGCGCGTGTGTGTGTGCGTGCGTGCGTGCATGTGTGTGTGCATGTGTGCGTGCATGCGTGCGTGCTTGTGTGTGCAGAAGTAATGTTCTGAGTGTTGTGATGTGGTTATTTAATTAATTATTATAAAATCTATTCTTGTTTGGTTGGCTACAATGCCAAAATGGACCTCAGGATAGCCAATGAGACAGTGTGGGCAGATAGGTAGAGTTAGATGTTGCCAAGACCTTTGTAAAGGGATGACAACTTATAGGAAATGATGGTAAAAATTAAATACCACTCATAATGCAGCAGATGTGCAAAATTTGAAAGAATATTGCTATTGTTGATGCAAATATCAAATTTTGTGCACAGTTAGGGCAAGTCTTTAGAAAGAATTGCCAACTGTCCACTTCTGGTGGTAGAGTCCTGAGTTAAAAAAAAAAAATTTAATCCTGTGTCCAAGGTATTTGATTTTATCAAGCCAGAGGAAATGTTGAAGTTCAATTTATGACATTTAACATTTGTGCAAAAGTCCTCTTTAATCCCACTTAGGAAAAAATAGTTATAGCCAAGTTACAGAGACCACTTCATAACACATTTTGTGTATAAAATGATTGATTACAAATCACAAGAAAAGGTATAAGTGCATTACATGTGAATCTTGGTGTCTATTATACAGATATTAATTTCATTTAACTCTTTGATTGGGACTAATAATACCAATTGCAATGATGAAAACATCGATAGCATATCTAAAAGTAGTACATGAGCACCATAATCCCTCTCACTAGTCTTTCATAGATCTGTAACAGCTACAAGTTGGAAAGTTTGAATCTGCTTTTTAAAAATCAGTTGTATCATTGTATCATTTCTGTGAAGGTTATCACACCATGCTTCACAGTGATTATTACTGTATGAGTTTATGGAATGCCTGTGATATTAAACAGGTGATGATGAGTTTGATAAATAGTAGAGGAGGATTAACAAGGGGATATTGAATCATAGATTTCGTACAATTACCCTGGATCTACAGCTTACACATACTAAGGTGCATAAAGCCATTAGCAGTCTGAACAGTGTTGACTTCCGAACCAGTGAGCAACATATTGGATTTCAATGCCCACTTTATGGTAAAGATTTTTTTTTGTATGTCTACAATCATTAATTGGATTACCCATCATGTCCCATATGATATAAATGTGCATGGGTTCATTCCTTTAGTTTGGTTTAACAATTTATGAAGAGGTCAAATTAACTGGGAAGTGGTGGTAAACATATATTGATAGTGTTCAAGTCTTGGGTACATCTGTGAAGCATAAGGACCAAGTTTGTACTTTGATTTATCTGAAGAAGGGAATTAAAATAGATAAGCAATCGGTGCATATTGATTGTATTAATTTAGTTTCAAGACCGGTGATCCTAGAAAGGTCTGATATCCTGTCTCACTGCTTCAAGTATGAACGTACACTATCCTTTACTTTATTATTCAAGCACTCAGCATACAAAGACTTACAAGGTAGTTTTAAAAAAATCCACTGACTACTAATTTACTTGCAAAATTACGATGCAAGATATGCTAAGTGGTTGCAGAGAGACACAATGCAGCATTTAAAGTATGTCGGGTCAAGGTATGGAGTTTGCTGCACTGTAGTTGATGGTTATGGAAGTTAATGTTTTATAAGAGACCATAAATCCTATCAAAGAACTGGCAACACTTCCACCATGCTCATTAAAAAAATTGACAAAGAAATGCACATTTGAATTAATCAAGATCTCTTCCTCTACAAGAAGAAGACTGGGTTAATTTTCATGCTGAGCTTTTATCATGCTACAGTTTGAGTTATTGCTAATAACACTGACATATTCTTGAGAAACCAAAAGGGTGCAAGAAATGGTCTCAAATTGATTAGTGTCTTAGAAATAATTGAACAAACATGCACATACACACCACATACACCTACCCACCCCGATTCCCTTCCCCAAACCCCATGCACACACACTCACACACGTACCCACCCCAACTTCCATCTCCAAACCCGCACACACACTCACACATGTACCCACCCACACACCAACACAAAAAAAAGCTAATTGTCTCTATTAACATGATCACACAGATCTGACATAGTCAGGGTGCCTGTGCACTAAGTAGGCACTATGAGCCAGTGCAAGCAAACTCCTGGAGCTGGACTAGGAACTTGCAGGAGGACTGACCAAGACTCTCAACTTATGGGTGTGGGCATCTGAAGTCACATTACACCCTTAGCTGATTGACAAGCAATGGCCAGTGAATTTGCACCCCAGAAAATTCCAGGTCCCCATCACAGCTGGGTGGACTGGTGTGGGAAGAAGATGTTCAAGGGCAGGAAAGTTTTCCTATCAGTGACTGGTTTGAACTCATAACCCTGGGGTTGTCAGTCCAAGAGAATAACTACTCAAAACACACACGCACGCACCCACCCACCCACCCACCCACACACACACCCACACACACACACACACACACACACACACACACAACACACACACACACACACACACACACACACACACCCCCCCCCCCCCCACACACACACAGTGACAGCTAACCTTTCAATAATTTAGCATGTAAAAAAAAAAGGAAGTTCCCAAAGGGAAAATATGAAATGAGGGGAAAAAGGTGGATAATAAATCAAATGAAGTAACATTATATTGTTTCTTCAAAGGATCTGATTTCAAAATTTGATTACAATCATTTATTCCTCCATATTGCATGATATTTTATTCCCATGTCTGAAGTTAATCTATTGACTACTCCAATTATATCAACCAAAGTCACATTAAGCATGTTTGCCTTTTACATTATTGTGACAACTCTCCATCACCCTTTAATTCTCTTCAGCAGTTCTAGCTCTTTCCCACTCAGTCTTGCTGTTCAGAGGAGTAATGGAGGGAACCATTCTTAACTGCAAATGGTTAAATTTACTTCTTTGTGTCCTTTTCTTGTTTTTATCCAAGTCAGCTGGATACTTACGAAAAAAAGTAGTCCACTATCTCATCCTATGCTGGAAAGCACATTTCAGGTATCCGCTCTCAAGCAGAAATCTTTCCACGTGCCTTATTGTTAAGTCAGGTATGGTCGGTCATCAGGGGAAAATTTAATCCTATAGGGGGACAAAGTATCCTAGGAGGAGGAGGAGGTCCCACAGGGTGAACCAGGGCTCAAATTTGTCATGGGGACCATTTTTTTTTGGAATAACCAATTTGATCCCAAATGAAAGTTTACCAAGTTTGGTGGTGCCCCTCTCAAAATTGTGGGGTATATGACTCTAATAAACCATGGGAAAAGCCTTAATAGGATAGCTAGTTGTTTGTTGTTGTTTTTTTGTATGGTCAAATTAGTCCGGAGATGGAATAAAAATCCCCCAAAAGAAATAAGCTTTAGTAATTCTAGCAGGGTACCACCCACCCAAACCCCTTCCCCTTCCCCCCCCCCCCCCCCCAGGATTAAGAGGGTTAAGACGTGTGTCCGTGACCTGGCAATAAGTTTCTTGCCTTTGGACCTGTATTGAGGCTGCTTTGGGACATTTAATCCTGGGCATTCTGTAAGTTTAATTGGTATTTCCAAGTGCAGAGCTGAGTCATCCCACGTTTTATGCTGGGATTCCCTGCCAGTTTAGAAGTTACTCTCCAGTTCCCAGTTCCCAGTTCCCAATTCGTGAAATTCTCCACAGCCCTGGTAAGTACCTATAGTTCAAGAGTTAATCTTTGAAAAAAAAAAAAAAACCAGGACAAAAAAAAAGAGCTTGTGTTGTTTTACCACGTAACTGCACTAGTTACTGATTTGAGTGTTGTTGGCCAAGCCAGGTTGCACAACTATTCCATTGTACTGTATAATGGTAGAATTTTGTTTAGTTTGGTAGTTCTGTAAAAACTTAATGTTTATATTTTCTAGGAGGGGATAATAAAACATCAAGGATTTCTGGCAGGTGCTTTATATCTAGGTTATACTCATCTGGTATTGTAAGTTTTAATATTGTCATTTTTTATTGATTGATACTAGATGCAATTTTGAACAAAGACAAATTTGCATTTTATCTTACAAAAATTTTTTTTTTTTTTTTTTTATTTATTTTTTTAATCTTTTTATTTTTATGTGAAAAATCATCTATTTGGTTGTATAACATATCATAAATATATATATTTTTTAAATTTTGGCCTCACATGCCCGAAGGAAGAGAGGTGTAGTAGCTAGGTGGGACCTAGGCCAATTGCATCCTCCAGTCATATGTGTGCAGGCCAAATTTTAAATCTCTAGTCCCAAGGGTTTTTCCTTAGTACCTTTCTTAGCACTTTCATTTAGCACCACTTTGGGAAGAGGTGTGGCCATGTAGCCCAGATTTTGGGTGTTTATAAACAATTCTTGGTATATTTACCCTAAAGAGAAAAGTTTCTTTTGATTTGATTCTTTAGCAGTAAAGTGGATATATACAAACAATGCATACATACATTTTACCAACCAGGGACAAATGTGGCCAAGTAGAACTATTTTATGTTTTTTATGGCTGAAGTCTAAATTGCTGCCTTCGGATTTTAACCACTTTGTAATTTTGTGCTCCTATTATGAATAATGAGAGAGTCACCTATTTTCTTTTCATACTCTAAGTATCCTTTGAGGGGGGGGGGGGGGGGGGAGAATGATCCAAGTGTTTCTTTGAAATATTGCAAAAGATAATATTCATTCTGTTATTTACCCATCACAACAGCATTTTTGGACACTAGATAAATAGAGTGTGGGGTCAGTGATTTAGGGATGTACAATTCGGTTATTAATTGATGTGCTCATGCTTTGTTTCAATATTTCTTGTGTAGTTTCTGTGTCTATTTTAAAGTAGATCTTTATTTTCCCCATTTGGGTGAGGGAAAGAGGGTGTTTCATTGCAATATTGTGATTTCAAATATATATTGTTTCATGGATCCAACTCTCCAGGTTTAAGTGTATTATTTTTTTTTAAATACCATTTTTGGCATTTTTTAGCCTTACACAGGAAAGCAAAAAGATGAGGCCAGGTGGGACCAAGCCCATGTTACTCCCAGAGTGAAGTTGTATATGCTACAAAGTTTTAATCTGTAGTTACAAGGGTTTTTCTGGCCAAAATACCATTTTTGGCTCTTTTTCCACACCGAGGTAACCATTTTCTGGATTTTCAGCACATATTTTAAATTAGGTCAAAACCTACCATCATGCCAAGTTTCAGAGAAAGTCACCACCTGGTTTGGCCAAAATGATGATTCAAACATATAGGCAGACAGACAAGCAGAAAAATAAACTGACAGACCGACAGACATAGACATCTCCCATTATATGCACTGTTTTAAAGTTGTTATTGATTTTGTACAGGAATTTAATTGATTTAATTAACTTCTGAATTATTTTTCTTACACTTATCAACATCGTTCCTTACACTCCGCAGGCAATGTTTTAAAGTATCAATACTATCAACCATCTCAATTGTGTCTCTAGATTCATCTTGTGGACTTTGAATAATAGTCTGGGGCGGATCCAGGGCTAGTTTGTTGAGTTCTTCCAAACTACCCCTTTTTCAAGAAAAAAGTATGGTAAAGGGTATTTTTTAGATGCCACTAGCTATAACAATAGTTGTTGGCTTCAGCTAACTTTCATACTTGCAGTAATACCCCTTATCAGCTTAGTTGTTTGCTCCAGCTAACTTTCATACTCACAGTAATACCTTTTTTCAGCATAAATGATTGGCCCAAGTAAGTTTAGGTAATTTTAGGTAAGTTTCCTTGCTACTAGGAGCAATGGCTTTAGCTATAGGCTAACTGCAGTCAAGCAGGTTGGTAAAATCAATTAGCTACTAATGCAACTATAGTGAGCTAGCTGAACTGTAAGTTAATAGCTAGTATACTCTGCCATGAGAAAGAATGACTGGTATTTGGAATTGGAATTATGAAACATATCAGAAAGCTACTGGGTTTTTTAAAATTTTTATATCAAGTGTCTTCCTTAAATTTTTTTATTGCTATTTTAGAAACTATGAGACTTAAGTACTTTACTCAGTGTTACAGTTAAACTACAGCATTAGTCACTGGATATCATTAGTGCGTATGAACAAATATGTGATGTTCAAAATGAGTTTGAGTTGCTTACAATTAATATTGATGAGGAATTTTATACTTTTTAAAAGAGGTAGTTGAATTACTGCTTGTGAAAATGAACACTCAAACAGGCAAATCAAGCTTCTAAAGAACTACTCTGTTCAACAATGTCAGAAAAAAGACAAACCAATTGATATGGATTAGCTGGTTCAGTTATTTGCAATTTAACATCCTAGAAGAATGGTAGTTGTATGCTAGAATGGACAGAAACAATAATTTTTCACAAACTTACACATACTTAGTTCCTCTTTTCTTCTTTATTATTTTTTTGTTACTTTGTTATTGGGAGTTTGTAAAGGGGTGTCTTTTGACAAAATGGGTGTGGTTTTGGTTACTGAATAAAAGAACTACCCCTTCTGAAATCCTGGATCCACCCCTGATACTGGTGGTTTCATGTAGTTGAGAACGTACTGGGTGATCACCAAAGAAACCACAAACCCAGGAGAAGTGATGGTCAGGAAGCAGTATGGGGCGCACATCAGTCAAAATATCTGAGGACCAGTTCTGTTATTGTTATCTTAAATTTGAACACATTACTGAAATAAAAAGAACAAAAAAATTATATAAGTAATCACCTGCTTGTGAGTTGTGCCCTATTTCAATATCCATTGGTGAATCTAACAGCTAGCATTATCAACTTCATTTTTATTTCAACATCTTAACAACTTTTCAGCCCTCATTGCTGCTGTCATTCACAACTGATTTTTATGTTATATATTTTTAACTTTAGACTAGCCATTGTCGAGCTGTCCAGGTTGATTTATAGTTTAGTCATGAATGAACTTAGCTTATAGAAACATGACACTGTTAAACATACACTGAACACTAAAACCGGCCTTACCCATGTCTGGAAAAGGCAGATTTGCCAATTGTCCCAGTTTTCCAGGAATTGTCCCGGTGAACTGCCTCTTGTCCCAGTGTCCCAGTGGTGGAAGGATTTGTCCTGCCAAAAGGAGTTCAGTTAAATAGTGTTCTGTGAAACAAAGTTTTGCAAAATACAGATCTGCAAAGGATAGCTACTGTTTAAGCAAAAGCTCAGTTGACAACTATCAAGTTCCAGGTTGGTACCATGCAACTCTTAAATTTAGGCCTGCAAAATATTGCTAGAGTTGTGTGGCCTTTGAAGCAAGCTTTAGCATATTGCACTTTATTCCAGAGGGTAAGAATGTTTTTGAGTAGAGGGAGTGCCTAAGCTTGGGCAGAATAAAAGGGTTGGGGGGGGGGGGGGGGGGGGGGTGGTCATCCAATAGCCCAAAATGTTAACATTTAAAAAAAAAAATTATAAGAAATATAGCTATATCCATGAAATTTCAATAATGACTTGCTCGAAAAAAATCCAATATAATAATTTATATCCAAATTATATTTTTAATTTACTATATATGTGGTGTTATTAGCTCAGCAACTAACAAATAAGTTTTATTCATTTCTAATTTTGTTTGATTCAACTTTCATAATCATTCTATTTTGTTTTCTGCTGTCATAGTATTCCATTTTCTCTCTTTCATATAGAATTGAGTTTTCTGGCACTTTAGCAGTTAGAATGAGTTGCTACAAATAGCTGACAAGTTTCAGATGTGATACTGAAATCAATTTCAATTGACATCCAGAGTAATTAAGTGCTTCTTAAAATAATTTTATGTTAATTTAAAACTTGATACTATATATGTTTATATGTTATAAAAAAAAATTATGGAGGAATATTGATCTTGAGAATGCATATATGCCACCTTTTGAAAATTTATTTTTTTGAACAAAGATAACACCCAATAACCACACTCCAAATGGCATGCTTAAAATTTAATAAAACATGATTGGAAATTCCAGCCAAAACTCTGCTCACTTACGATTTAATGTTTCGACTTAATCGTGTGTAAAAAAATGAAGAATAAAAAGAAAGAAAAAACAACCATGACCAGGAGTTGACCACGGACCTTAGCACTGGTTGTCGGAGGAAGTTTCATTACAATAAAAACAAGATAAACAAGAAGTAACATTTAGATTCCAAAAACAAGTTAGCAGGTAAGAAGATGTAATGGCTGAGTGTTGAGCAGTTACAATAATTTATTTCTCTTATAGTTCATCGTCATCATCAGTATATTTCTGAGAGCTCTTGATAGTCCACCGCCCAGCTTCTAAGAAGATGAAGAGAGTATTTAAGGAGATCTGAGCTTGTACCCACACATTTTACTAGTACTTCCAAAAATTCAAATGCTGATCCTGAGCAATGTTCAGAAAATTGAAAGTGAAGAAAAATTTCAGTTAAAACCCTCACAGGCAATAACTTGTTTTCTATTACTAATTATCAAAGATAGATCATGTAAACATCAATGCAAAGGAACTCGCTATAAAATGCTAAATTAGTAACATATAGTTAATATTATCATCATTTGATTTAATTATATTTTTTTCATTCCACCAATCATATTCTCAAATTAATTTTTAAGTTTAAGAAGGAAGGGGCATGGCTGTCCTGCTAAAACTAGCTAAATCCTGCAAAACATGACTGAATGTCCTGCTAAAGTTTTTTTTTTTTTTTTACCAGATTGGCAATTATGAACAGGTTTCACACATTCTCACTAGAACAGGGAGTCATCCCAAAGGGTTTTTTGTAGCCCCCTGAAGTAAGCAGTTCAGACGTATTTAATATTTATGTGGTTTTATAGTCGATGTTTTCTATTAGGTCAACTACTAACAGCACTCCCCCTCTTTTCATCTCTGGTAATGCTATAGGAAGGCATATGTACAAAGATGTCACCTCAGCATACTGTGCCTTTTCTTCTGAACCAAACCTTAAAACTATTGAAGAAAATTTGGGACAACAAAATATTTTTATTGTCTTGCATTATGATGATATAAAAAGTTTTCAGAATGTCAATTACACAAGAAAGCACTTTTCCATTCAAAAAGGTGGATCAATTGATCACCTACACAGATCGCAGTCACCCAGCACATCAGCAAGTCTGCTTACCAACCAGTTTGTAGTGGTTTCCCCCACTCCTGCATATTATTTAAAGCTGGGGAGGGGGAGAGGGATAGGTGCCCAGGTGATTGGAGTGCTAAGGTGTTTATCTTAACATGGGGAGTTTGAGTTTACAAATTTTCTGGAATTGGTAAAACTTATTTTAAAAAGGGGGAAAACATTGCAACTTTTTTTCTTCATCTTTTTAATGATTGCAATCAAAAGAAGATAAATAATTACCAGTTTGATTTTTTTGATTAATGAAAAAGAAATTTAATAAATGAATATATATTTTTTAATTAAAAATGAAAAATAAAATTAATAGAGTATATTTGAAGTTCTAGTATTTAGTCAGGCAAAATTATTTCACAGACTGAGGTGAGCTTGTTCAGAAGCACATGATACAAATTTACCAGCTGGCAAAAAAAAAATTACAAAAAAAAAAAAAACGGCAACAAAATTATTTCTCTAACATCCCCCCAAAAAAACAAAACCAAAAAAGTACAAAAAAAATTTGGAAGGGGTTTTCACATCTAAACTATATTATTAGAAGTGGGGGAAAAACAACTAGAAATGATCGAACCAAAAATAAATACTCACCTTAAGGGCAGAATTTTAATAATTGTTTAAATGTCCCATCCCTCCCCACCCACTCCTCTCCACCCCACACAAAAAAAAAAAAAAAAAAAAAAAATCAAATTAAATGATGAAATCACTAGTTGCCCAAGATTCAGGGGCCTAGAACATTAAAAAAAAATTTTTTAAAAAAATAGGAAATGATGAAAAAAAAAAAAGAAGAAAATGATAAAAAAAAAAATTATTTTTTTTTTTAAGGTCCAGATTTGTTAACATGTCAGTAGATATTTAAAGTATTGTTGTTTTTCAATTGCTCTGTGCATAAATAATATATAATCAAACACTTCATCAAACCTAAATTCCTTTTGACACAACTTCAGAGTTTTTATCTATAAAAAGACTAGCTCTTATTCTGTGTGTACTTTGTCCATTATGCATTCCCTCAATTTTGAAGCTACAGAGTCCAAACTAGTATTAAAAAGAATAGAAATATGCTCTGGTTGCTGTGAGTAAGTAATTAATTATTATAACATCTATTCTGGTTTGGTTGGTGATAAGACCTTAGGCTAGCTAATGGGACAGTGTGGGCAGATTGATAGATGGATAGAGTCTGAAGATGCCAAGACCTTTGTAAAGAGATGCCAAATTTTAGAAAATGATGCCAAAAAATGAAATACCACTCATAGTGCAGCAGATGTGCAAAATATTGAGTTTTACAGTACTCCCTAACCTTTGAGCACTCAGAATCCTCAATTTGAGCCAACTTATAAACTTGCAACCCCTGACTTGTTACTGGTTTGGAAGACAGTGACATGGTCAACATAAGCCTTAACTTCTTCTTGAAGGCCTTGATCTCCTTTCTCTCTGCTTGGAGCATGTGATAGCACATCAGCTGCATACAGGAGTTTTCCTTGGATATGATGAGCAACATAATCATACTTTGCAAACCTCAACCGAAATCTCAACAATCATGGTTGTAGATCATCTAAATGTTTTGTGTTGAACAATTGTACAAGTGGCTTATAAACCCAGGTTGTGGCTAGAGTTTCCTTTTCTATCAGTACATATCGTCTTTCTGTGTCAGTGAGCGATCTGGAAGCATAAGTGACAGGCTTCCATGACTAATTATTTTGTTGCAACAGTACTGCCCCAAGTCCGAAGGATGAGGCATCTGCAGACACTTTTATCTCTGCTTGTAGGTTGTACAATGCCAACACTGGTGGTTTGGTTAGCTCCTGTTTGATCTTAGAGATGATTTTTCTTGATCTGGTCCTCAAATCAAAGCTCGACTGCTACGCAGCAGCTCTCCTACAGGCTTACTTATCTTCGGCTATTCGAGAGGAGAATTTCCCTAGCTAGTTAACAAGACCCATGAACCTTTTAATCTGAAACTGACTGAGGTGGTTTCATGCTAGAGATAGCAGTTGTCTACTCTGGATCAGCAAGAATGCCATTCTTGTCGATAACATGACCAAGAAACTTGATGCTTTCTAGGAGAAATTGATATTTTTATATTGCCATAAACCTGTTATCATGCTCATCTTCGATAGAACAGAAAATGAACACATTGTTCATGAGGCACACCATCCCTTCAGTCCTTCCAGGATAGTTTTATTTTTCTCTTGAACAGCTCTGTAGCACAGGAGATTCCAAAGGGAAGTTCATTGAAGTGGTACCTTCCAAATGGAATTATGAACATGGTAAGGGGACGAGGTGTCTTTGACAGAGGAATCTGCCAGAAGCTGCTGTCAGCATCCAATCTACTGAACATTGTGGCTCCATGTAATAGAGCTAATGTATCTCAACCTTTAGTATTGGGTGAAGTTGTCGTAATACATCCTCATTGTCGTAATACATATCCTCACTACTCCTGATATTTTAGGAACAACCACTATACTAGCACACCACAGTGTTGGTATTATGATTTTTGAGATCACACCCATCTTTTCTATGTGAAAAGTTCCTCTTTCATCTTTGGTTAATGGGGTATTGGGACATTGCAGGGAACAAACAATGAGTATGGGTCTGCATTCTCCTTCGACTTGATTTGGTAGGCTTTCCCTAAATTCTCAAGCCTTTAAAAACTTTGGGTAATAGTTTCACAACATCAGTTCCTAATTGTATGTGGCATACATCCTCTGGATCAACTGCTACATATTAATTGCACTCAGACCAAGTAAGTTAGTTTTCAAACCCTTTTCCACATATACAGTCTCTTGTGAAGATTTTTTCTTCTTCATATTTCAGGCCTCCTAAAAACTGGCCCATGGCATCTAATGTCTGGTTGACAGGACCATAAAGGACCTTGCTAGGACTACCCAATTTAGGCTTCCCTATTAGCTGATGGGTTTCCCCACTTACTGCTTTTACTTACGAACTGGATATCAATGGACCAGGAAACTTTGTCATTCTCAGTCAAAATTCCCAAAAGGCTGTAACCTTTCTCTTCTGTATTGCCAGTAGACACTGCACACACATCTGTGTGTTTTTTAAAATTTAACCTACCAATTTTGAAAGTATTTCTTTTTAAACACTTGAAAAGTGGGAATATTTGAGGGTTAGGAAAAAAGGGGGAAGTTTAAATGAAGAAAAGAAGGAAGGAAAGAAAAAGGAAGAAAAAGAGGGAAAGATCAACCTTGACCAGGTTTGAACAACTGAGTTTCAGCTTGGGAGATCTGTGCCTTTACCACTGATTCATGGATTTTTTTAAGCATTTAATTGAAAATATTCCTTTGTTCCTTACCATTGTAATCACTTTCATGAAAATGATTGGTGAAAAACTTAGTAGACATGTAAGGATCATGTTAGCAGAGTTTTTGCTCTGTAGCTCCAAGGATTTATCCAGCCAAAGTAACATTTTTTTGCATTTTTTGCCTGATGGGAACATATTAAGTGGTATAGGCAATATGTAGGGAGTTAAATGTAACCCCGAAGATACTGATTCCAAAAATATTTGGTTTGTGGGTCTTACTTGCACACTGAAGACGCTGTGGAAAGAATATGAACTACAGATATACTAGCGAAAAAAACAACTTACAAGCAGCTTTTCATGCCACCTTTGGTGGGCTCTTGTCACAAAAATATCAGCTTTGATGACATATGTTGTAGATTTTTGAAACTAAAGCAAACGTGGCAAAGTCAAAGGGTTTTTTTAAAGTACTATTTTTGGTATTTTAACCTTGTGCACAAAGAGGAAGAGGTGTGGCCAGGTAGGACCCACCCCATGTTATTTGCAGAGTCAAGTTGTGTTTGCATGCCAAGTTTTACGTCTGTAGCTCCATTCCTTTTTTCTAGAAAAAAGACTATTTTCCTTTTTTTAATATCGAAAGGGATATGGCCATATATACATTCCCCTGGTGACACTCATTCTAAATATATAGTTTTGTTGGTCTAACTTCAACCGTTCAAGCGTGAATTGAGGACACAAGGACGAACAAACAGACTGACTATTAGCACTTTATAGAATAGATTGATGAAAAAATAAACATTAGCTATTTGGTGTCAAAATATACACTAAAAATTATACGTGTAAGGGATACTAAGCCAATATCACACTGATTCTGAATGATGTCTTGCTACTTCCAGTAAGTACAGCAGGCAAATTCTTTGTAGGGTACCAACAAAATACACTTATTTTGCTTCTCTTCCGTAGAGATATTTTGTGATAGCATTAATCTGGACTAGGTTCCAGATATTATGTATATTGTTTGTTGTTTTCTTATTGTTTTATTAGCAATCTATATATCTTGTTATTTGATGAACATTATATATTATTAATTGAGATATATGCATTCCCTAGGAAAATAAAAAATATATGTGTTGCAGCACATGAATTTATACATGAATTATATTTTATTTGATGAAAAAATGATTATGACAAATTTGGATAAAAAAGGGTGATACCATTATGTCCTATAAGCACATGAATTCATTATTTATTTCATTTTATTCTTAATTTAATCAAATTTCTTAATTTACTCAATTTCTTAATTTACTCCATTAAATTCATCATTTTAAATTAGCAAACACAATATAATTCACATTTAAAAAATAGACTGCTAAAATTCCGGAGTACCCTCTAGTTTTATAGGTGGGTGTTAAAGATGGGGTGGGGGGGGGGGGGGGGGGTGGGGGTGGGGGTGTTGGGTGGTCTGGTCTCACCACCATTTCCCCATATTTTGCTATTTGTATTTTATGATTTGTTCCATTTTTGTTTTTGTACAGTCTCATTTTTTAAAAAAAATATGGGTGATTATTGTCCTGCTTCAAGCTACACAATCATATTCTTCGTTATTCTGCTTTCACTCCAATTTATTGAGCTCTTTCACTTCAGCAGGGGACAAGGTATTCATTTATATTTCAGCATTCTAGGTATAAAAAATGAATATGCTCATGTATAATTTTGTTGTGGTGGAACCACTTACCATATTTGACAGCTCTATTGCTAATTATATTTAAAGCCACAAAGATATGTTCAAAAATGATCAGGTTGAATGCATGAATTACTTGTTGAATTGGTTATTTTAAGCATTTATGAGATATACAGTGTTCATTGAGGAAATTGTAAACATCTCTCAAAGTCTTGTGTGTGTGTGCGTGTGTTTGTGCATGCATGCATACATGCATGTGTGTGTGATGATGTGGGCACTTCCAAACGACTGGACTAATCTAGCTGAAATTTGGTATATGGTCTCCAAGTACCCAGGTGAGGGTTAAGAACCACATGTGGGTGTGGCAATCGGTGTGGTTTCATAATAGCCACAACCACAAGAGTTATTAAGGTTACAAAAAGCTAATAAAAGGACCAATCAGGATAAAAGTTGGCATGAGGTTTCCAAGTAATAAGGTGGATATTAATCACTAACAACCTATGGGTATTGTTTTATCCTAACCACTCCCACAGAAGTTTTTTAGCCTACCATAAGCTAATTATAATACCAATGAGTGTAGCTGAAATTTGGTATGATTTTTCCAAGTAACTGAGTGAGTGCTATAAACTAGGGCTACCATATTTGCAGATTCAACAAAGAAGACACTTTGGGCAGGGGGGGGGGGGGGAAGCATCATATTTTACTAGTAAATTTTTGTGTGTGTGGGATTACCATTAATAAAATGTAATGGGGGGGGGGGGGGGAAATAGTATCTCAAATCTCATGCTCCCTCATTTTCATTCACCATAACAGAGAAACGGGCTCAATCTTTAACCCTCAACCTGACTACAATAAAAGTATAAAATATTCGTATCATCAATTTAATGCAAGAAAATCAATAATTTGGATTTGAAAAGATCCCACCTTCACTCACTCTGGTTAAAGCTTTTTGGTCAACATGGCAGATGTGCAGTCCTGATGATGCGTCACTGCATGCAATGAAAGGTTCACTCTACTGCATTACTAGCATTGTTACCTAATTTCAAAAAAAATACTAAGTTCAAACACTGGGATTCTAATTCCATTCCTGTTCTACCAAAGCATAAAAAATTTGGTCACCAGTTTTGGAATGGATTTGCACTTACATTTGGGCATTGTGAGCTTTAAAATAGAATCATCAAATCAAGAAATCAACCTTCAAAGGAAAGGTGGTAGGATTTATGACAGTGCATTGCACACTGTTTGGGATAATTTATCAGAATAGAAATATATATTTGAAAAATAGGAAAATATCCACCACAATCCCCCCCCCCCAACCTCCTAGCATTAGTAGTGGGCGGGGCATGGGGACACAGAGGAAAAAATATATGCTAACTTCAGTTTGCTTTTCCAGACCACCTAACTGCGCAAGTGTTGCTAAGCTGGAGTATTTGGTTAAAAAAAAGTGTAGCTATTTTATCAACAAATATCTTTTAACAAGATGAAGATTAAAATCTGGTACAGTTTCAGATATTTCAAAAATTCTCCCGGACTGAAATATAATGACCAAAAAGGAGGACATGTCTGGGTAAAGCCGGACTATATGATAAACTTATATTAATTACATGTGGGTGTGATATAGTGGCTGGTAAAGGGTGTGACTTTGTCATAGCCACAACAATAGGAAGTAATTTGTCTGCCATAAGCTAATTAACCAGCCAATAAAGCAAAAATTTGGTGGTGATCACCACTACTCATGTGAGCATTTAGCCACATGTGAGTGTGGCAATGAGTGTAGTTTTTTCATGGCCACACCCATACAAAAATTTTACAGTGTAACTTGATGTTTGATTTCCATATGACCACAAGAGTATTAAGAACCTCCTGTGACTGTGAGTGTGACTAACTACATTCATAAAATATTCATGTTGACGGATAAATTGGTAAAGAAGAGCAATCAAGTGGAACAAGATTTAATTGAACCTCCTGACATACACGCATGGTTACACTGACAGGAGAGTAACACTCTTTCCATCTATATGCTGGACCAGTTAGGCTGAAATTTAGCCTGTGGACTTTATGTGACCATGAAGGTGTTACTCTCCTGTGTTTGTGGTTATGGGTGTGGTTTGGCCAACAAATATTAGTGTAAATGTATGAATGCCAATACCAACATATTTCATTCAAAAATCATGCAGCAAAGGTTCAATAGGCCCACTGTTATATATAAACGGAGATGGCTGTAAGTCTCTCTGTCTATCTCTCTGTCCATCTGCTTGTACCATAATTCTGGCCAAACTTGAGGATAGATTTCACTGAAACTAGGCATAATAGTAGGTTTTGACCCAACTTAAAACATAGGCTGAAAAATCCAGAAAATATTATTGTAGTGGAATTTCTGCCTGTCCTTTTAACAAATTAATTAAGTGGTCCACGATTCCACCTGACGCCTGGGTCTTTCTTCACCCAAACCTAACTCAGTTTTATACCCATAATGTCTGCCCTTGAACAACACAAGATATGATATAATTGGATAGCTTCACAAACTTTCCAGGTATAAGTATACAGATAGCAACATTATAGCTAATAAATATGTAAGGTCATTGGAAATAACTCAACTACTCGACTAATTAAATACACAATAATCACTGAACTCAATACATTATCCTTCTCTACCTAAATACACAACAATCCCTCTTCTACTAAATATGAATGTTCTATCCTTTATATAATAATAGTCTGAAGACGTCACTCAGTCCACCCTAGCCAATCAGACTTCTTGTCTCCTCTCTCTTTTATA
Organism: Lycopodina hypogea; assembly: GCA_963969325.1. Lineage (NCBI taxonomy): Eukaryota > Metazoa > Porifera > Demospongiae > Poecilosclerida > Cladorhizidae > Lycopodina > Lycopodina hypogea. The sequence goes on along the minus strand of OZ017786.1, from coordinate 5,040,541 downwards.
GGTTGGTTAACAATTACAACTTTCCCAGTCTTCCCATCTTTCCTTGTTCTTCTCTCGTACTTGGTTTTTACATCTAAACTAGTTTCTTGACTATATGTTTCCCCTTGTACTTCTACTGTTGTTTGTTTTGTATCTACAATAGTTTCCAGACTTCCTGTCTCTTTTGTCAGGGGTTTCCCTGACAGTTACTATGGTGGCAAGAAAAGTGAATAATGTTACTTTGGCCAGAAAACCCCTTGGAGCTACAAACCTAAAATTGCTATGTATATAAAATTCAATTCTGGTAGTAACATGGACTGGGTTCCAGCTGGCCACACTTTTTTTTCTGGGCATGTCAGGCTAAAAATATCAAAAATTTTACTTCGGGAATAATACATGGATCTTGGGAGTCAGATTCATGAACCCATATATGTTTAGAATCTGTTTCATCTGGGAAACAGTTAAATTACATCTATTTTGTTCACATCAAGCTAAAATAGGCTAAAAACAGTACTTTTGATGGACAAGCTCTTGGAGCCAGACCTAAAACTAGGTATGCATACCCAACTAGATTTTGGGAGTAACATGGGCTGGTTTTTATCTGGCCACACCTCTTCCAATCGGTATGTTTAATTAAAAAATGCCAAAAATGGAATTTCTGAAAAATACATGGATTGAAGGAGTTTGACCCACAAATTCATATATATTTGACATCAGTGTTGCCTGTGGAACATTTAAATGTACCATAGCCAAGTGGTTAAGGAACTAGTCTACCAATCAGAATGTCCAAATTCCACTTCTCCCTGGTTCATATATATGTGGATATGTATGTATTTATTTATATTGCATGTTTATCCACATAACAAGCAATCTCAAAACAATATGGAGCTAACTAGTCAGGATAAACACATCTTATACCAATTATGTCATTTTTAGGTAAAGCATATTTGGGCCACTTGGTGATGCCTCTACTTTAGATGTGTGAGTCTATAATGCCAAAATGGTACTTAATCGAAATCCTTGGACATGACCTATAACATTTGGAAATAACACATCACGACACTAAGGGAAACATGGACTGGGTCACGGGACCTGGCCACACAGAATCCTCTGGGAGTGTCAAGCTAAAGTTACCAAAAATGGTACTTGTCGAAAGTCATGGGCATGGGTTGAGTCATATTTTGCCACATATTAATGTGGGCATATCATTATAACCCTGGTGGCATATACCTGACATTGCCTGGGAAACGTTAACATGAAAACATTATAGAAGTCATGCAAATTTCGGCCTAGTTGGTCCTTTACTTAGCTTGTGGCATACAAAAAGTCATCATGTGGGTGTGGCTACAACCAAATCACTCCCATTGACACACCCTACTGTGGTCAACATTTTTCACCCAGTTACTTGCACACCACATGCCAAATATTGGCCTGATAGGTCCTTTGTATAGCTTTTGGTAACCAAAACAACTTATTTCAGGTGTGACTATGATGAAAGTACACACGTGGTTAGTAATGCTTACAAGTTATTTGAAGATCACATACAAAATTCCAGCCTGGTTTCTCCTTTAATTAACTTTTGGTAGCCAAAACGACTACTTGTAGGTGTGGCCATGACCAAAAAAAAACACCCATGTGTGTGTATTAATGCTCACCCGCTTACTTGGAAACCATATGCCAAATTTCGGCCAGTTGGTCCTTTAATTAGCTTTTGTCAACCAAAATAACTTCCTGTGAATGTGGCTATGACTATACTGCACCCATTGACACTACCACATGTGGTCAATAATGCTAACTTGATTACTTTGAAACCACATGCCAAATTTCAGCCAGGTTGGTCATCCAATTAAATTTTTGGAAGCCAAAATGACATCCAGTCAGTGTGGCTATGAATTAGCTTTTGGCAACCAAAATACTTTCTGTGGTGTGTGACTATGACCAAACTACACTCTTTACCACCCCCACATATGGTTAATAATACTAGAGTATTTACTTGCACTTTATGTGTCAAACTTCAGCCTAATTTCTTCATAATTAAGCTTTTGGAAGCCAAATTAACTTCCTATGGGTGTGGCCATGGCCAAACCACACCCACACATCTAATAACACCCACCCAGTTCTTTAGAAACCATTTTAGTTTTTAAAATTATTATTTGAGTTCATGTTTATGTGTGATCTTAATTTAGAACCATGTGTTGAAAGAGGAATCAGGCTGCAAGATGTATCAATAACCAGTGGACGAGTGGAGGTCTGCATTTTTGGTGTCTGGGGGACAGTATGTGATATTGAATGGGATATAGTTGATGCTGTAGTGGCATGCAGAAACCTAGGATATCTAACTGATGGGGCTAGAGCTCTTACTGGGTCAGATGTTCCTGATGGCACTGGGCCAATATCATTGATTACTTTTCACTGCAATGGAGGAGAGAGAGCTCTGTTTGACTGTAACACTGACACCCCATTGATTCAGAATTGTACTCACTCTGAAGATGCTGGAGTAGCATGTCGTGAGTAGATGTGATTATTATGTATATATAAATAGCTCATAATGTGTATGTGTGCCTGCTAAACATCCCTCAATTTTGAAACTGCAGAGTTAAAATGAGTATAAAAGAATGGAAATCAAGATCTAATGGTGTGGATAGTTAATTTTAATAAGGGTTGTCAGTGGCAGATCCCTGATTGGCAGGAGGGGAGGGGGCAGAGGGGGTACCCCCCCCCCCCCCACCCTTGTGACAGCCAAAAATTATAATCAAACTAGCAAATCTCAGAAAGCACAAAAATTATGAAAAAATTTCACAAGTGCAAGCGATGTAGTCACCACTATAAACCAGACCTAGCCAACTTCACTAGAGCATGTGCAGGGTCAGGCATAACTGGTGAGCTAAAATATAGAGCATTCAATGAATGGAAACCTCAGGAATCACTCCAAATTTGAAAGAGAGTAGTCTCTAATAGCCTGACCCTTTAGCAAATTCTATGATCCATTGGAGCACTTGATGAAGAGTCTGGCTAGGGGGGACTAGAGAGAGAACCAGTTGCGTAGGAGTTGATTACAGTGAATAATTTGAAGGGGGAAATAAGAAGAATTCTATGCCAATCTTCTAAAAAATGTTCAGCAGAATATTGCCAGCTATGGGCTAGCTATGCTCTACATTGAAATTGTTTATGTACAGTTCCCCCTGAATTTTGTATCTCCCTCTTTTGAAATTTTCTGAATCAGACACTGTTTATTCTGGCTGTAGCAGGCCAAACTGACAAAAATGTGTATTCAGTCTGACAATTGACTAGCTGCATTGGAATAGCCTAAGGGAACAAGGGGCTGTAATCCATACATGCCCTTGGTAATTCAGTGCACACTTTCAGTTTGATGCATGGATAAAAAAAAAAAAAATCAACTACACAAAAGAAGACTGCTAATATCCCTTATGAACACCATTTTTCCAGAGACAGCAAAATTTCTAGGGTGGAAGGGATTCATTTTGAAAGGAATTAACAAAAAGAATTATAAATTTTAAGGAAATTATTTTGGTAGTTGATTAGTGAAATATGTGCTTCCACATTTTCTAGAATGAATAGGTAATATTTTTAATGGCACATTCAAAATGTTATTGTTTGAAAAAAAATGCTCTACAGAATATTAAGGAAAGAACCACACCTTTCAGGAGTATATTCCTGATGTAGTTACTTGGTAGCTTGTTATATTATGTTGGGGATTTATTATGTGGCATTTCCCCACATTTTAGAAAAAGAGCATTGAAAGTGGTATATATATGGGATGCTCTGTTTAATTTTGGTGTACATAACAAGACTATTGGAAGAGGACTTATACATGAATAAATTTTGGTTATATTTGGTTGGATATATAGTTAATTTATATTTGGTGGTTGAACTAACAGCTGGCTTTAAGAATGGATTGTTTGATTAATCTATTGCTTGCCAAATAGTAAATGTAGTTGGCATATATCTTAATAAGGGTGAACACAATCACATACATACACACACTCACGCGCACACACACTCACCCACCCACACACATACACACGAACACACACACACACACACACACACACACACACACACACATACACACACAAACTTTTGCTAAATTTATGTAATGTCTCCAAACTCTGACAAACCAGGATGATAAACAGGGAATTTATCTTCAGCGGCAGTGTGGATTAACCAAGCTTGAACCTATATGCAGTTAAGTTAGGAGTTCTGGTACTAGTGGCAGTTGGAATGGTACTGGAAATCTTGATAAATATCTGCAGTTGACTGATCAATATTGATTAGCAGGTGATAATACTGCAGCTTTACTTGTTGACATGACAGAAAATGAAGTGGTCAACTTTTTTTTGTTGCTGCCTTTATTTAAAGCAGATATTTTGGCACTACCACGCATATTTTTTTTATATTTCTTTTCTTGTCCCTGATATGTGTCAGAACACAATTCAGTCAAGTTTTTGATTATATAAAAACTGCTCTTTCAATAAATTTTGACAATGACCTGGTCAAATTAAAACACTGTGAATTTGTGATAGATGGCATTGCTACAGTAGGTTAGAGAATAATGGTGTTCAATTCTGGAATGCTGATCTAGAAGAGTCAAACTCAAATCACTATTGGATGATTTAAAATATGTAAATCTGACCACTGAGCTCTGCAGTTGATGTCGATACCTGCTTCAAATGCAGGTAGTGAATAAGTTTTAGTCTGGTTTGTCATATAGAGACAGATTACCCTTGCCACATAGACTGTGTATGTTTGGATTGACTCTCACTTAAGTAATACAAAAGCAAATTAGATGACTTCAGACTTTTACAAGCAAAGACTTGTACATGTGTAAGGTACTATCTCTCTAAAGAAAAGAAATAATTTTTTTCACTGTTTTCATGTTTTTATTGTTAAAATAAATTTTGAATCATGTTACTCTTTATTATGGCAATTGGAATTAGAATATTTCAGCGATAAAAAGTATGTGTGTGTATGCATGTATACATGTATGTATATATATACACATTCAGAGGATTACAAAAATATTGAAAATCTATAAAAAATACTGAACATTTCAAAAATTGTACTGAAACACTTACTTTTTGGTTGGAAGCACTGCATTCAACTAATGTCAAAGCGATTTTATTAGGAAGATGGGGTTCATTTGGTGTTCAGTTTCCTGCTGATTTTTCAATTTTTTTTGCTTAAATTAGTTTTTTTTTGTTGCAAGAATCATAAAAAATTTAGCTGAGCAAAAGAGTCAGGGAAATCTTTGCTTGACTAAGGTAAGGATTGCGTAAGTGCTTTTGTTTACCAGGTGAAACCATTTCACATACCCTAGGTTAGCTAGGTTCACCAATATCCTTTCAGCTAGTACAGTTAAGATATAAACTATAAAAAATGTTCAGCTTCATTTGCATTGTAGTTAGGTTGGAAATGTTTAGATTGATTTTATGTATTCATGTCAGGTCATTCCTCAAGATTGGAACTCTATGCAATATACTGCTCTTTCAAAAATAAACTGCAATAATTCATGATTTTATGTACATACATATTTGACTATAATTATGAGTTATTGATGTTTATGGTTCTTATCAAAGTTTTTACTAATCTTGATCCATTTAGATTTTTAAAAAATTTTAAATTTCATGTATATGTGTGATTTAATTTAGAACAATGTGTTGCCGGAGGAATCAGACTGCAAGATGGCACAAGCACAAGTGGACGTGTGGAAGTCTGTAATTTTGGTGCCTGGGGCACAGTATGTGATATTGAATGGGAGACAGCTGATGCTCAAGTGGCATGCACACACCTTGGGTACCCAGCTAATGGGGCTAGAGCTCTTACTGGGTCAGATGTTCCTGATGGCACTGGACCGATATTCTTGATTTATATTGACTGCAATGGAGGAGAGAGATCTCTGAATGACTGTGACGCTGACACCCCATTGATTCAGAATTGTACTCACTCTGACGATGTTGGAGTGGCATGTGGTGAGTAGATGTGATTTTTCATCTATATCTTAATAACTCATGATGTGTGTGTCTGCTAAACGTTCCTTACTTTTGAAGCTGCAGAGTTAAAATGAGTATAAAAGAATGGAAATCAAGCTCCAATGGTGTGGTTAGTTGATTTTAGAAATGCTTATCAGTGGTAGATCCAATGGGGGCACAGGGGGCACATGCACTCCCCCCCCCCCCCTCCTTCTTTATTCCCCCAAAAAGTATAAATCTCAGAAAGTAGAAGACTAGAGAGAGAGTTGGTTGCATAAGAATTGATTGTGTAGGATTTGAAGGTGAATATAAAGAAGAATTCTATGTTGGTCTTCCAAAAATTGTTCAGCAGAATATAGCCAGCTATGGGCTAGCTATGCTCTACATTGAAATGGATTATAGCTATGTATAGCTAGCTCATCACAGTTCCCCCCTGAACTTTGTGCCCCATCTATCCCAATTTTATGAATCAGACTCTGCTTCTTCTGGATGTAGCTGGTAAAACTAACACAATTGTGCATGTCAATCTGACAATTGAGCAGCTGCATTGGAAGGGCATAATGGAACAAGGTGTAGTGATGCATACATGCCCCTGTTAATTCAGTGTACACTTTCAGTTTAATTCATGGATAACCAAAATTTACTACAAAAAAAAAAAGAAGACTGCAAATATTCCTTATAAACACTAATTTTCCAGAGACTGCAAAATTTCTAGAGTGGAAGGGATTCATTTTGAAAGGAATTCAAAAAATAATTATAAATTTTAAGAATATTATTTTGGTAGTTGATTAGTGAAATACATACTTCCACATTTTCTAGAATGAATTAATGATATGTTTTAGTGGCACATTCAAAATATTATAGTTTAAGAATAAATGATGTACAGAATAGTAGGGAAAAAACCACAGCCATTCAGGAGTATTTTCCTGATGTAATTACTAAAATATCTTAAGTTGCTTGTTATATTATGTAGGGATTTATTATGTGGCTTATCCTCACTTTTTGGATAAAGAACATTGAGAGTTATATATATGTGGGATGCTCTGTTTAATTTTGGTGTACATAACAAGACTTTTGGAAGAAGACCTAAACATAAATATTTTTTGGTTGTATATGGTTGGATAAAAATTAATTTGTATTTTGTGGTTGAACCACCAGCAGGCTTAGAGAATTGATGGTTCAATTAATATATTGCTTGCCAATTGCAAATGTAGTTGCCATATATCTTAATAAGGGTGTTTGTTTGTGATTTATGATATTTTGTTGACACCATTTTATCATGAAAACAACACGCCCATGTGTAGTTTAAAACACTCACCAGGTTACTTGGAAACCATATGCCAAATTTCAGCCAGTTGCTCCTTTAATTTTCTTTTGGTAGCCAAAATAACTCTCTGTGTATGTGGCTATTACTATACCACACCCATTGACATTACCACATGTGGTAAATAATGTTAACCCGATTTCTTTGAGACCATATGCCAAATTTCAGCCAGATTGGTCCTTTAATTAACTTTTTCCTGTGAGGGTGGCAATGACAAAACCACACACACATGTTCAACACTGCTTACCCAGTTACTCTTAGTCAATATGCCTAGTTTCAGTCTCATTGGTTCATGAATTAGCTTTTGTCAATTCAAATACTTCCTGTGGTGTGTGGCTATGACAAAACCACATCCTTTATCACTCCCACATGTGGTTAATAACACTCACCTAGTTAATTGGACTCCATGTGTCAAACTTCAACCTGATTTGTCCATAATTAAGCTTTTGGTAGCTGAATTAACTTCCTATGTGTGTGGCCATGGCCAAACTACACCCATTGTCTCATCCACACACTTAATAACACTCACCCAGTTCCTTGGAAATCACATGCCAAATTTGCCTGGTTGGTCCTTTGATTAGCTTGTAATAGCAAAACAACTTCCTGTGGGTGTAGCTATTGCTAAACAACACCCAATGTGGCTAATAATGCTAACCCAGATACTTGGAGACCACACACCAAATTTCGGCCTGATTAGTCTTTTGATTAGCTTTTAGTAGCCAAAATGAAGTTTTGTGGAGGCATGGCTATGAAAAAGAACACACTCATTACCACACTCACATGCAGTTAATAACACTTTACTGTTTCTTGGAGACCACATGCCAAATCCCAGCCTTTTTGGTTGGACGTTTTGGCTGTGATGCCTAGATACACATGCATACATGCATACATATATACATACATACATACATACATACACACATACATACATACATACAAACATGCATACAGACAGACAGACAGACAGACAGACAGACAGACAGACAGACAGACAGACAGACAGACAGACAGACAGACAGACAGACAGACAGACAGACAGACAGACAGACAGACGGACAGACGGACAGACGGATAGACAGACAGACAGACAGATAGACAGGCAGGTGGGCAGGCAGGCAGATAGAGAGACAGACAGACAGACAGACAGACAGACAGACAAACGCATATGCACACATACATGCTTGCATGAATGCATGTGCGCACATACAGACACACACACCCACACACACACACACTCAAATATTTGCCAAATTTTTGTAATGTCTCCAAACTTTGACAAGCCAGACCCCACAGTACAAGTCACTCACCTGTTTCTCATTCATGCGCGCACATACAGACACACACACCCCCACACACACACACTCAAATATTTGCCAAATTTTTGTAATGTCTCCAAACTCTGACAAGCCAGACCCCACAGTACAAGTCACTCACCTGTTTCTCATTCAAGAAGATCTTGAGAATATATGCAGCAAGCAGCAAATAAAGCTAAACACAACTGGTTGTGTGCTGTTCACTGCACGCTTTTTAACTCTAATAACTTCCTGAATGAAAAACAGGGAATTCATCTCTGGTGGCAGTGTAGATAATCAAGCTGGAACCTATTTGCAGTTATGGTAGAAGATCTAGTATTAGTGGGAATTGGAATGATACTGGAGATCTTGATAAATCTGTGCATTTGGCTAATAAATATATATTAGCAGGTGATAATACTGCAGCTTTACGCATTGATATGACAGAAAATGAAGTGGACAATTTTTTTTTCGTGTTGCCTTTGTTAAAAGCAGCAAAAAAAAATTTTTAACACCTCCTCACATACTTTTTACATTTCTTTTCTAGTGCCAGATCATTGTCGAACACAATTCAGTCAACTATTGATTCTATAGAAACTGCTTTTTCAATCAATTTTGACAATGACCTGGTCAAAACAGAACATTATGAATTTGTGATAGATGACATCACTGACAGTAGGGTAGATAGTAATTGTGTTCAGTTCTGGAATGCTGATCTAGAAGAGTCAAACTCAAATCACTATTGGATGATTTAAAATATGTAAATCTGACCACCGAGCTCTGCAGTTGCTGTCGATACCTGTTTCAAATGCATATAGTCAGTAAGTTTTAGTCTGGTTTATCATATAGAGACAGATTACCCTTGCCACATAGACTGTGTATGTTTGGATTGACTGTCACTCAAACAATACGAATGCAAATTAGTTGACTTCAGACTTCCACAAGCAAAGACTTGTACATGCGTAAGGTACTATCTCTCTAAAGAAAAGAAATAATTTTTTTCACTGTTTTCATGTTTTTATTGTTAAAATAAATTTTGAATCATGTTACTACTTATTATGTCAACTGAAATTAGAATATTTCAGCAATAAATGGTATGTGTGTGTGTGATGTATACATTATATATATATGTATAAAGAGACATTTACAGGACTACGAAAATATAAAAAATCCTTGAAAAGTACTGAACACTTCTAAAATTGTACTGAAACACAAACTTTTTGGTTGGAATCACTGCATTCAAATAATGTCAAAGTTTTTTTTTTTTATGGAGATGGAGTTCATTTGGTGTTCAATTTCCTGCTAATTAAAAAATTTTTTTGCTATACATATATTTTTGTTGTTGCAAGGATCATAAAACATTTCTACCTAGTCCTTCAATTAGCTTATTTCAGCTAAAACAACCTCCTGTGAATGTCGCTAATAAAAAACCGAAACACACAGCCACACCCACATGTGGTTAATAATGCTAACCCAGTTACTTTTACTTCATATGCCAAATTTCAGCCTAATGGGTCCATAATAGAGTTTTTAGCAGACATTATTATGTCCTATTGGTGTGGTAATAACCAGACCACACTCATTGACACATGGACATGATAAATAATGCTCACCCAGTTACTTGGCAACCTCTTTCCAAATTTCAGTCTGGTTGGTAATTTTATTAGCTTTTAATAGCCAAAACAACTTCCAGTCAGTGTGGCTATGGCCAAGCTACACCCATATGTGGTTAAAATGCTTTCCCAGGGACTTGTAGACCAAATGCCAACTTTTTGCTTGATTAATTTTTGATCAACTTTTTCAGGACAAAATAATTCCTGTGGGTGTGTGGCTATGCCAAAACCATACCTATTACCATGCCCCCATAGTTTAATAATGCTTTCCTGGATTCTTAGAGAGCACATGCCAAATTTTGGCCTTTTCGGTTTCAGTATTTTGCCATGATGCTTAGACAAATACATACCAATGTACATATATACTTATCCAAGTATATATTAATATGGGTTTATGGTTCTAACTCCTTAGGTCCAATCCTTTCAGAATTTGTCGTTGTTTTTTTGGTATTATTTTCTATTCACACACCTGTGGGGAGTACTGTAGCAAGGAGGGATCCCACCCATGTCACTCTCTGAGTCAATTTGTGTATGAATACCATGCTGTAAGCCTGTCACTCGAAGGGTTTTTATTGCCGAAGTACCATTTTTAGCTCTTTTTTGTAACCTGACATGAACACAAAAATGGGTGTGTTCATATACATGTACTTAAAACATCCCCCAGATTATATTGATTCCAACTATATATTGGTCCATGAAACTAACTTCCCAGGTTCAAGTGTTTGTGCTAATGTACCATTTTTGGCATTTTTAATGTTAGACAGCAAAGGGAAGAGATGTGGCCAGGTGGAACACAGCCCACATTACTCCCAGAGTGAAGTTGTATGTGCATACCAAGTTTTAGAGCTGTAGCTCCAAGGGTTTTTCTGACCAAAATACCATTTTTGACTTTATCTCGTTACTATGGAAACCATTGCTAATGTTTTAAGTTGGGTAAAAAATTTATCATCATGCCAAGTTTCAGAGAAAATCCACCCATAGGTTTTTCCAGAAAGATGGTGCAAACATAAACAGACAGACAGATATACAGACATCTCCTTTTTTTATAGGAGATGGCATACATGCACGATTGGATCTCTATGCAATATAGTGCTTTTACAAAATAAATTGTAATGATGTTTGATTTTATCTGCATGCTTATTTGACTATAATTATGGATTATTAAAGTTTATGGTTCTTATCAAAATTTTTACTAATCAATCCATTTAGTTTAAAAAATTTTTTTTTATTATTGAAGTTCATGTTTATGTGTGATTTTAATTTAGAACAATGTGTTGAAAGAGGAATCAGGGTGCAAGATGGCACAAGCACAAGTGGACGTGTTGAGGTCTGCCTTTTTGGTGCCTGGGGCACAGTATGTGATATTGAATGGGAGACAGTTGATGCTCAAGTGGCATGCACACACCTTGGGTACCCAGCTAATGGGGCTAGAGCTCTTACTGGTTCAGATGTTCCCGATGGCACTGGACCGATATCCTTGATTTATATTGACTGCAATGGAGGAGAGAGAGCTCTGAATGACTGTGATAGGTCATACCCATTGATGCCTATTTGTACTCACTCTGATGATGCTGGAGTGGCATGTCGTGAGTTGATATGATTATCATCTATCTATAAATAGCTCATAATGTGTGTGTATGTGTGCCTGCTAAATGTTCCTTAATTTTAAACTGCAGAGTTAAAATGGGTATCCAAAGAATGGAAATGAAGCTCTAATAGTGTGGCCAGTGGGGGGGGGGGGGGGTTGCACAGGGGGCACCTTCCACCTTCCTTTTTATCCCCAAAAAAGTATGAAAAAACTAGAAAATGTCAGAAAGTACAAAGTGCAATTTTTTTTGTGACCACTACAAATCAGACATAGCCAACCACACTTTATGTAGCAAATTTGGTGTCTGTCTGTTCCAAAATGTAGGATGATATCTTATCCAAGATAACACTATATATTGAGCTACAAATTGATTGGGGTACTCAGGAGATATGACAAAATGAATTTCACTGCTCTTTGTGTGGAGAAATAAAAAATTTTTTTTTTATATAAAGAGACATAAAAGGCAAGATAGGGTCTTCACAGCTGAAGGTCAGTAGTTCGATTAAGCTCTAATTCTTCCTCTTTTTTTCTTTTTAAAAATTCTTTTTTCCTTTCCAGTAGAAGTTATTGGTTTGATCTCCAACTGTCAACATGCATATATTTTATTTTAGTTAGTTTTTTTTTCCTTCCTGGTTCATTCCCTTTTCTTCCCACTTTTCCAGCTTTACAATCTACTCAGGTTTTTAGTACTGTTTCTGCACATATGTTACCAACTAGTATTTGGGTTAATAAGCTTAATTTTGAAGCTAGAATATCATAACAATCAAGTGAAAGTAGATCAAGCTCTCCAGGCTATTGTTTGTAGTTAATTCTAAAAATATTTATTCTAGGGTAGCAGGATAAACAGCCTAATATGATCATTAAGGTTGACTAATAAGCAGCAGTATTAGAGCAGTGGTATTGGGGTCAGCTGCATTGAAAAGGTGGCTGGGATGAAGGAGTTTGTGTGGCAGTTCTGTGTATATACTCAGTGGTGGATCCTGGGGGTTTGACAGGTCTGGACGAGGCCCCCTTTTCATTCAACTTTAATTTACCAATTCAAATTGAAATAAATTTACCAAATCCAGATTTCTACTATTGATTCCACCAAGGTTAACAATAACAATTATTTTCTTGGACCAATTTTATTATCCTAGGCCAATTTTAGCTTCAGCTAGTGAATATACAACCTAACTTATTATTTCATGAGTATTTTGAACCTTCTTTAGCCAAAATTGTCTTTCAGAATTTCAACTTTCAAGTGAAATTTTCCAGAAAACTCTGGGGAAATCGGAAGTTTGAGGCTTTTTCAAATCCACTTTAACCCTTCCTCCTGCTAAAGTAAGTGATTTTTCACCAGATGAGCTTAATTAAGTTACTTGGACAAATCTATCAAAATTGTGTGTAAATACCTACATTAAATAACATGTATTAGCTAGCTTAAAAGTTGTTTGTTTGTCATCCACCCTCTCCTCTCCCCTCTCTCTCTCCATGTAGCCTCCTGTTAGTTCTTAATGTTTAGGGGTAACAATATCCTCTGGTTGGGGTGAATAGAATTGAAAATGGTTGATGAGTGCTGTAGAGGACCATTTGCCTGCATGGTTGGAATGTCCTTCTAAATTTTATTTCATTTCCAACAACTTATCATAGATAAATCAATTGATAAGCATTTCTAAGTGCTCAAAATGTCCTACCTTTTAATCTGAGGGTCCCTGTTGGTGGTTATGTGAAAGTGAGAAGGACTGCCAACTCCTGATGCAGCCATAAAGAGGTTGCCAAAGAAAAGCTGGTTTTTCCAATCAAGCTCCTACTTCCCTCTGAGTCTGAGTTTGATCTCTTCCCACCCCCCTTCACTCCTTTAATGTGCTAAATACTTCCATATTAGGTATGCCCAGCCAGAGGCCTCCATTTCCATGTTTATTTGTGTTCTGTAAACAATATATTCTCAATGAATAACTATTCTGATTTTACCACCACACAAAACCACCTACTTACTTCAGAAAACCTAGAAACATTTCACTAACCAAACACAAATTTAATTTATTTTTAAACATTTTTAATCCCCTTCAAAATGAATTCTTTGTCCTTCAAGTTTTGCCAGGAGCAATCAAACAATTTTCAGTAGCACTGTTCCAAACTACAGCTCCAATGCAGCTGCAATAACTACAATTGTGGGTTGTGGGCATGCACAAAGTATGGACAAATATAAAGTTGGCTGTACTAAACAATTGTTTTGAACTTTATGGTAGGAAGATTTCTCTGAAACAGCTAAATAGTAGAAGAATACCTACAGGCAAGTAGGTTTGTATTTGGTTACAGTATTTAAGAAAAGTGCTTATACTATGGGGTTGAAATACTGTAATAAATCTATATTATTATGAATGACACCATTGTGATGTTTCCCTAGGGGTTGGTAACTCTGAGGTTCTACTCTATGTGCATAAGACACAATCTGTATAGCATAAAGCCATACTCAGGCTTTTATATTGAATAAGGCTTCTAATGGCTGTACTTATTTTGATGAAATTTTGCAGAGGTAACTTTGAAAGCTGGGATAGATAATAAAGTAAATTGAAACAACAAATGTAAACCCTGGTGGAGGAACAAAGAATTCAAATTTTCCATACAAAAAGTGCATGAAAACCAATAGCAAAAAAAAAGAAAAAGAAAAGAGAATTCGAAATTGCCACAAATAGAAAGTCTTGATAGCTGTTGGTGCCCTAGAAAAATTTGCTGGCTAAATTTTCATTGCCATTATTCTTTTTAATGTAATTTTCTCATTTCCTAGGGGAGATTTGAAGTGCTTTATAGCTGGCTTTGGATTTTGGATGTATATAAAAATTCAATATTGGTTTACCTAGGTAAAGCTGAGTAGCTCTACTAGTTAAAAATTTATGACAAATAAATAAAAAAGAAGAAATAAATAAACAATATATATATGTACCCCTTTGAAATTGAGAAACCACACCCACTGTGGGAAGGAAAAAGAGGCATCCTTTTTGAAATCTTAGATCTGCCCCTGATACTTTCAAAAAAGAACTACAAAAAGAAGGGGTATATGGTAATATCAGCAGGTCTTCAAAAATGATATATCTCTGTGCATGACTGTCTGAAATAACCCAAAGCAAAAAAAAGGTGCAAATGAAATTCTCCCTCTGTGCAGAGGGGTACAGGTTCTTTGCATGAGGTCTACTTATCCTTTAACTTTCCCCTTCTTTTTTTAAAATCTGTCTCCCAAATAATTAAATGGAGTTATAGCTTAAAACTTGGTATGCAACATGGGGTGGGTTCCCCCTGGCCACACCTCTTCTTCTTGGTGTGTAATGCTAAAATACTTAAAATGCTAGTTAAAAAAATTAAATCTTACAAAATTAATGTGGAAACTACTATAAAGAATATAGTTCACTTTTAAGATTTTAATAAAGAAAACCATTAAATAGTGGAAAAAAATAGAAGAAATGAAATAAAGTACTAAATTAAGGGGGCAAATACTAGGACTCTGGGTAAGGTTAGAAGAACTATTGCTTAAGATATAGGCCTAGCAATCAATAGCTCCTTTGGGTTTGCAAGATCTACTTTTATTTCTCTTTACCCTACAAGATTTTCTACACTTCAGCAATGGATCTATATTGGATCCACCTTGTTGTTGGTGACCATCATCACAAGGACACCAGAAAATTATAAACCTTCAACAAGTTAATGGTTTGCAGGGTTGGCAGTTCAGATTCCCGACAAGTTATTTTTTATTTTGTTTTGTTTTTTTCTTTCTTCTTTTATTTTTTGTGTACATATATTTTATCTCCATTCACTTTCTAAGCAGGTCCACTTTGCTCATGGGTTGAGACTGATGAATCTCAGTCTTTTTTTTCTTCTTTTCTTTTTGGATTTACCTTTTATTTCCTGTCACTAATTTCACATTATTTCCCCTATGACTTTTTAACCTGACAGGCTCATAGGAAGAGATGTAGTCAGGTGACCCAATTATATTATTTGGGTGGTGGGGGCTAAAAATCATCAACTGTGTAGGATATGTCCATCTTGACAAATGGGTTATAATTGGTGTGGCAGTTTGGTAGGAAAGTGGTGTAGCCAAGCGTGACCCAGTGTATGTCCAAGAGTTGTCAACTACGACATATGGCACTTTTAGCCTCACAAACAAGGAAGAGGCTTGAATAAAAATAAACGCACTGAGTGGAGAGTATCCAATCAAATGTAATTTAAGCCTCTTCAATCATAGATGTTCATTTGATAAAACTCAGATTCAAGACCAGTGTTATCAGATGGATTCAGCTCAAAATCACTATTTTTTATTACTACCTATTTTTAGTTACTGAAAAATTACTACAAAACACATTTATATTTTACTCTAAGATCACATATTACAAATATATATAGGAACATATTATACAGGTTTTCCTTCAGATCACAGCTTTAATATTTACCATATGTGCCACTTACTATCTTCATTGAAAATAAGAAGGCAGAACATTTTCAGCACACCTAGGCTGAACAGTTGAAATGGAAAGTTCCCCACTGCGTCCCTTTATGGATGTACATCATGCCAGACATTCTTTATACTGTTGGTGTCCCAGGCAAGCTCCTTGATCATGGGGAAGTTAGACTCCAGTCCTTCATGAGATGAAATACCTTATGGAAAGGATAGTGGGCCAGATATTCTGTGTTCTCTCCAGGTGCAGCTTGTAAGGACAGTGTCAATTGGGATGGAGCTGTCTTGAAAAGGAGCTTGATTTTCATGCTCCTTCAGTCTTCTCTTCTGCATGGACAGTTGGTCCTTTTCTAACTTTTTATCTGGAATCTTGACTCATACTGAAAATTCACTACATTTTGTGGGTTGTGGTGATTCCCCAATCAGACTCAATTCCTCCTCATTTTTTTTCCAAATATCGCTACTTTTGGGGAAATCACTACTTCTGTTAATACTGATTCAGCTCCCTTCAAATTGTTTGGCTACTCATCAATGGAGATGATAATATAACACAATAATAATGATTCAAGCCCATCCCCCCCCCCCCCCCCCCCCCCCAGACGTGACAATTTTTAGAATTTTTTTGGTGAAAACCATAGAGGACATCCAAGGATCATGCCTGCAAAGTTTTGCCAATATCCATTGAGCCGGTTGGCTGTCCCTTTGAACACACACACACACACACACACACACACACACACACACACACACACATACATACACACATGCATACCAACATTTTTCACATTTATAGATACTAGAGAAAAACCTGCCCTATGGGCATTTTTCGGCCCACCTTTGGTGAGCTATAGTCACAAAATTGTCTACTTTGAAGATATATGTTTAGACTTTTAAAACACAAGTAAACATGTGATTAATCGAAGTGTATTTTTTAAATTGCCATT
The DNA here is from genome assembly GCA_963969325.1 of Lycopodina hypogea. NCBI lineage: Eukaryota > Metazoa > Porifera > Demospongiae > Poecilosclerida > Cladorhizidae > Lycopodina > Lycopodina hypogea. The sequence goes on along the minus strand of OZ017786.1, from coordinate 5,023,385 downwards.
TTAAAATTGTTTAATACTATATACCAAGAGGAATAGGTGTGGCCAGATGGGACCAACCACATGTTATTTGCAGAGTCAGGTTGTGTCTGCATGCGAAAATTCTAGGCCTGTAACTCCAATATTTTTTTCTGGCATATATACCATTTTAGGCTTTTTTAATGCAGGAAGGATTGTGGCCATATAGATATACCTATGACGTTCCCCTGGTGACACTGATTCTAAATATATATTGGTTTATCGGTCTAGCTCCATTTTTTTTATGGCAAAGGTAACATTTTTGGCTTTTTGATACAGAAAGTGGTCTGGATATATAGATATGCTTACAATGTTCCCCAGGTAACACTGATACTAAATATATATGGGTTTGTGGGTCTAACTTCAACTGTCAAGTGTGAATCGTGGATACACAGACAAGCAGACAAACAGACTATTTGCATTTTACAGTATAGATAGATTATGCATTCAATTTTGTTCTCCATTGGAGGGTGTCTTGATCACAGTAATTTTAGTCTTACTATAACAATGAATATGAATATTTTCTTCATCAATTATAACCTCTTAACTGTTACCATTTATCAGACTGGGTGAAGCAAAGTCTTAATATTCTGAGGGCCAGTGTACCAAAAATATTTTTTTTTCTATCAAGACAACATGTTTCTATGAAACCACTCAAGCAGCTTCACCAAACTTTGCATGATGACTAAGATGGTCTAGGAGCACAACATTAGGTGGTTCTCGAAACCCTCCCCCTTATGGGTTCAAAAGGACTATTTTAGTTTTTTTTTGTGCTGTTACACACACACTATGAGGTGTGGCCAAATTTGTCTCTGCCCTACACTATCTTCCACACCTAGGTACACATCTGTGAAGTTTCATCAAAATATTTTCAGTTGTTTGGTCATTGACTGCCAAAACTCATTTTGGGATGAAGGAGGCTAAATTTCGCTACCCTAATTTGAAAATTTCTATTGTTGTGTTGATAGCTTGCAATCATGAAGCTAACTCCAAGAACTTTGGTCCATTTTGCTTCAAACTTTCATGGGATCATAGTTTAATCTCAGGGCATGTAAACATATATATATGAAAGGAGTGAGAGAGATAAAAACCTTATGGGACACCCCCATGGTCTATTAGTGCTATAACTACCACACTTTTGGGAACAGCCTCAACAAACTCAGTGGACTTTCATCTGAGAACAGGTTGATTGTTATAAGATATGGTACTCATGACATATTTGAAACCAAGCTCCCTTGTGGGGCCTCCAATTTTATTTTGTGGTGTGTGCGTTTTTGTGTTGTCATACCTCAAGGGTTTTCATTTTTTGGTTTTATAGTATTTTTTTTTGTTGTTGTTCCAGCTCCTGATAATGAACTTTGGTATCCTATGACTGTGAATGAACTCAGCTCATACTGCATAGCAATTTGCCTATAAAAAAAATCACAATTTGCATGTCTACTTTCTTTATTGTCATACTGTATATAATACAATTTGAATGTGATGAATTAAAGCATGTGCTCAACGTGATTTAATTAGATCTGTATATTATTAATATCTGTTTGCTTAATTCTACTGGATTTGTTTAAACATATGTTGACTTCAATTATAGAACCAGGATGTAATGAAGGAGAGATCAGACTGCAAGATGGCATGGACTCTAGTGGACGTGTAGAAGTATGCAATGACCTAGTCTGGGGCACAGTGTGTGATAATGGATGGGATGCTGCTGATGCTCAAGTTGTGTGCAGACAACTAGGGTATTCTTTAGCTGAAGTACATAATTTTACAGTGCCTGAGGCTCCTGATGGCACTGGGCAGATCTGGTTGGGCCAAGTCAACTGTGATGGATTTGAGACCAGTCTATTGGACTGCAATGTTGACCTCACTGGCAACCATAAATGTAGTCATGATATGGATGCTGGAGTAACATGCGGTAAGAAAGATAATTATGCTGGACATGATATAGTTTTGTGAATGTAGTCACATGTTTCTGATAAGACTAATGATTAGCTGATTGGTCAATGTTTTTTACACATACAATCTCCTCTATAATTGTGAAAATCCAACTGTGAACCTTGACTTTTGCAATTCTTTCTGATCACATCAATTATCTATGTTTTTAAGGATATTTTCCTATGGGTTTACACTAAAAAATATTTTTGAAGATATCAATCAAGTTAAACCAATATATAATCTTTAAATGACCCTGTAACACATAAAAGGCGGAGGGTATAATTGCTATGTAAACTACACCCAATGTAGGTATAAACAAGATTATTTAAGGTATTTTTAAAGTAATCAAATGTTTCATCGAATTAGTTTCACAAATTCGAATATAACATTCTGAATTATCTATAGTATCAGAAACCATAAACTGAAATTATGAGCTCTCTTGATTATTGAGCAGATTTTGATCTACTACATATATTAAAATGAATTTTTATCAATCCAACTTCACAATCACAATCAACTACACACTGTATAACTTCCAAATAGTTAGCATTGTCTGTGTAGTTAGACCAGAATAGCACACCCAGAAAGAGATAATACAATAGCATTGCAAACATTTGGACTCTGTTTGAATTGGCCATAAAACTCAAAATTAATATTTGTACTACCAATTAGACATACCAATTACTCTGAGTTAATCACCACTGGCTAATTATTATTAGTGCCTAGAGGTAGTCATCACCCTGTGATATATATGTACTTTCAACCACTTCACTAAAATGCTTTGTAATTAAATGGTACACTGGCTACTGGGTTAGTAAGACTGTGAATTCAAATCTGTCATTCATTGATAGGTATCTGGGGCCTATCGCACTGATGTAATGTGTTGGTAATAACTGTAAATACAGTGGGAAGTCAGTTATTAGAACTTCAGTTATCCTAACATATCTTGAACCACACCCACAATAATGCAACAGGTTTGAACTAGAAAAAAACAACAAAGACAAAAAGTGCAGCAATTATTAAATGGGATAAAACATATCCAATTAAACATCCTAGGCCTACTGTAGCTGTTTTTCTCCAAGGAGTTGTATGAGCTCAAGATTACCATTTGGTGAGTAATGGAAGAATGTTAGCTAGTGTAGCTACTCAGTACAACCTGAGAAATCAACACTCCATTATACCATTATGAACCAAGACAAGCTGTAGTCCTTCCACACCACATTTCCTCACTAAAAAAAAAATTCTAACATGCAACATATCATATAATTGTGTTAACTTGAGCCACATGAGGGCAATTTTATTTATCTGAACATTTCAGTTATCAGAACACCTCTGGTCCCAACAGGTTCGGATAAGTGACTTCCTACTGTACTTTTATCATTTCTAACACCAGAGCAGTTGCCACTTATGTCATAATATTTTAGTAAACACATTATGAATGTAATGCATAAAATTACTTGTTGAACATAATTGAATTAAAACATTGTATTATTAGTAATGGTTAACTTAAATATGCTAGATCAGTTTTGATCTTAACTAGTCATTCACTTTCATGATGTTGATTTCAATTATGCTACAGGATGTATTCAAGATACAGTGAGGCTGCAAGATGGCACAGTCTATAGTGGTCGTGTGGAGGTCTGCTACAACAACACCTGGGGCACAGTGTGTGATGGTGGATGGGATGCTGCTGATGCTCAGGTTGTGTGCAGACAACTAGGGTATTCACTAGTTAAAGCTAATATTCTTACTGGCCCTGATGTTCCTGAAGGCACTGGGCAGATCTGGTTGGATCAAGTCAATTGTGTTGGAACTGAGAGCAGTCTCTCTAATTGTAGTGCTGACATCACTGGCAACCATGATTGTAGTCATGAGAGGGATGCTGGAGTAACATGTGGTAAGAAATAATAGTTTGTTGATTTCCAGTGGGAGGAAGCAGCTAAATGCTAATGGACAATCACGTGTATGTAGTTGGACTATAGTATATAAGTTAACAGTTGTAACAAGTAGTTTGATGTCTCCAGTTGTTGGTTTTTATTGATGTTTAAAAAAAACAAACAAAAAACTTTAACCCATTTGCTGTGCAGAATTGAGTCAGGTTGGTCAGTCTTCTATAGTCCAGCCAGAGTTCAGTCAATAGTTGTCTTGCCTATTGTATTTAATAAGACTGTGTTGGTGTATGTATGGTCATAGCTGTCTTCCTTATTATCTACAAGTCCTTAACTGCTGCCATTTAAGTTTATTGGATCTACTTATTGTGACTAATTCATTAATGTGCATGTGGTTGACTTTAATTAAACAACCAGGTTGTATTCAAGGAATGATCAGACTGGAAGGTGGGACTAACACTAGTGGACGTGTGGAGGTCTGCAATGACCTAATCTGGGGCACAGTGTGTGATAATGGATGGGATGCTGCTGATGCTCAAGTTGCGTGCAGACAACTAGGATATTCATTTGCTGAAGCTCACATTCTTACTAGGCCTGATGTTCCTGATGTCACTGGGCAGATCTGGTTGGATCAAGTCAATTGTGATGGAACTGAGAGCCGTCTCTTTGACTGTTCTGCAAATATAGATAGCAATCATAATTGTAGTCATGATATGGATGCTGGAGTAACATGTGGTTAGTAATAATAATTATGTTGTAGATCAGTGATGTCAATGTACAGTCATTTCATGCATTGATATTGACATACTAGCAATAAAGAGCCAAGGGCTAGAAGTCTGTGACAGTGATATCAATGGCATAGAATGAAATGACAGTTAATGGATTCAGGAAACATATTATGAATTGCATGCAGACTTGAGGTATATGGAATACTACATTTTAACAGAGGCATATGAGGCTAAATGGTTGACCAGATTCTGAAAATAATTGTGCATGAAAATTTGTACATGACTACTTAACACAATAATATATTTTTTTAAGAAATGGAGCAATCTTCTATTTTAGCTCTTGTGACCTATAAAAATCAATCTTGAACCAAACTTTTGCGAGGACATGCAGTGGAATGCTTAACTCTAACACTGCATTTTCGTGAATATCCCTCCAGTGGGTTGGAAAAATTAAATAGCACACATAAGACAGACGAACAGACAGATAAAACATTGTGAATTATAGCAAGAGAGTGTGCAGAGTTGAGTCACTTATGTCAGTCTTTCATTATTCTATCACATTTCTGTTATGGCAATGCTTTTCTATTGGACATAATAAGTGTACACTAATTTATTTTTGTTGTCCCTTGGAATGTGACCAAGGCCTACAATGATGTAATTTGTTGGTGACATATGTCTTCCTAACAACTATGAACATTTTTTGTATTTGATTACAGTAGCCTCTAATTGTCTAAATATTTAAATTAACATAATTCAACATATTTTGAATTACATAACACATTTTGTATGTGATCAATCAAGAAGGTAGTAAACCACATAGATTTAAAGGATGAAATATTAATAAGTCTTGTTTTTATTGCAACTAATTTATCAACTGTCATGTTGTTGCCCTTAATTAAATGACCAGGATGTACTGATGGTGAGATCAGACTGCAAAGTGGCACAGTCAATAGTGGACGTGTGGAGGTCTGCTTCCTCAATACATGGGGCACAGTGTGTGATGATGGATGGGATGCTGCAGATGCTCAGGTTGCATGCAGACAACTAGGATATTCTTCTGCTAAAGCTCAGATTCGTACTGGACCTGATGTACCTGATGGCACTGGGCAGATCTGGTTGGATCAAGTCAATTGCGTTGGAAATGAGATCAGTCTCTTTGACTGTAATACTAACGACATTGGTGACCATGATTGTACTCATGATAAGGATGCTGGAGTAACATGTGGTAAGCTATATTGACTACCTGTGGCACACAGGTCTAGGAACACCTGAGAATTGTGCTCAAGAATGGATTTTTAAGTAATCAATTGAAAAATAAACATTTGCAGTTACAACTAATTGGTTAAAACTGAGTGTTTTTACTTTAAGGAAACCCTGTGGTTACAACTATTTACTTTTACTCTATGGATATCTAAAAATTGTAAATTTTACCACTAATTTAACCTCATTTTAAGTGTTCTAATCTATTATTTTGCCTACTGTTAACCACTAAGTTTTATTAATATTATTATAATTATTTGTCACAGATTTTTATGTGGGATTGCTCTTGCTGTTTTGAGAACATTTAGTTTTGTCATTCATTGTATTCTGGGTTGCCACTTTCAGTCAGATTTGCCAAGATCTAGTCTTATTGAGAAAATCTAATCTGCTAGTTTGATTGGTCTCAAATCTGGTCAAAAATTTTTTTGTTATCAGTGCTGCCTTATTAGTGTAGTAGATTGAGGTCAATTTGTGCGCTGCTGGATTAAAGCATGAAATTTGCACAGAGATCAAGTAGAGCATAGTGATGCATTCAAGAGTGCCACCACATAAATTGTATTATTAAGACTTTACAACAGTTATACTCTTCTATCTCGAAGATACATTTGAGCTTTTACACAAAAGTTTAGAAAACAAGAGAAGAACAAAACTTTAAGATATCGAGATCATTAACTGTCACACAGTCCACTTTCTTGATCACAAAGGAAGTGCCTTGCATTCACATTTCAGGAGCTCTTGATAAAACTTTGACACCTCAGGAAGAAGTATTTACAGTGGCTTCCAATTGTGTTCAAGTTGTGTCCAACCAAGTTTCACTGGCAATGGTCTGTTCTGTTTTGCTCTAAGGCAAGTAGTCCAGATACTAGCTTGGTAAAGTGCCCAATTGGTATGCTGTAAGAGTGCAGCAACCATAATTAAATAAAATTTACATTATAGCTACTATACCTGTTGAAACTTGAAAGTTTGCAAGCATATATATGCATACCTAGTTGGTGTGATGCTTTTCATTAGTTTTTCTCTCTTTGAAAACAGGTCCTGTCATAGGTCATTGAATTTTGTTATTAATGTAGCTTTTCATGAAGGACACACTTGAAACATTCAAGTGATTCAAAAACTGAAGATGTTGAGTCTAATGCTCCAGTAACACTTGAATTCCATTTCCAGGTGCCCCAAGAAGATTTCTTTTCTTCGCCTAGGGACTGTGACGTTGTATTACAACTTGTATATGCATGGTAGAAGGGTAAGCCCTGATAATTTCCTTCATCAAGGCTTTGGCAAATAGCATTCTTGTGATGATACTGAAAAATTGTTTCCCATAACAAATGCCACCCAAATATCCAAGTTTGGAAACATGCTTTTGAACTAAAAAAAATTTCAGTATTTTTCAGCATCACATCTGTGTCAACAGTTCTTATCCTAGCACCCTTCTCCGTGGCATCTCTAAGATGGACACCAATTCTGGTGTCAGCTTCTTCATGATCACATGGAGGCATTGGTTGACATGGACCTCTACAGATAACAGATGAACCTGCAATGACAGACCTCAGTATCATCATCAAAATTAATACTACCATGATGTATTATTTTACCTGAAGTGAGGTAAACTCTTTGTTTTAAAGATCGGGATAATTTACTGGATACAGAATTAAAAAATTTTTAAATCAAATAAAACGTCATTAAGTGTCTTACAAGCAAAGGAAATAATTACATCCATTCCAGTATACTTCAGAATGCTTTGATATCTGGTCGGACAAATCTTACACTTTGGTCCAGAAATGCAAAAATTCTATGGAAAACTGGACATAAGCAATTGCACTTATAAAGGACACGTGAAATGTTAAAGGGATTAAAAAAACAACAACTGCAGATGTTAAGTCTAATGACCGAAAAGGACATTAATAGCATATTTAAAAGCTCTAGGAACACTTGAGTATGATTTCTAGATTCCCCAAGATAATTTCAGTAATGCAGTGCTGATATTGATAGAACCAAAATCTTCAAATCTCTCTGTTGATATCACAGCATCATTAGAAAGATTGATGTATCAAGAATCTGAAGTTCTGGGTAATAATCTAGGACTAGATAATATTATGCAGATTTTTTGTGGAGCATTTCAAAATCCTTTCACTTCCACATATCAGAACATTAGTACATCACAAAAAAAACATGCGAATTTTAATTTTGCAATAAAAGTTGAATGGATAGCAAAAATATATTTATTCACTCATATCGCAATAAGGTTGACAAAAAAGTAATCCTCATAAATTGGCTTGCATGCATAGAAAAAAATGGCACCCCTTCTAGAATGTTTTAAAGTGCTTTAATGCGTTGATGTCCAAAATATTATATTTTGGTCCAGAAATGCACAATTCCATGGATTTGGACATGAGCCACTACACTATATGTAACCTGAAATTTTTCACTTTTCAGTGAAAACTAACAAAACCTCCAAAAAAATTAAAAAATTGGAAGAAAAAAAAGCCTTTGTGGAAACATAATGATGATGAAAATTGAAAGGAAATAAGAAAGAGGAAAAAGAAAAAAATTTAATATAACTTTTTAAAATAACGTATAAAAATCAGTCAGCAATTTCTTCTGGCTTTATTGTATGTTTGTGTTGATGTGACATTGGATATTGCATATACAGAACTATTCTGATTTAACATTCTAGTCAGATATTTTGTCATCTAGTCTGATATTTAGAGAATTTTAGTCAGATTACTATCAACACTAATTGTATGTTAAATTTTGTGTAATCATGCTGAGGCACTAACAATAAGCAACCGAAGTTTAGATATCTGTAGCAGTAATATCTACAGCACAGTGTTATAATGGATTCAGGAAACTCAATAATTCATGCGGACTGTGAGATTATGTGCTAATACTCCATTCAAACAGAATTAGACGTTCCTAATGACACTGAAAGAAGATCTGGTTGGACAATGTTGATCACTTTGTAAACTTCAGTAGTAGTCTCTTTGACTTATGCAAACATTAATTCTTGTCCCACTGAAGTAAAACAGTTATATAACAAGACTGAAAATTTCCAGCCAAAACTGCTCACTTATGATTTCATGTTTTGAATTAATATTGATTTAATCACGGGTAAAAACTAAAAAAAAATTCAACCATGACCAGGAGTTGAACTGGAGACCATAGCAATGGTGATCAGAGGAAGTTTGACAAGAACAACAAGATTCCCAAGAAAGTAACATTTAGACTCCATTATAGGGTAAAAAAGTTAATAATTTATTCTTGAAATGATAGTTACTCTTTTGTTCTGTTTTTTTTTTATTTGTGTAAGTTATATTAAATTTTTATTTTTGTTAAACTGCAGTCAATTTAAACCAATACATTGCATTTTGTGAGGTTGTCACCTACTGGAGGTAGATAACTTTATGATGATTGAGAATTCATATTATATGTGATGCGACCATATGCAATACTAAAATGTATACATATTTCTATGACTCAGGCAATATATGTAATAGATATTCACTAAAAGCATTACTCTAATATTTAATAAATAATGGATGAGTTGCTTACTATTTCTTTTGATTATCTTTTAAGTGGTATTGAAATTATCATTCAATATCCTTTATCTTGCTTCTTCATAGTTTTGAATGTGAACAACGAAGTTGCAATACTGGCATCATCTATAACTCTGATCATTTTGCTGATCACTGCTCTCATAGTTGGTGTGTGTGTCTTCTTAATGAAGAAGAGGAAACGAAAAGTACGCCAGAGCCACATGAATCTACTTCTCAGGTAATTTTATAAAATCAATATTTAAAAAAAGTTTTCTTCCCCCATTTCTAGCACCTTATTAAGATGAAGTTTCATTGAAGATTATTTTTTATCATGAAACAATAATTATTTGGTTAAAGTGTTGAGTATTAAAGAGTGTGGTGGGATAGAAGTGGAATTAATTTGTTATAATTGTAATTGTGTTCATAAAAGTTATTCCATATTTTAAATTTACTCAATCCTTTTTACAGCTCCATAAACATGGATGGCAAATATGATGAGAATAAATATGGTAAGATTATAATGTTTCTCGGTATCTATTATAGAGGCATACACATGAATTATGCATTATATGTAATACTTTGCAAAAAAAAAAAATTATATTGTAAATATAAAAATTTTGCAACTCAAGTGGAACCTCCAATTATGGACACTTTGAGGCCATTGTAGTATTTGTTTTCCTTAATGGAGGACAGTCCAAGATGAACCATTGATGTGTATTAATGCCATAGTAGTTAGCTTTCATATTACAATGAGTTATATCAATTTAATTCACTTCTATTTTCATGAGCAGATAGTATAAGGATTTCCTTTTGCTATAAGGAAAAGTTGAAAAGAAAAAACCCCTTTAAATCATATGAAAACAAATGAGTTTCTTTCTCATTAAGCTTAATAGGAGTAAAATAAATCTATAATGTCTTATAGAGACAGTAATTAAGGATGTATAGAGAATAAGGTATGTTATAATTGAGTATTTATACCATGTTTCAAGACTGAAATGAGCAATGACTTCTTTTTTTTTAATTTTCCTACTTTTGGATGGAACTCAAAATTCTAATTTTTTTACATATTATTTTCTTTCCTCCCCTCCCCCCTCTTTTAACTCCATGCATCTATTGGCTGCATGGTCGATGGTATATATACAGAGGTAATGGGACTATAAGCCATTATAGGAAATCCATAAATACCTTATGGTCTGTCCATTGTGTAGAGGTCATCCATATTTCAGGGAGTCTGGTTAGGGAGGTTCCACTGTATTACATAAATATATGTATATAAGTTTTGTCATTTAAACAATTTTTTTTTTCATTTATAAATTGTAGTTTTAACCAAGAAAGAAATCCGGAAAAAAGTAAATATGACAGTTAAAACTTCTCTTGATATGGACCTCCCACTATCTTTAATTATTGCAGCTTGTAATATTGATATTGGAAAAACAATTGGAGAAGGTAAAAAAAGTTGATTTACATTAACTTAAGAGCTAATACAGTCACATGATAGTCATATTATATCACATTATTGACATATTATGCCACAATGCTATATATAGAGTTATGTCACATTCGAGTGTTCAGAACTGAGAGCAAACCTTCTAGATCAAGAAGAGGAAATGTGCTTTATACCCATCCTTACTATGGGTGTACATGAGTGAATATTGGAGAGCATCAATATATCTGTGTGTCTAATCAATTGTCAAAAGGCCTGTCTACTTGTCATAGGTCATATGTCTCGTTTTTCATGTTTTTGACAGATAACAATGGCAGCTATTTCAGTAACTGCTGAAACAGGAGTATCTTAACATAGAAAGTGTTGTCCAGGCAAAAACCCTAAATGTGCAAATCATTATATTGAACCCAAGGGTTAGTGTATGTTTGAGGACACATTTGAACTCTATGATGATCTAGCATTCCTTGCAGAGAGTGTAAGAGTAATAGCTTTCTGCCAAGAACCACATCATGCCAATGCTTAGTATGTCCATGATGATTGATAATGAAGCAGATCTACAAGAAATTATCTTGTTGTTCTAAACTGGCATAAGACTGTCTACTTGGTGGTACACCTGTCCCTTCACCTTTTGTGCAGACGTATCTGTCCTTGTCCTGATGGTCAACAACAAATGTTGTCAATGACAAGGCTGCATGACACTTCCTAATTTCGGATTGGAAGTGGTACCATCAAAAATGGTGTTGAGAGTTTTGATAGAGTTGCTGACACTTTGCTATTTTAACAGACATTTAGCCAATACTGGGATGGAATGATCAATTTTAGGTCAGCTCTCAGGTGTCTGGCATAATATAGGTGTGCCTCCATCTGCTGAGTGGCCTCAGCATCTGTTCTTGCTGCTGATGTAGTGAGCATGGGTTGTGTGTGGTGGCTGAGTAGTTATGCTCTTGGACTAACCCATGGTTATGAGTTCAAACCCAGCTCTGACAGGAAAATTTTCCTGTCTTGAAACATCTTTCCACACCATCCCACCCAGCTCATGCTGACTACTGGTGAGCCCTGGAAAACTGACACAGTGTCAGGCTAAAATCAACCAATAGAGAAGAAATTCTCATACGAAATTTTTTTTTTACTGGTGAGCTCACCCTGAAGGTAAAGAGTTTGATATTGTTATGAAGGGATTTTGGCAACATTAGAATGCATAAAGGCTGCCTTGTATCTCTGCAGTTATCCTTGTTACCTGAATAGCCCTATCCATCTGAACATGAGCCTACTTCTGCTAAGATGTGTAAAACTCTCTCAGTCGTTGCTGATAAACTTATCATCAAATCAAAATTGATGTTGCTTTGACAGCAACAACATAATCTTAAGTTTACTGTATAGCTAGGATTATTCTGAAGGTAGCACTTACGACTCTGTAGCTCTGTTCTGTACTCTTACCCCCATATTATTCCAATAGAGCCATCATGGTCTTCGGATTGCTCTCATGAATGTATACCCAGCTTTTCTAGTAGTACTTTTTGTGGCAGGTTTTGTCTTCAGATTGCATGGATTTTATATTAGATAAAGGGTCTAATGGTTACAAATTAGCTTCTAGCTCTGGCATGGCAAGTATGAGGCAAAAAAAAACCCAATCGCAAGACAGTACACAATCTCAGTTGTTTATGCTTTTCTGATGCTCAGTCATTGTGGACTCAACTTTGGTTAATCTAGTAGGAAAAAAAGAACTCTGATGTATGGTATAATATCAACATATTGTATAATAGCTGTTTGTATCTTAGCTCTTTGTTTTAATTCAGGTGAATTTGGAATTGTGTACAAGGGATTACTACAGAAGGGATTCTCTGAAGCATTTAGCGAAATTGTTGCTGTGAAGACTTTAAAAGGTAATATAGTACAGTCATAGTAATATATGCAGGGGAAGTTTCACTTAATGATATAATTAAGGTTCTAATAAGGAACAGGGATTAATATAGGATTTTTCGTTTGGAAAGGGATGGGAAACAAGGATGTGTGAACATCTCAAACTTCTGAGTTCTATACTGAGTCAGAGTTCTCCATCTTTTTCTTTTTTCTCTTCATTCCATATTTTCCTCTTCCAAACTCACTTTTTTTACATGCTAAGTTATCGAAATGTTTTCTTTCATCATGTATGTGTGTGCATGCATGCGTGTGTGCGTGCGTGTGGGTATGTGTGTGTGCATGCGTGTGTGTAATTGAGTAGTTATGCTCTTGGACTGACAACCCCAGGGTTATGAGTTCAAACCCAGCACTGACAGGAAAACTTTTCTGCCCTTGAACATCTTCCCACACCAGTCCACCCACTGGCCATTGCTTGTCAATCACCTAAGGGTCTAATGTGACTTCGGGTGCCCACACCCATAAATTGAGAGTCTTGGTCAGTTCTCCTGCGAATGTCTAGTCCAGTTTCAGGAGTTTGCTTTCACTGGCTCATAGTGCCTGCTTAGTGCACAAGCACCCTGACTATATCAGGTCTGTGTGACTGTGTTAATGGCAGCTAGACAATTTTTTTTTTGTTGTTGGTGTGTGGGTGGGTATGTGTGTGAGTGTGTGTGTGTGCATGGGGTTTGGGGAAGGGAATCGGGGTGGGTAGGTGTATGTGGTGTGTATGTGCATGTTTGTTCAACTATCGCTAAGACACTAATCAATTTGTAACTCTAACTGTAGCGTGATAAAAGCTCAGCATGAAAATTAACTGAGTCTTCTTCTTTTAAAGGAACAAATCTTGATTAACTCAAATATGCATTTCTTTGTCATTTTTTTGAATGAGCATGGTGGAAGTGTTGCCAGTTCTTTGATAGGATTTATGGTCTCTTATAAAACATTAACTTCCATAACCATCAACTACAGTGCAGCAAACTCCCATACCTTGACCTGACATACTTTATATACTACATTGTGTCTCTCTGCCAACCACTTAGCATATCTTGCATCATAATTTTGCTTCAAGTAAATAAGTAGTCAGTGGATTTTTTAAAACTACCTTGTAAGTCTTTGTATGCTGAGTGCTTGAATAATAAAGTAAAGGATAGTGTACGTTCATACTTGAAACAGTGAGACAGGATATCAGACCTTTCTAGGATCACCACCGGTCTTGAAACTAAATTAATACAATCAATGTGCACCGATTGCTTATCCATTTTAATTCCCTTCTTCAGATAAATCAAAGTACAAACTTGGTCCTTATGCTTCACAGATGTACCCAAGACTTGGACACTATCAATATATGTTTACTACCACTTCCCAGTTAATTTGATCATCTTCAAAAACTGTTAAACCAAACTATTAGGAACAAACCCATGCACATTTACATCAAATGGGACATGATGGGTAATCCAATTAATGATTGTAGACACCATAAAAATCTCTATTATAAAGTGGGCATTGAAATTCAATATGTTGCTCACTGGTTATGTAATCAACACTGTTCAGACTGCTAATGGCTATATGCACCTTAGCACAACTGTGTAAGCTGTAGATCCAGGGTAATTGTACGGAATCTATGATTCAATATCCCCTTGTTAATCCTCCTCTACTATTTATCAAACTCATCATCACCTGTTTAATATCACAGGCATTCCATAAACTCATGCAGTATTAATAACTGTGAAGTATGGTGTGATAGTCTTCACAGAAAATTGATGATATAAACAATGATTGTTAGAAGGCAGATTCAAACTTTCCATCCTGTAGCTGTTTAAGATTTAGGGGAGACTAGTGACAGGGAATATGGTGCTGATGTACTGCTTTTAGATATGCTATCGATGTTTTCATCATTGCAATTGCTATTCTTAGTCCCCATCAAAGAGTTAAATGAAATTAATATCTGTGTAATAGAAACCAAGGTTCACATGTAATACACTTATACCTTTTTTTTTGTGATTTGAAATTAATCCTTTTATACATAAAAATGTATTATGGAGTGGTCTCTGTAACTTGGCTATAACTATTTTTTCCTAAGTGGGATTAAAGAGAACTTTTGCACAAATGTTAAATGATGTCATAAATTGAATTTCAACATTTTCTCTGGCTTGATAAAATCAAATACCTTGGACACAGGATTAAAAAAATAATAATCAGGACTCTACCACCAGAAGTGGGACAGTTGTAATTCTTTCTAAAGACTTGCCCTAACTGTGCACAAAATTTGATATTTGTATCAACAATAGCAATATTCTTTCAAATTTTGCACATCTGCTGCATTACGAGTGGTATTTTATTTTTTATCATCATTTCCTATAATATGGCATCCCTTTACAAAGGTCTTGGCAACATCTAACTCTACCTATCTGCCCACACTGTCTCATTGGCTATCCTGAGGTCCATTTTGGCATTGTAGCCAACCAAACCAGAATAGATTTTATAATAATTAATTAAATAACCACATCACAACACTCAGAACATTACTTCTGCACACGCACGCACACACACACACACACACACACACACACACACACACACACACACACACACACACACACACACACACACACACACACACACACACACACACACACACACACACACACACACACACTAGCAGCATATACCCGGCATTGCCCAAGCTATGTCAGCATGAAACATTATAAAAGCCTCTCAAATTTTGGCCTGGTTGGTCCTTTAATTAGCTTTTAGTGGCCAAAACAGCTTCCTGCAAGTGTAGCTAATAACAAACCACACACATTGTCACACCCACATGTGGTTGAAATTTTCACCTGGTTACTTGGACTCCATATGCCAAATTTTAGCATGATTGGTCCCTAATTGAGTTTTTGGCAGGCATGATGACGTCTTATGGGTGTGGCAATGACCAGATCGCACCCATTGACACATACATATGTGATTAGTAATACTTGCCCAGTTGCATGGAAAACTCATTCCAGATTTCATTCCTATTGGTCATTTGATTAGCTTTTAATTTGCCAAAAGAACTTCCAATATCATTGGTTGCTTATACCTAAATGCCTAAAGAATTATGAATTGTAGGACCAAAGTATAATATTTTGCACATCAACAGATCAAAGCAATTTGAAACATTCTAGAAGGGATGCCATTCTTTTTTATGCTTACAAGTCAATTTACAGGGTTTTTTTTTGGTTGTTGATTTTGTCAACGTTATTGCAATATGTGAGGACATTAATATTTTTTGCTATCCATTCAACTTATATTGCAAGATTAAAATTTGCATTTTTAAATAAATTTTCCTCATTTTTTCAAGATTTAATGATGGATTTTGGGGATGTACTAGTTTTCTTATAGATAGATGTGAAGGGAATCTGAAATGACTTGCAAACAATTGGAATAAAGGTAACATATCATATTCATTGTTTATTACCCAGAACTTCAGATTCCTGATCATCTTTGAGATACAAGGAGTTGGGTTCTATCAAGATTGGCAGTACATTACTGATGTCATCAAGTATCTAACTGTATCAATATATGAAAAATAAGTCAAGATCTTTTCTTTTATTTAAGACACTTGAAATCCTAATCTTAAGAGTGATTGCATTCTTTTCAACTGCTTTTACCTTGCAAACATATTTTACTAAAGTAATCTAGAAGGGAAAAAAAATGTCTCCCATAAAAATAGCCATGATACTGTGCCTTTAAAACCAAGAAAATTTCACTAACAACTAAAAAATCTTATTTACTAAATATAATAAGGAATATATATATATATATATATATATATATATATATATATATATAGGCCAAACAGCCCTAAAAATACACAAGAGAAAAATGAGGTAAAGATATCGTATAGAAACAAAGTGAGTGGACCAACAAAGAAACGTTTACACCATGTTAGTATTGATAATGATTGTGAAGTACATGTCAAACTGTGATCTGTACAAGTCTATGCATCCAATGTCTCCATGCAGTTATTATGTAAATGTCATCATAATTTGTGTGTATCTTAAAGATGCCATGGAAAAGTGTGATAGGAATGATTTTTAAGAACTGTTCACTCAGATGTGACAGTAATAAATGCTGATTTTTTAAGCTCCTATGCATGTATTCAAACTTGGATATACGAGTAGCATTTGGCAAAGGCAAAAAAAATTGATATCATCACATGAACCCATTTATCAAAGCTGGGGCTTGCCAGGCAGTCATACTGCATCACAATTCTCTGACAAAGAAATGAAACATCTTGTGGAGCCTGGAAATCATCAAGTGTTACTAGAGCTTTTAAATATACAATGAAATATCCCTTTATAGTCATTGCACTTGACATCTGCAGTTTTCAATCACATGAACATTTCTCATGCGTCTTTTATGACAAAACTATCTAAATGAACTAATGACAAGACTTCTTTTCAAAGAGAGGAAAAAATCGAATCGATAATATTTCACTAACTTAGGTATTCTGCACATAAAGCCATCAATCTTTCAATAGGTGTAGATTATAGCTTTTAATGGGAAGGTGTCATGCAAAGTATTGGGCAAAATTTTTGTAGTTGTGGCTGAAATAAGTTCCTTGGGCATTCCAAAATTATATAAAAAAATTGAAATACCATTCTTTATGACCAAAATAGGCTTCATTTCACTGTAATTTACATCCTGCATAATTCCTATCCTGTTGTGGTGGAATTTTGGTTATGCTACTCATGATGTCAGAGTAAAATCCTGTTACAACATTGCTGTACATGGATAGTGTATTTTTTGATAATTTTGATACAAGTTTTGGTTATCTCAGCCTTTCCTGCTCATTTTTCCCAGTTGAGGAACACAGAAAAACTCTAGATAGTGAGGAATCAGAAGAAATGTTGAGCCCTACCAGTTTGAGCTTCAAGCTAGGGATGGTCTCCTTCTACTAGCACCTATGGTGATGATGGCCCACTAGGTGGAGAAACACTGGGAAACACAGTTTGTACTAATGAAATTGTCTAAATTGCTTGACTCTACCCATGCAGGATCAAGCAATTTAGATAATCTTGTGACTATAGCAGGAAAAACCACCCAAAGGGCGAATTTTTCCCTAGCAATTGATGAAGTGATTAATTAATGTTATTTTAATTAGGTTTTGTAAGCAAAGATCTTATCCAGAACTTATTGAAGGAGTGTAGTAAGATGTTGGAGTTTGACCACCCAAATGTTCTGCCGCTAACTGGAGTATGCCTAGATGGAGGCCCCACCCCTTACCTAGTGATGCCATTTATGTTTAACGGCAGTCTCCTCTCCTACCTGAAGAAAGAGAGGGACAGCTTGGTGTTGCAAACTCACACAGATGATGTAAGTTTTATATCAGGAGGAAAGTTAATTTATATATTGCTCCATTCATTTATTCTTTAAAGAAGAAAGTACTAAAATTGTCAAATACGTGTATCATATATGTATGTATCTATATGCAGGCTGTCTGTATATTTTTACCATCAGTTTGGCCAACCTATGGGTGGATTTCTCTTAAATTTGGCATTATCATAGATTTTGATCCAACTCAAAACATGGGCCACAAAATTCAGTAAAATAGTAATAACGATGACCAAAAAATGCCAATTGAAAAGCCGGATATGCCTGCTTATATATGTAGGTAGGTAGGTAGGTAGGTAGGTAGGTAGGTAGGTAGGTAGGTAGGTAGGTAGGTAGGTAGGTAGGTAGGTAGGTAGGTAGGTAGGTAGGTAGGTAGGTAGGTAGGTAGGTAGGTAGGTAGGTAGGTAGATAGGTAAGTAGGTAGGTAGGTGTATATATATATATAAATTAAAGGTTTATGTGTTCTAGCTAAGACTGGAGTTTGATACCTGGGACTTCATCCATATACTCAACTTGTGGGTGTTAATAACTTAGGCATAATTATATGAAATCACAACGTTCATGCCTGAATGTTTCATTTTTCACAGCAGAATTCTGTCCAGAACAAACTGCTAGATATTTGCATTCAAGTGGCTAAGGGAATGGAGTACCTTATCAATAAAAGAATCATCCACAGAGACCTCGCTGCTAGGAACTGCATGTAAGCTTTTTTAAAAATCCTTTTTTTTTTTAATTATACGAATGTAAAAAATAAAATCTCTTACTCATGGACCTGGTAAACTCCAGAAACATGAAATAAAACTATTAACATATAATTTATTATCTTTCACCTTTTATTGAATTGCTTAAATTTTTTTGTGGTTATTGACTATTGATAAATCTAAAATAAAGTAATTGGAAGAATAAATATGTGTCAATTGTGATAAACTTCGAGGTCTACTTTCTCTCTGTGTGTATCTGTGTAATTTAGAAGTTACTTGTGAATCCATTGTAAACTTCTGGAGCTCACCTGTGATCTTCACTCTGAGCTTTAATATGTGTTTTTATTCATAATGCAACTTCTGCATTAGATAAATCTATATATATATATGGAGTTGTTATCATGGTTATGTTAGATACCTTTATATGTATTGTATGAACTGTAACTCACAATAATATTATTAGCTTACAATTTGACATTATTGGATCAAGTTAAAGTATCTACACATCAACTCATATATCCTGTGATTAAATCCAGAAAAAAAAGAAAAATAATAACCAAAAAAACTTACTAAATTTTTGATAGGAGTTGTTAATTTTTGTCGTTTGCATGGCATAATATTTCAGTTTTGAATGCAATTAGGTTTTATGCGGTGCTAGTATGTTTTAATTTCTTGAAATTTGTATTTCAAATTTTCCAACCAGAAAACACTACTACAGTTAAAGGATGATAAATATCATTTGTATTTCAGATTTTACAGTCCACATAGTAAAAGTTAGTTTTATTTTTACACACTTCTGTATTACTTATTTATAGCATGATTAACATTAATTGAAATTGTACTTATATCACACATTCCTAAATACTTATTCTACCTGTTTGAGTGGTACACTCACCCTGCAAACTGTACAACGTAAAAAAAATAAGTCATACCATAAATGAGGTCAGCAAAATTATGCATGTTTGGCATGGTTTGTGGGATTCCATCATTGGATGTCTTCTATCCTATATACAATTTGTGTAAACTCCATCCCTACATACCTGCCTACCTGCTTCTGTAACTTCTTGAAAAAAAATTTGAACCAGGGGTTCTATGACAGCCATTTGCATTTTATTCTGCTCCCAGCATCATTCTCAAATGCAAATGCAAGAGGATACTAGATTTTCACCAAACAGTTAAACAAAACAATAAGGAGCTATTTAAATCTGCATTTTTAGAGGAGCGTATATAGTTAAAGGATCTATAAATTAACAACCCTGTTTTTAAAATGTAACCACCCACACTCTTATAATGACTAATTAAAAAATCACCCTCCCCTTCAAATGAAATTGACGTAATATGTATTAAAACCACTCGTTTGGAGGATAAAAATACTTTTAGCACACAGAACAGTGAGAGAAACAGACTGGATCAGGGTGGCAAAGTCTACCAACTGTTTTTGCTTTAACTCCCCTTCTACAGGAAATTTTTATGATAGTTTTCAATCTAGAACTTAGTTCAAATCACTTCGGATATTAGGCTCATGAAATTATAAGTATATAGCTAACTATTATATTGTGCTTTTTATGTGCGTTTTTGAAAAAAATACAGCAACCAAAATGTTGCATCCCTTTCAGTAACCAGGCTGAGCAAAGATTAATATAGCAGTCAGTTTGATAACATCACTATTTGTATGTTCAGTTGCATAAAATGCATCTAAAAAATTTTGTTTTCTTTTTAATTATAAAAGTGTATTGTTTTCTTTGTATTTTGCCCACCATTCCCATTGTATATGTAGTTGTACCACATTAATAATTTGGCTAAAGCCAATTATATTCATTAGTGAATTTAGTGAGTTAGTGTCTTTATGCTGTTACTTTATTACTACACTCTGCAACATAAATTTTAATTTGAAGATAACTGTAAATATAATTGCATTCACCATATCTATATGTAACATATTTAAGGAATATGTGACTGTCTACACTACATGACAATAGATATATCTAAATAGGGCAGCAGATTAGGTCATTGACAATTGCAACATTCCAGATTGCATTTGAAGCTGAGATCTGAGGTACCTCTGTCAGATAGAAAAATTAAACAAAGAAAGCACAACAAACTAATGAGAAATATTGAGTGGTGTACAAATATTTCCTAATAGTCCCACCACTATATACCATATTTGGGTTCAACCTCATTTTGGAGTATAAACTACATCACAATAATTGGATTATGTGGAACAACCTTGCAGAGAAACTTCCACTAAAAAAAAATAAAAAATTAACCGAGTCCTTGCTATGTAAAGGAACATTACATGAATACTATTGAATTAATGTTAAATCATATCATTTTTAATATGCCAGTATAATGTTTTTCCTTCATTTTGAGCTACCCCTTCATTAGTAATTATATTACACCACACATTTTCTTCTCCTATGAATCTTTCTGGCCATATTGACATGAAATATGACATACAGTACTTTATACCATTTAGTCATATTTTAGTATAAACAATATTTTCCCTATGTATTACGCAATTTTAAATCTAAAATATCTAAATGCTGTCTGTCTGTCTGTCTGTCTGTCTGTCTGTCTGTCTGTCTGTCTGTCTGTCTGTCTGTCTGTCTGTCTGTCTGTCTGTCTGTCTGTCTGTCTGTCTGTCTGTCTGTCTGTCTGTCTGTCTGTCTGTCTGTCTGTCTGTCTGTCTGTCTGTCTGTCTGTCTGTCTGTCTGTCTGTCTGTCTGTCTGTGTACATACGTACGCACGCATGCATACACATATGCACGAATGCATGTATGTATGTATAACTGTATGCATGCATGCAAATGTGCAAACATGCAGGCACGTACGCTTGAACACACATGTACATATGCATGCACGAAAAACCTTATATCCATATCACTCAAATTCATAAGCACATATGACATTATAAAAAACACCCAATGACAACAAATCACACACTAATTATATTTCCAGTCCATTTAGAGGAAGCCAGTTAATAACAAACACAATACCATTACAATAACAAACAAAATTATTATTGATTCTTGGTCTTCACTTGTTCCCAATCAACCATCTCTGGTCCACTTGCCTTGCCCATATCATCAAGGAAGGGTCATTCTCGAACCTTCACAATGGATGGTGTTCAATACTTAATTTCAACATCATATGCTAACTGGAAAGATGGAAGAGTAAATTTCACTACACACAATGTCTCCATTACCACCAGGGTTCTGGAGCAAAGATCAGAGCATTTATTCTCCCAATGGATAAACTTTATCGTAACATAGACTTGGTATTAACAACTGAAATTAAGTGGCTAGCATCAAGAAGTCGGTCTATCCAAACTTCTATTACCAAATACCAGGAAATATGTTTTAAGTAAAAGCATAGCAATGAGAGGTCACATTGACAATTCAACATCCAGCAAGACAGAGTAAAATGAATTCTGTTCATTCATAGACTTCAAAATAACTCAGTCCTATCTAAAATAATAGGAGCCATGAAAGCTACCCAATTAACAAGAAGATGAGTGGCAGACACAACTAGGTTGACCCTTTGCTATGTATGAAACAGTCCATGGAGAGGACAGTAAACTATATTGTGTGAGAAGTGAAAGAGGAGCTGCTACTGCAGCAAGGAATTAATTACACCTAATGTGAAGTTGAAATTTATGATGGAGCTGGAAGTATATCTGGTGACTTGAGTGTATGTCAAGCTATGTTTGAAGAATCTGTATCTTATTACATATTACCTTTGCAGCAGTCATCAGTTAAATTTAACCCTTCCTAAAGCATGCATAGTACCTGTATTCAAAATATGTTGTCTGACTTGAAAGCCTTGGGAAATTATTTTAATACTCACCAAAGAGTCAGTGGAAACTAGATAATATATTTGTGGATTTCATGCAAAGACAGAAAAGTCAGATATCCAGAAAGTTTCAGAATTCAACTCATGACAATATGTAAAACATATTAGTGGAGATGTATGAGCCCTTATTTCTGTGTTTAGAGGTGATAGCTCTTGGAATACAAAAAATATCACAAAGGCAAGTTGACTGCTTCACTCAATAGCTTCTGATAAAAAAATTTTTTTTCTCTCATCATTCCAAAGACTAAAGTTGTCTTCTGCAGGGATCTAAGCAGGACATCTTAAAGGCATAAACTGAAAGTGAAGTAGATCAAGAAGTACTAAAAAGCCATAGAGTGGATAAAATGAAGGAGTTTGTAGGTATTTATACATCAATGTGTAGTAAGGTCAGTTTTCACTACAGAAGCCAGTTCTTTATTCCAAGACATCTGTATTACATCAATGTTGCTGCTGCCACTCCTGTGTACTGGAGATGCACTGTTTTTGTTCCCTTCCTTGATCATTTGCTATTAGATCTCTCCTCAATGTTTACTGAGCTCCACAGACAAGTCACTGAAATGTTTAATCTCTTGCCCCTTATTATAACAAGCTTTGGATAAAGCACTTATATGAGCATTGCAAAAATGAATTTTCAGAACCAGACACCTTTCATCAAGAGTTGAAATTATGGACACAACAATAGATAACTTGTTCTACACCTCTCCCTAAATATCTATCTGAGAAACTAGAGCAGGTATACAAAAAAGTTCAACCCAACATTTTCAGCATTTAAATACATAAAATTTTACCTAAAAATTCAATGAGCCTGTGTCACCATAATTAATGCACTCACACTAGTATTTTTCCACAAAGATATTTAATGGGATTATGGTGATATAGTCACTGCCTATGTTAGCAAAATAATCAGTAGATTTTTCTTTAAAAGGCACTTCAAACTCATAATGATTATAGCTACATAGCTAATATTAATTGATTAGGAACTGGAATGAATGTGTTACAGTTATTTACTTTATAGCTACTTTTAGCTACAAGTAAAATGCTATTAAATCTAACTACAAATTAGATAGAATTTAACTGAACTGACATTAGTTAATCATAATGATCACACTAGAAATTAAACCTGACTCATATTTGACAGTATTGTCTTACTTGTTATCATTTTTAAATAGTTTTTTTTTTCCCCTTTTAGGATTGATGTTAATTTTGTGATCAAAGTAGCTGATTTCGGTCTGTCAGAGAGTTTGAACACTACAAAGGATTATTTCCGTCAGGACCAAGAAAGTGCCACCAAACTTCCCATCAAATGGCTGGCACCAGAAAGTATAAATGACGGAAAATTCTCAGAGAAAAGTGACATGGTAATATGATCAATATTATAAAAACAGGTGCAATAATTATGTAGGGTTTTTAATATTTATATTACTAATTTATATCACAAATCAAGTATGTCAATGCATTAGACAGATAGAACACAGGAATTGTGTATATTGCTATGTGAGTGTTTTCAGTTACTGCAAACATGCAGCAAAACCTCTTTACCAGTGTCCAAATTTTTTTAATTTATAATGGGGCTGCTAAGCCAACTTATCATACACTAATGATAGAAGCATCAAATTTACTATACACATATAAAATTATATAACAGACAAATTTAGAAATTGGGCTATATTAGATTTGACCTATGGTGACTTCTAGGCGTAAATTTTCCTTGGAAACAAGTCTGTTTTCTCATCATATGATGTACTACTGAGCAAGTGTATTCATGTATAATGTTATTCCTTCTCTTTTACAGTGGGCCTATGGAGTGACATGCTGGGAGGTATTCAGTGGAGGAAAGACCCCTTACCCAAGTATTCACCCTCTCAAGCTGTTCAAGGAAATTGAATGTGGCTACAGAATGGAAAAACCACTCAATACTGCCTGTTCGGAGGAGATGTAAGTTTCTAAAGTGAATATATGGAGATATTGTTGTGTCAATGATTGTTATTAATATCTCAGGAAAGAGTATTAGGGTGAGAATATTCTCTAAATTATGGTTAACTAGTGCTAAGTATTTAGGTGTGAGGACGGAGGGTGCAAGGAGGGTGAAGGTGTTGTGCTGCCTAAGGCTCAGGCATACACTAGCTGCTTCCCCACCAGGTGGGCTGTAGAGGGCAGTGTTGTTGATGACATGGTCAGCAGTCTGCTCAGGTTCGCTGCACTCACATGCTGAGCTGTTGCAGAGGCCCCACTTCTTCATAGAAGACTTTAAGCATCCGACTCCGCATCGAAGTCTGCTGAGTGTAGTCCAGTGCCGGCGAGGTAAATCACCACCCTTGACACCACCTCCCAAGTCCCAGACATAGCGGTGTAGTTATGTAGGCCTGAATGTCTGCCAAGGGTCTCTCCAAGATGCTGTGAGCCAGGTACAGTGTGGAAGATGATTGGGAGTAGAGCAAATGAGCCCCTGTGCTGCCAGGTTGTAGGGCTGACATGGTCAAAACCCATACCAACTTTGGCAGTTACAAAAAAACAAATTCTGAAGGAGTAATTTAGGAAACAATTAATTATTTTTCAAGCTACTGTATTTGAAAAAAAAAGTCATGAAACCTGCAGCACATTATTTCTATCTCTATATATTAATGTGTGTCTGTGTAGGTGGTCAATTCGTTGCATTCCTGGATGATCTACAATGGTATCACAACATTTTTGAAAACCTTTAGCAATTTTAATAATAATATGAGCAATAAACCTATCTGTTTTAGTTAACATTAATTACTTATTCTTAGAACAACTAAAGACAGTCCACGGTTTATTCAATCAAGGTATACTGCAATGGCCAACTGGAACACAGCTATTTTTAAGGCATTAATTTCCTTAATCAAGACTTCACTTGGGTGCACTGCACAGAGCTCTAGGGAGTGAGTTCCAGGACTTGGGATATACATGTAGCTAAAAATGAATGAAATACCATAAATTGTAAAGAAACAATCATTATGCCTGTAAAGCAGTCATGATACTGCTATCTTAAAGAAATATAAATACAGCACTGCTTGCTATACGTGTACATGCATTTCAATCCAAATCCATCACAATTGTTAATATATATTTATTATTAAACATTGGTAATTAGAAAGCTTTCCAGATCTTTCTGAACTGCCACAATTTGATTCTTAAAAATAACAATGGTGGGCTGTCTGATGCCATTCCAATAGATATTTCTACAAATAGAATGAAATTTGGCCCAAATTTCAATAAAAAATTTTCAAAAAATTTTTTTAATGTGAGTGGGAAATGACCCAGCTTCTGTATGTTCTCACTTATTTGTCCCTCAGAAATTCTCTTTACCAAAAGTTTCCTTAATTTTCATCTCCAGGGGTTGGAATTTTTGCACACCTCTTATCATCATCATATATACAGCACTGCTATACAAGTACATGCATTTCAATCTGAATCTATGAAGAAATCTCCCAATTATTGTGATAGTTCATCTAGTTGATGACCAGTAGGGGAACAGCAATGGTGTTCTGGTATCACTTCATTCGGTTAAGCTGTTTTGCCTATCTCACATTTCCATTAATTACTATTTGCTAAAACATTAAACTGATATGTACAAATTGTGAAGTATGTAGTCTCTAGTAGAATGTGAGAATGGACTATAGCTTGTATGCTCATAATTCTTTGGCTCATTGATAAGTAAGTCATTTTTAAGCTATCCTGTCTCTAATATTAAAAGGTAACTGAACTTGAAAAAAAAATTTTTTTATTGTCTTATTTTATTGCCCTTGATGCATAACCTGGTATAAAAAATTTGGAAATTTTTAGTCCAATATTCATAAAGAAAACTTAGCTTAAAAATTTTATTTCCTGTGGTGTGGGGGGGGGGGGGAGGGAGGGGGTGTAGCTAGTCATTGACATCATATGGGGTATAGCTGCAGCCAGAACTGAATGGCAGTGATACGCTATTTCAACAAATTTCAACAATTCCTGGGGTCAGGAGGCCCAATTACACTGGTAAGTCCATGATTGGTAGCAGCACATTGATATCTAGTGCAATAGAAACTGAGAAAGATTTGTGGAGTTGGAAATTTGAAGGAATAAGTGAAGGGATCTGTCCCTTGAGAGAGTGCAATAATTATTAATACCTTCAGATCCTATTGATACTGCTCCTCAGTTCCATCTATCTTTTATTCAGGTACAAAAAATGAGGATCAAAGACTTTCTGATTTGTCATGATAAAATATAGCTATTTACAAAAAAAAAACTTTTTAGCTTTGGCTACTTTTGATATGGAGCTAGATATTTAATAGCTAGCAATATACTACAGAAAATGAGTATCTTGTTATGGTAATACTTGCTAGCTAGCTTGCCATTTTTAGTGTGGGGCAAGGTATTTCATAGCTAGCTAGCTATATAGAAAACTGTGCAATTGTTCTTATTACACTAGGTTATAACATTTATAGCTAGTAACTACCCTGTGCTACTAGCTATAAATGTTATAACCTAGTATAATAAGAACAATTATACAATTTGATATAGAGCTAGCTAGCTATGAAATATCTAGCTCCACACCAAAAATGGCAAGCTAGCTAGCAAGTATTACCATAACAAGATACTCATTTTCTGTAGTATATTGCTAGCTATTAAATATCTAGCTCCACATCAAAAGTAGCCAAAGCTAAAATTTTTTTTTTTGTAAATAGCTATATTTTATCATGACAAATCAGAAAGTTTTTGATCCTCATTTTCTGTACCTGAATCAGAGATAAATGGAACTGAGGAGTATCATCAATAGAATCTGAAGGTATGAATAATTATTTCACTCTCCCAAGGGACAGATCTCTTCACTTATTCCTTCAGATTTCTAACTCCACAAATCTTTCTCAGTTGCTATTGCACTAGATGTCAATGTGCTGCTACCAATCCTGGACTTACCAGTGTAATTGGGCCACTTGACCCCAGGAATTGTTGAAGTTTGTTGAAATATATCACCGCCATTCAGTTCTGGCTGCAGCTGTTCCCCATGTGACATCAATGACTAGTTACACCTCCTACAGGAAGTAAAAATTTTAAGCTAAGTTTTCTTCATGAATATTAGAATAAAAATTTCGAAATATTTTTATACAAGGTTATGCATCAAGGGCAACAAAATAAGACAATAAAAAAATTTTTTTTTTCCAGTTCAGTTACCCTTTAACTAACATGATCCATTTATAAATGTTCATTTTTATGCAAATTTTCAGTTACCAACTAATTATGAAGTGCTGGGAGGAGAAGCCAGAACATCGTCCAACCTTTACACAGCAGATAGAGGATCTCTCAACTCTCTTAGAGGTACAAGCTGGGTACCTGGGCTGCCTTGCTGTTGACAATGGAACTGTCGAGGAGATTGACCCAATGCCAACTTCAATATCATCTGATGTCATTGCTATGGCATCTAATGGGACCAGTGATGCAGTTATGGCTACCAGTAATGAAGGTTTGTTGTCATCAAGCAGTAATATGCCTTCTGGTGAAGAGAGGGATGCTGTGGTAGACCCATTGAGCAACAAGGAAGGTGCACCCACAGATGAAAACATGGCTACACACACCAGAGGTGATGGTTCAGTTCCACCTCAAGATTTTGTGGAAAGAAAATGCGAGTCCTCTGGAGATGAATGTGGAGACACACAGTGAGGACAGTCTCTCCTTTAACTATTTTAGTTATGATTACTTTCTATTAGAAATTAGCAGTTTTAGTCTTTATTATTATTAGTTTTACTGTAAACTCATAATTTTGTCTTGTCTATTATTATTTTTTAATTTAAGGGAACATATATTACCATTTGCAACTATAGTTGTACCTTTAAAAATTTCTGAAACTTTGTTATTAATATATTCATTGCTAGCAGTAGTGATCTGCTCTATGCTGCAACTAAAGAAATGCATGAATATGTATACCAGGGTGTGGACAAGTTTCAAAAGTGGAGGTGGGGGGTGCTGACATTTAAATTTAATTGATTCTAAATCAGAGAACACCCATAAATATGCCTATGCTATTTATGTTTATCTTTAATATTACTTTGCCAGGGTATCACAGCTTTGTTTATACATTGTAAATCAGAATCCCTATTATCTCATTGTAATGCCATTCCTCCTAAACTATGGCACCTGTTAAGGTGAAAATCAAAGGACTTATGCATTTTGACCTGGTGCATGTTGTGAAAGCATAAAAAATGTTTAAAAAAATTAGAAAATCAGGTCTGGGCTCCTTTTTTCCCCATTTCCCTCATTTCCCCCTCGTAGATAGGTAGCGACATTTGCCTTTAGCAGGTGGGGTTTGACTGTGAAGAATTCCTGCCCAAACAATATCCATCTTGCTACTTGTCCATGATTTCCAAGGCATCTGCTAGACAAAAAATGTAATACATTATCATAAGTTAACTCCAACTCCATCCAATTAATTCATAAAGTAAGGAAGGGTTATTTTTGGTTGAAATTAGCGATCATGGACTGGACTGAGTCAAACAGTGGTTGAAAATTCAATAGGGTAAGTAGTATGACTAATCAGGGTTGGAGCCACCATCAAAGAAGATGAAACAGTAGTCCATGGCATATTGGACTTCTTCAAAGATAAAATTTGGGCTAAAGCCCTGTCCACACTGCACCATAAAACTGATTTCACCCATGTCTAGAATGGGTTCCACATCATGTGTCCACACTACACCAGGTTTCATCTGTTTCACCTGAAACCTTCAGAAGGGTAGGCTTCAAGCAGCAGATTTATTGAACATACCTGTTCGCTATTAGGAGTTTAGCAACTAGCAGCTCTTTCTCCCCTCTCTATCCTTCCTTTGTGAGATAATATTGGGAAGGAAAAAGACAGAACAATGGTAGCACACCATAAATAAAATACCCATTTCTATATTTGGTAGAGAAAAACCAATTAATCTGCCCAGCCAATTAGTCAGCCCATGCAGGTGATGTGAAGCGGGTTCTACTATGGGGTTCTAGTGTAGACGAAAGAAACCAGTTTGGAACTGGGTGTTATCCGTTTGTAGGGTGGACAGGGCTGAAGTGTATACGAGGTTATGGGTTGGAGCTGATAGCTGTTTTGGTCTTGCTATGTAGATTTTGGTAATTGGTTAGTAGTGTTTTTTTCCTCATTTGCTTATCATATGTTCTTCTCCCTGGTTGGGGATGGGGGATACCTTATTGCACTTCCTGCTGGTGGATGGACAACTACAACACAGCACCTTTATCTAATTATTATAATATTTAGGGTGCAAACTGAAAAAAAAAATGTTAGTAACACAGTTATGAAACCCAGCTGGGAGTAGCATAGCTGATTCATCCATGATGATATCTTTGGAACAAAATTGCTCTAAAACTATGGCACCTGTTAAGGTGAAAATCACAGGACATATGCAGTTTGATCTGGTGCATGTTATGGAGGCATTAATAATTTCAAAGATTGTCAGAATCCAGGTCTTACCTCCTTCCTCCCCTCCCCCTTTCTCCTTTTTTCCCATAGCTAGGGTTGGTCAACCTGCCTTTAATGGATAGTGTTTGACTGTGGGGAATTCCAGCCCAAACAATATCCATCCTCTTATTTCTCTTTGATTTTCAAGGAACCTGCTGTATTAAAAAGTAATACAATATTATATGCAGCATTTCACCTCCACTCAATTTTTTTTTTCTGTTTTTTTCTTCTCTTGTTTCAAATGCCTGTTAAAAAGTATTTATTTGGTCAATCCTAAGCACCCATTTTCCTGATGTGTGTGCACATCCACTTTATCACCAAAACACTAAACTAAATAAATCACTCTCCAGCATCAACAATGTTTTATGCCCAATAAATTCAGTCCTGGACACACCTTCCTTTGTGCATGCTCCCATAAAATGCCAGAAATGGTACTTAGGATAAACACTTGGATCTAGGGACCTAAAACTTAGTATGCACACAAATCATGGCTCTGTCAGTGACATGGGCTGGGTTCCACCTGGCCACACCTCTTCCTCTTTGTGTGTCAGGTGAAAACAAAAGTACTTATCAAACTTGGAAATGGGTTGGGTCACATTTGGCTACATTTCTTCATGTGAGTATGTAGTTTTATCCCCAGCAACACTGAGTATACCTATGAACATTTATTTACACATATCCAGAGGCAGATTGTGCATGAAGTCACAATTAGCTTACTGTTTCTCAAAGAAATTGGACAGCAGAGTAAACTAAAATAATTGTTTTATTTGGTTGACTGTTTCCTTGTTAGTAATACTGACCAAAAGTAAAAATGATGTACATGGATACAAAATTTCAGATGATTCTTCTTTAATTGTTTATGATTGTGAAATGGAGTGCTGCTTACTATAATGAATTAGGAATGCAAACAGCAATTTGTTAAAATGATAAATTGGAAGATATATATATATATATATATATATATACATAATTATATAATAATCACAAAAATAATTTACTAATTAGGAATAATAAAATTAGGAATTAGGAATAATGAAATGATGTTCATATTAATAGTTTTCTCTTTTGTCCATAGTATATTCTTCTCCTGATAAATGGGGTGTCTTGCTGTAAGAAAGGAAATATGCAATTAATTAGTCCTGAAATTTGCAATCACATTGGATTTATGCTATATTTGGAAAAAAAGCTGTGGCAAAATTTAAGTGAATTGTTTTAAAATAGGTGGCCTAATTGGATTTTCAAATTTAACATCTTTCCACCACATGGATTTTTCTGGATTTTTAGTATGTCATTCTAAATTAATTGTAGTGATTTTATTTTTGTTGCAATTTGTTTGAGGTTGACCCCAAAATTGATTTAGATTGCCTGGATTATAAAGGAAGGGGGGAAATATATATATTAAAAAGGGCTTTCTTATTAGCTTTTGTGGCAACAGTTGGCTCACATTTGACTTCCGAGAACCTAATTCCTGCCTTCAAGGACTATTGGCAAGACTTTTTTTTGTTGTTGTGTTAAACTTAGGAAGCTAGATGACAATCATGGTCACTACAGAGACTAATTGAGTTAGTGGCACTTAAAGATGTCTGAAATGATAAGGTCGAGAGTACAAAATATATCAAAAGGTATAGGTGTACAGGGGAAATGGTCATATTTTCAATTGCTTACCCATGGAACAGTGTCTCACAAATCACCTAACCAAACATCTAAAGCAACAATCTCCTATATACATAAAAGGAGATATCTTTATGTCTGCCTGTCTGTCTGTCTGTGTGTCTATTGTATGTTTGTACCATCTTTCTGGCCAAACCTGTGGGTAGAGTTCTTTGAAACTTGGCATGATGACATGTTTTGACCTAACTTAAAACTTGGGCTAAAAAATCTGGAAAATAGTTATCATGGTAACAAGAAAAAGCCAAAGATGGTATTTATTCCAGAAAAACCCTTGGAGCTACAGATTTAAAACTTGGTATGCATATACAACTTCATTCTCAGAGTTCCATTGGCTGGGTCCCACCTGGTCACACCTCCTCCTTTCTTGTGTAAGGCTAAAAATGTCAAAAATGGTACGTCAGCTAAAAACTTGAACCAGGGAGTTGTACCCATGAACTCATATATATTTGGAATCAATATAATCTGGGGAATGTTTTCAAGTACATGTATATGACCAAACCCTTTTCTGTTTTCATGTTACTCCCAAAAAGGACAAAATTGATACTATGGACAGACAAACCCTTGGAGCAACAAATTTAATACATGGTATGCATACACAACATGACTTTGGGAGAAACATGGGCAGAATCCCTCTTGATTACACTCCTTCCCATTGGTGTGTAAAGCGAATAAGTGCCAAAAAAAACAAAATTTCTGAATAACTCTTGGACCAAAGTAGTTAGATCTATGAACACATTTTAATATATTTTTTTGTTCATATGTGTATCAAGGAAATCACGGCTAAACACTATGACTAACACAATTGCTGAATATAAATACAATTACTGAACATTTTTCAGCCTTTGTGGATATATATATATATATATATATATATATATATATATATATATACTAGCAGTATATACCCGACATTGCCCGGCCAATGTCAACATGAAACATCATAGAAGCCTCTCAAATTTCTGTCTGGTTGGTACTTTAATTAGCTTTTAGCAGCTAAAATGACTTCCTGTGGGTGTGGTTAATAAAACCCCCCCATGTATATTGCCACACCCACATCTGGTTAGTAATGCTCACCCAGTTACTTGGACTCCATATGGCAAATTTCAGCCTGATTGGTCCATAAATGAATATTTGGCAGCCATAATGATGTCCTATGGGTGTGGCAATGACCAGACTACACACACACACACACACACACACACACACACACACACACACACACACACACACACACACACACACACACACACACACACACACACACACACACACACACACACACACACACACACACACACACACACACACACACACACACACACACACACACACACACACACACACACACACACACACACACACACACACACACACACACATGTGATTAGTAATGCTCACCCAGTTACTTGGAAACCTCATTCAAAATTTCAGTCTGGTTGGTCGTTCGATTAACTTTTAATATCCTAAACAACTTCCAGTGTGTGTGGTAATGGCCATTCCACACCCATATATGGTTAATAATACTGTCCCGGGTACTTGGAGACCACATGCCAACTTTTTGCCTGATTGGTTTCTGATTAACTTCTTTCAGCCTAAATAACTTACTGTGGGTGTGGCTATGGCTAAACCACTACCATTACCATGCCCACATGTGTTTAGTAATGCTCACTCAGATTCTTAGAGAGAGCACATGCCAAATTTCTGCCGTTTTGGTTCCAGTGTTCAGCTATGATGCCTGGACACAAACATACAAATGTATATACATACCTACGAACCAAAATATATATTAAAAAGGGGTTGTAGATGTAACTCCTGTTGTCCAATCTACATCCAGAAGTTCTTTTTTTTTTTGTGGCACTTTTTCTCTTTACACACCAATGGGAAGTGGTGTAGCAAAGAGGGATCCTGCCTATGTTACTCACGAAGTCAATTTATGTATGCATGCCATGTTTTAAGTCAGTCACTCCAATGGTTTTATGGCCAACATACTAGTTTTGACTTTTTTTGGGCCTGACATTAAAACAGAAATAGGTGTGGTCATATACATGTACTTAAAACAATTCACAGATATATTGATTCCAAATATATATGGGTTCATGATCTAACTCCATAGGTTCAAGTGTTTTTGCTGATATACCATTTTTGGAATTTTTAGACTTATACAGGAAAAGGAAGAGGTGTGGCTAAGTGGAATCCAACCTATGTTACTCCCAGAATAATGTTGTATATGCATATCAACTTTTAGATATGTATCTCCAAGGGTTTTTCTAGAAAAATACCATTTTTGGCTTTTTCTCATTACCATGGTAAACATTTTTTGGAACTTTATCTCATGTTTTAAGTTGGGTCAAAATCTATCATCATGCCAAGTTTCAGAGAAATACACAGATAGGTTTGGCCAGAATTATGATACAGACAGACGCAGACAGACAGACAGACAGACAGACAGACAGACAGACAGACAGACAGACAGACAGACAGACAGACAGACAGACAGACAGACAGACAGACAGACAGACATCTCCTTTTATATAAATACATATATATACATATATACATATATATACATATATACATATATATATACATATCTATATATATATTAGAAGACCCATGTAACTATGTTACTGACTATGTAACTATGTTGGTCCGTTTCTCAAAATCCCTCTGTTAGATTTTGACCAAACTTTTAGGGATAGAGGAGACCCATCCTGAGATGGTTTTATGACAGGTGGCATGTCTGGGAAAAAAAGAATTGTCTGTCTGTCTGTCTGTCTGTCTGTCTGTCTGTCTGTCTGTCTGTCTGTCTGTCTGTCTGTCTGTCTGTCTGTCTGTCTGTCTGTATGTTTGTTCCATCATTCCGGCCAAACTGGTGGGTGGATTTTCTCTGAAACTCAGCATGATGATAGGTTTTGACCCAGATTAAAAAATGGGCTAAAAAAATTTCACAAAATGTTAGCCATTGTAATGAGAAAAAGCCAAAAATGGTAGGATTTTAGCCTGTGTGTGTGCGTGCGTGTGTGTGTGTGTGCGTGCGTGTGTGTGTGTGTGTGTGTGTGTGTGTAGGTGGGTGGGTGGGTGCATGCGTGTGTGCATGCATGTGTGTGTACGAATGTATGTACGTATGTATGTACATATGTATGTACACACGCATGTATGTATGTATGTGTGTATGTATGTATGTATGTATGTATGTATGTATGTATGTATGTATGTATGTATGTATGTATGTATGTATGTATGTATGTATGTATGTATGTATGTATGTATGTATGTATGTATGTATGTATGTATGTATGTATGTATGTATGTATGTATGTATGTATGCATGCATGTATGCATTCATGCATGTATGCATTCATGCATGTATGCATTCATGTATGCATGTATTCATGCATGCATACATGCATACATACATATATTAGGGATATACCTACTTTGTTTAATATGTATACATACATACATATATATATATATCCAACAAAAAATTATGAAATATAATAATAATGATAATAACAGCCCTAGAACAACAAAATTCCAAAAGTAAACTGAAATGATAAAGAGAGTTGGGTTTGGCAAGGGCACAATATATGAAAGTAATAGAACTAAATAAACTTTAGTGATATTTAAGTTAGTATAATATGAATAAATTTATGTTTGTAGAGCTCTGTTGCTCTAGGCT
The DNA here is from genome assembly GCA_963969325.1 of Lycopodina hypogea. NCBI lineage: Eukaryota > Metazoa > Porifera > Demospongiae > Poecilosclerida > Cladorhizidae > Lycopodina > Lycopodina hypogea. Next base: position 4,987,965 of record OZ017786.1, on the reverse strand, counting down.
ACTTCAGTCTTTGCTTGAAAAATAGACTGAGAACAAGTGATAAAAAGTTTGCCTGTTTGATCACACATATGCAGGATCTTCTTGGTGAGGCAGTGGAGACCACTCTTTAAGTCTGAATGAGTCTGAGGTAGAGAATGGCCTAGAGCACCAATTTCCAATATAATGAGCGACTTAAAATCCTTTCTGTCCAGCTCATTTAGGACCAACTGGTACTTCTCTTTGTTCATCTTTCTCAGCCATGCATTGCTCAAGGTCTCAGGAGAGTGTATGGTATTGTCAGCTCAATCAAAGTGATCTTGTTTCTATGAATAAATACAACATCAGGTCGAGCAGATGTTGTCACTATATCTTGTGGTATTTTAGCAGGTGGATTATCACAGGCTCAGATAGTTAAAGGTCAGCGTACAAATTTTCTTTCTTTGATATAGCAGGACTGATACCATGCACCAACTTCTGAAGGACACTGTCATGTAGCCAAGTAAATATACCCTGGTTCAGTGAGGCGGGACAAGCATTCAGAATATGATTGACTGTTGGATGGATAGAGTTGCAGAGACTACACTTGGAGTCTATACATATTTTCCAATGAGCAGAAATTAAGAGGAGTGGGAAGAGTGCCAGATGCTGCATGAAGAATGAAAGATAGCTGTTTAGGTGGTAGACTATCTTTAATGCAGTTCTATACCCTATTTTCCTTCTCCAGAGAACACGCATCACTGAACTTTGTCTGTATTGCCAGTTTCTCAAGTTTCAAATCCCACTTCTCCTTCCTTACTTCCACTTGAACTGCACAAGCTGACTTTGGTATAGTCTTTCTGCTGATGGACTGAACTGAGTTGATGGCTTCGGAAAGAGCATCTTTGGCATGGTCAGAAATTCCATGAGCATTGCCAAAGCTGCTTGAGAGAGAGATATGGGAGATTTCTGCTATCATTGGATCTGGAGACAGGGTCACTGCTGCTAGATAGTTCAGCTTGGCAGATGTAGAGCAGCTTTCTATTGTAGGAATGTTGAGCACAGAGGGATGATGAATAGCAGCGACTATAGTGAAACATGTAAGGTCCAACCATTTCTTTATGTACCTTGTAGCAAGTGAATTTAATTTCTTAAGAATAGAGACTGAAATACCATTCACTGCCAGGTCATAGTGTAGGGATAGGATCATATATCTCTTGTACATCCACACTTTATATTAACCTCTTACTGGAGTGTTGTCAAGCCATTGTAGACAAGGAATGAATTGATCAGAGAATTTTTGGTTGGACTTCTTTTTCCTGGACGAAGAGCTGCAAGCAAAAATAGAATCAAGAAAGGTGGTTGGCTTCTCTTTGATATTACTAGAAGTTCCCCCACCTAACTGAACCAGGGTAGATTTACTTGGCAAATGGGACATTTTTAGCATCCTTTCCATCAAATAGAAGTGAGTTGCACTTGCCTGATCTCACTCTTAGTCCAACATCCATACATCTATCATCCATCATTGTGATAACTTCCAGATGTTCAGCTGGAGTTGACAGAGTATGATTAAGTTATCTGCATATCCTTTGACCTTGTGTGGCTTGCTGTGGACAAAGGATAGACAGGTTGAACCTTGTGAATTGTGGATGGTGGGTCACAAAAACGAGGCAAGAACCATTTTCCATTACCCTTTGCTGGTGTCCAATTAATTTGGAGTACCTTAGTGTGTCTACCCTTCTTGTACTGAAGTTTTTCCCTACCAGCCAAGAGTCTCAGTCATGTTCATTGAGTTTAGTCAATTTCATTGAGTTTAGTCCACTTCATTGAGTTTATTGAAGCTGGTTGGATTCAGTGTGGTTAGGCAGCTTGAGGTAAATACCTCTACTAGGGTGGATTGCCACTGATTGAAAGATTGGGCTAAAGTTAGTCAGAAAGAGTAGTGGAGATAGAGTATCACCCTGGAAAACACCCTTACTGATTGGAAAGGGTTATGTCTTCCAATCTTTGGTGAATATATGGGCAAAGATGAATGAGTAGAGGTTGGTCAGATAGCTTGTGAACTGAGGAGGTAGTTTTATTATACAGTCATTTACATCACTTAGGAACCACTTTTGCAAGGATTTATCTATATCCCATTTAAAATTATGTAATGTTCCAGTCTATTTGCCAATATCTTGCGAAAACGCCTTCCAATCATTAGTGTTAATGCAATAGGGAAGAAGTTTGCAGGGTTTGTGATGTCACCTTTCTTGTGGATCATGGTGATCTTTGCATGAGTCCACAATATTGGAGTGACATGAAAACATAGAAGCACTTTTGAGAAGAGAGTGGCCAGAAAGTGATGGGTAGATGACATCATCTTTAGATGGTGATAGGTGATGACTTTGTCTCCTGGGGAAGAGCTGGAAGGATGTTTCCTCAGTACTTTTTTTTATGATGGATGGTGTTATTGGATACAAATCAAACTCCAGCAGGTCATCTTCACTGGGTACATGCTGCACTTGGGACACCCAAGAAGGCAAAGCATAGTAATCCCCATCATTCTTCAAATTTTCAGCGAAGTGAGAATAAGCTTGGCTTGGAGAGCAGTCAAGGCAGGATGTATTTGAGCCATCAGCACAAACCTTCTTGGTATAGTGCCATGGGTTGGACCTAAAAGCCTTCTCATGGGATCTCAATTTGCTGTCAGTAATTATTATTTTTTTATTGATCTTCTTGGCTTATGTGCTCTCACTAGGTTATTAAATGAGGTTTTATCTATTTTTCCTTTTACTATTCTTCAGCTTCCTAAGGTGTTCAGTAATTTTTTTCCACTCTCCTTGTTCTTTTTATCATAGCTGTAGCCTCCCCTTGTTTGAGTTGTTTTAAAATACCAAACGTCTCTAGGTGTACACTGAGAAGAGATATAAAAGTGTTACCTACTTCATTGGTGCTGATATCACCAGAGGCCATGCAAGCAAAGGTGGTAATGATAATGTACCTAAATTCATCATCTCTTGTAACACATTCATATTGGCATTTGCACCCACTATTTGTAAATAGTGAGAGCTATTGCCATTTTTATTAAGTCAAGTTATTTGGGGAGTGCACATTTAGATTCAAATAAATAACTAGGTAAGTTCAAAGAAAAGGTTTGTAGATAGTGCTAGTAGTACAAATTTTTAATAATACTTTGAAAGTTTAAAATGGTTTCCATTGACATGGAAGTGGCCACTTGACAGTAAATTTTAAGGTTTAAGTTTAAATGGTTTCTGTTGTCATGGAATTTTAAGACTATAATTATTCAAACTTCAGGAATGACAGCAAATGTCAAATTTGATGAGTAGAAGTAAAAATATTAGTTGAATAAATGGCAAGGTGAAAGGAGCGTGAATTTGAACTTAGTTATAATAACTAGCAGAAACTTGGAGAGAGATAAATATAGCAACCATCCATAATTCATTTTTTAATTTATATATATATATATATAGATATATATATATATATATATATATATACTGACTTTCCATTTGAAAGGAATAAATAAAATATAATTTAAAAAAAAGGAAGATTTTAAAAATAAAAGGAAAAAGGGAAGAAAAATATGTATATGTTGGGGGGGGGGGGTTTGGATGCTAGGGCTGCAACATACTAGATCATATGTGAGTGGGATTTTTGGCTGGAAATTTCCTGTCTTGTTATCCTTCTATCTGTGTTTCCTGAAAACTTTCCTTCACCCTAAACTTTCCTTATAATTTTCCTTGCCATCCCATAACTTCAAATTCTGCATCTTTTTTCCTCTCCAGATATCTTTATTCTGAATATAACCTCCTTCCTGAACTTTTTTTGTGAAGTTTCAATGCTCATAAGAACAGTATATGGCACCTGAAAAAAAAAAAGAAGTTTTTTATTTGGCCCATAACGTGACAAGCACATTAATGTATAAGATTATAGCCATAGGACATATTATTTGAAATTAAAAAAAAAAAAGTTCCAACAGTTCTGCTTACCTGTTGGCCTCTGCTTCTGGCCACTTTGAAAAATAATCAACTAGTGTAGTAATATATCCGTTTGCCAATTGGGGTAACTGGCAGTGGTCCAACTAAGTCAATACCAATGTATATAACAAGTGTATCAATAATCAATTCATTGTTAGTTAAAATAATATTGTAGTGTATGCAACATACATGCAACATACATGAAATATACCTGTTGCAATACTTTAGGTTTTTTTTACAGCAACAGAAATCTCCCAAAAGAAATAAGCGTTTGTAATTCTTGCGGGGTAGTTCTTGCGGAGTATCACCCATCCAATACCCTAACCCCCCTCTGTATACCGGTTTCTTTTGGACATTTAATCTTTCTCTATTCTAAATTGGTTCTAAGGGCGTACAGAGCTGAGTCGTCCCACGTCTTAAGCAGGGATTCCTTGCCAGTTTGGAAGTTACACTCCAATTCCTAATCAGTGAAATTTTCTACAACCCCGGTAAGTAGTTAGCTATAACTACCGGAGTTAATCTTTAAATAAAACCAAAAAAAAAAAAAAAAAAAAAAAAAAAAAAAAAAAAAAACTACTGTCGTTTTACCATATAGCTGTACTTCTTGTCTGAGTATTAGCGTAGCCATGTTGCACCTCTATTCCATACTTCTATGTAATGGTGAAATTTTGTTAACTTGGGTAGCACTGTAAGAACTAAATGTTTATATTTTCTAGCAGGGGATAATAAAACATCAAGGATTTTCTGGCTGGTGCTTTACTGCATTATTCTCATCTGGCATTGTAAGTTTTAATATTGCTTTTTTTAAATTTTTTTTTACCAGATTGATACTGGATGAAATTTTAAACAAAGGCAAATTTAAATTTAATTTTAATGCACACTTATTTGGAGTGTAAATGGATTGAGAAAGTTCCATGATTGTGAACAAGCCATCTATTTGGTAGTATAACATATTATAAGTACCATTTTTAAAATTTCACATGTCTGAAGGAAGACAGGCATAGTAGCCAGGTTGGACCTAGACCAAGTGCATCCTCCAGTCATGTGTGTGCATGACAAATTTTAAGTCTCTAGTCGCAAGGGGTTGTCCTTAGTACCTTTCTTGGCACTTTCATCTAACACCAGATTTTGGGTGTCTATAAACAATTCTTGGTATTGAATGTGTTTACCCTTCATTTGATTTGATTCTTTGGCAATAGAGTGTATATATCAAATATAATGTATATATACCCACATTCATACCAACCAGGGACAAATGTGGCCAAATGGAACCATTTTATAATTTTTTATGGCTAAAATCCAATCTTGAAGTGGAATACGTCTATCTTGAGGAGCAGATCTCATTTTATGGAAGCATATTAATACATTTACATTCAAATGAACTATTATATAGAGAGAGAAAATGTTGAAATATGGGGTGTGAATATCTCAATGTCTGTTCTCTGATCACAGACATTCTAGGTTAGATGTTATAGGGAAAATTAACAGATAAGTAGGTACTGTCTTTCCCTCTGTGGCTGATGTAATCATTACTGTCATGTACAGTGTTAGTCATTTGTGACTAAAAATAAAAGAGATCTCTATATTATTAGTGTTCTCTACATCACAAAATGTTCATACACTGGGTTCAATTTAAAATGAACTGATCATATCTTTGAGATGAAGAAGCTACTTTGGTAGAGAATCATGGTCAAAATCTTCACTTAAAATGAGCTCTTCACCATACCAAAGTTTACTTCATAATCTTCGCAATTAGTTTCATTCATTAATAAGCATTACAGAAGCAACTCTGGTGATCAAAAATCTCTCTGATTTAAATACTTTTCAAACTATCTCAAAATTGAATCAAATGCTTCAGGTGAAACTCTGGTGCACCAGTATTCAAACTCTAAGCTTCTTTGACCATTCCAACATAGAAATTGTTCAACTATTTATCTGTTTATGTCCTCTATAAAAAGATATTAGTTAGAAAGGTGAATAGCAGACACTGCCATTTGAATTGAGGTACCCTTTGCTTGTAGACATTTTAACAATGTTCCTGCTGCACTAAAGATTAAATGCTCATGCTTGAGTATTCAAACCTTTAATGGTTGGAGGGACTAGAGCATCTGTAGCCCAATAGCGTCTTGCTGCCCCTGTGTGTGTGTGTGTGTGTGTGTGTGCGTGTGTGCATGTGTGCGTCGTGTGAATGTGTGTGTGTGTGTGTACGCATGTGTGTGTGTATGTGTGTGTAGGTACATGTATGTGTGTATGCATTATGTATGTATTAATGTACATATGAAACAAGGAAAAACATGCCCAAAAATTATTGAGAATTTGAAACAGATCATGGCAAATCAATTATTGTGTGCCTAATTCTACATCCCTAAATCACTGCCTTCAGATTTTAACTAATTAACATTTTTGTGCTCCTATTATGAATGATGAGGGAGTCACCTATTTTCTTTTTATATTCAAAGTATTCTTTGGGGGGAGTGTTCAGAGTGTTTCTTTGAAATATTATGAAAGATAATATTCATTCTGTTTTTTACCCATGGTAACAGCATTTTTTGACACTAGATAACATAATGTTTGGAGTCAGTAATTTAGGGATGTACAATTAGGTTCTTAATAATTGATGTGTTCATGCTTTGTTTCAAGATTTCTTTTGTAGTTTCTGTGTCTTTATTCAAAGTAAATCATTATTCTCCCCATTTTTTTTTGGGGGGGGGGGGAGGAGAGGATGTTTTATTGCAATATTTTGATTCTGAATATATATGGGTTAATGGGTCAAACTCTCTAGGTTCAAGAGTTTTTTTTTTGAAATACCATTATTGGCATTTTTAGCCTTACACAGGAAAAGGATGAGGTGAGGCCAGGTGGGACCCAGCCCATGTTACTCCCACAATGAATTTATATATGCTACAAAGTTTTAGATCAGTAGTTCTAAGGGTTTTTCTGGCCAAAATACCATTTATGGTTGTTTTTCCATGCCGAGGTAACCATTTTCAGGATTTTCAGACATGTTTTATATTGGTCAAAACCTACCATCATATCAGGTTTCAGAGAAAGTCACCCCCTGGTTTGGCCAGAATAATGGTACAAACATATAGACAGACGGACAAGCAGACAAAGAAACTGACAGACAGACAGACAGACATACAGACATATCCTTTTATATGCACTGTTTTAGAGTTGTCAACAGGAATTTAATTTATTTAATTAACTTTTGAATTAATTTTCTCACATAATCAATAGTATCAATATTAGCAACCATCTCCATTGTGTCTCTAAATTCAGCTTGTGGACTTTGAGTAATACTGGTAGTTGCATGTAGCAGAGTGGGTGATTAACAAAGAAACCACAAACCCAGGAGAGGTGATGTTCAGGAAGCAGTATGGGGTGCACATCAGTCAAAATATCTGAGGACCAGTCAGCCTTCCTCACTGCTGTCCTTCATCACTAATTTTATGTTATGTTTTTTTAAAACTTTAAACAAGCCATTGTTGAGCTGTCCAGGTTGATTTATAGTTTAGTTACCAATGAACTTAGCTCTTAGAAACCACAAACTGCTTAACCTACACCAACAGTAAAACTATTTTCACCCATGTCTGGAACTGGTGGACTTATTAACTGCCCCAGTATTCCTGGGATTGTCCCGGTGATCTGCCTCTTGTCCTGGTGTCCCTGTGGAAGGATATGTCCTGCCAAATAGAGTTCTGCCAAATACAATTCTGCAAAGGACAGCTACTAAAATATAGCTCTAAAAATGCAATTATCACCTGAGCTGTAAAATAAAGGAGCTCAGTTAACAACTGTCAAGTCCAGGTTGGTACAACACAATTCTTAAATTTAGGTCTGCAAAATATTGCAAGAGCTGTGTGACCTTAGAAACTTCCTTTAGAATGTTGCACTTTATTTCAGAGGGTAAGAATGTTATTTGGGTATAGGAAGTGCCTAATATGGGCAGAATAAAAGATTTGGGGGAGTGGTCATCCAGCACCCCAAAATATTAATTTTTTTTTTTTTTTTTTTTTTTTTTTTTTTTTTTTTTTTTTTTTTTTTTTTTTTTTTTTTTTTTTTTTTTTTTTAAGAATAATATGAAATATAGCTATATCCATGAAATCTCAATAATGACATGCTCGAAACCCCCAATATAACAATTTATAGCCAAATTATATTCTTAATTTACTATATATATATGTATGTATCTTATTAGCCTAGCAAACTAATAAATAAATTTTACTTATTTATTATTTTGTTTTATTCAATTTTCATAATTATTCTAATTCATTTTCCATTGTCATAATATTCCATTTTCTTTCGTATATAGAAAAATGAGTTTTCTGGCACTTTACAATTAGAATGAGTTGCTACAAATAGCTGATAAGTTTTAACTGTGATACTGAAATCAATCTCAATTGATGTCCAGAGTAATTTAGTGCTTCTTCTTAAAATAATTTTATGTGAATTTCAAACTTGTTACAATACATTTTATCAAAAAAAAAAAAAAAAAAAAAAAAAAAAAAAAAAAAAAAAAAAAATTTATGGATAAATATTGATCTTGGAATGGTTATGTGCCACTTTTTCAAAATTTATTCTCTGAACAAAGATAACACCCAATAACCACACCCCAAATGGCATGCTAAAATGTCATTAAAACAAGATTAGAAATTTACAGCCAAAACCACGCTAACTTATGATTTAATGTTTAGACTTAATCGTGGATCAAAAAAAGAAGAAGAAAAAAAAAAGAACCATGACCAGGAATTGAATTGGTGACCTTTGCACTGGTTGTGGTAGAAGTTTCATAACAATAACAACTAGATCAACAAGAAAGTAATATTTAGACTCTTCAAAAACAAGTAAGTAACAGCCATTTACTTATCTTCCTGATTATCATCATCATCAGTATATTTCTGAAAGCCCTTGATAGTTGTCAGCCCAGTTTCTAAGAAGACCAAGAGATTATTTAAGGAGATCTGAGCTTATATCCATACATTTTACTGGTACTTCCACATTCAAATGCTGATCCTGAGCAATGTTCAGAAAATTGAAAGTGAAGAAAGAATTCAGTTATAAACCTCCACAGGCAATAACTTGTGTTCTATTAAAATTACCCAAGATATGTCATGTGAACATCTATGCAAAATGAATTACTATAAAATATTAAATTAGTAATGTTATAGTTAAAACTATTATCATTTGATTTGATCATATTTTCTTCAATGCACCAATCATATTCTCATTAAATTAATATTTGGAATTAAGAAGGAAGGGGCATGACTGTCCTGCTAATACTAGCTAAATACTGCAAAACTTACTGAATGTCCTGCTAAAGGGATTCACCAGTTTGGCAAATATGATTAAGTTTCACACATTCACACTAGAATAGGGATTCATCCTAAAAGTTTTTTTTTTGTAGCCTCCTGAAGCAAGCAGCTCAGATGTATTTCACATTTCTGTGTTTTTTTTTGTTGATGTTCTCTATTAGGTCAACTACTAACAGCACTCCCCCTCTTTTCTTCTCCAGTAGTGCTATAGGAAGGCATATGTATGAAAAAGATGTCACTTCACAGAGGAGGAGAAAACAGGGGGGAGGGGGGGGGGGGTACTGAGGCCCCACCCCCCCCCTCCTTCTCAGAGCACCTCTTTTTTCAAATGTTTTACATTAGAATCAATGCAGTACATCACATGTATTGTTGGTGTCCAAGATCAATTATTAGAAAAATCTCTAGTTAATATAGAAAATAGTATACACTTTTAGATACAGATGTACAAATAACCATTCATTCATACATAGAGAATCATACTATGAACGTATAACTGTAAAGCTTGGAAGCAAAACAAGTTTGGTAACTTTGCAGCTGCAACATGTTAATCATTGAAGGCAACAATACCTTCTTGGTTTTCAATCATTGCTGATGAAGCATTGATATAATCAACAGTAATCAACAGTGAACAGATAAATATTTGTCCATCCATTGGGTGAATTGAAATTAGAGTGTCAAATGGATTCTGTTGGTTTGCTTAAGCTTCCTGACACAAGAGCAACCTCCCAGCATCATTATGTCAAGGACAGGCTCAGGATGAGGCTGTGAATATGACAAGAAGAAGATCTGGTGTGGCAGCAAGATTTTGAAAAGATAATTTGGTTACCTAGCTGTGCATTCTTGTGCACACTCACTTAATCTTTGCTTTAAGATATTGGAAGACAGCTTCCATGTATTCAGGATGCTCTTGAAATAGTTAAAGAAATAGGTAAGCTAATTTTATTTTCATCTAAAATATCGATTTTTTTTCCAATCAAGTGGCAAGAGGTTGGTAAAGGTGTAACTAAACTGGAATCATTGTGTCCCACCAGATGGACTCCAAGAATGGTTGCATGAAAAATATTCTTTTAAAGTCTTTGGATGGACTCTATTCAACAAAATGATGAATAAATTTGGAAGCAGGTGGTATATTGCAATCATGGAGAAATTTATAGCCTTGTTTGGAATGAAACTAGTCACCTTCACTTTAGTGCAGCAGAGCAATTTCCTCTACTACTACAAAAAAGAACCAATATGGTTTTGCAAGATGCTCTTTCTGCTGTTGATGCTGTCAAACAATTTTACAAAATAATATGGTCTGAAATAATTTCAATAGATTTTATGATAAGACTATATGTAACCATTGCTTAGGAGCACAATACTGACCTTCCAGAATTGCATCATTATCTAAAACTTCAGATCGAATCAGAAAGTTAGCCAATTGTATTTTCATCTGCAAAGGCATACTTCCTGGCAATTAACTTAAAGCATATTGATCTACTCCATTGATTCAATAAGCACATTCCCTCAGTCCAGGTGATTGAAAATTCCTGATAAATGCAGCAAATGGTCATAAATGGAACAGTTGAATAAATTCAGCTATGAAGATGTTGACATGCTAGCATTAGCAAAACACCTCCACCTTCACAAAATGTAATCTAGCAGTGTAACTTTGAAATAGAGAAAATGAGTTCAATAAAAAAAATCTAGTAGATAGTGATCTCCTACAAGCTCAAACAAATCTGTTGCAATCATTTGCCATAGTTAGTCTGGCAGTGGTGTTGGCAATAGAGGTTCTCTTTGCTGACGAGTTTCCTTAGCAAATTCTCGACAGTTTTCAACAAACTGCTGAACTTGACTTGCAGCTCCTGTCCACCATACAGATGACCTGATATTTGATTTACACCTTTCCAACCCTTGATAGCTGGTTAACAAGATCCATGAACCATTGTTAATCTGAAACTGACTGATGAGGTTTCATGTTAGAGATAGCAGTTGTCTTCTCTGGATCAGCATGAACGCCATTCGATAACATGACCAAGAAACTTTGAGAAACACACCATCCCCTCCAGTCCTTCAAGAATGGTATTCATTCTTCTCGGAACAGCTCTAGAGCACAGGAGATTCCAAAGGGAAGTTCATTGAAATGGTACCTCCCAAATGGAGTCATGAATGTGGTAAGGAGACAAGACATCTCTGACAGAGGAATCTGCTTGAATCCACTGTTGGCATCCAATTTACTGAACACTGTGGCTCCATGTAATAGAGCTAATGTATCATCAAACTTTTGTATTTGGTAAGTTTGTCATAATACACCCTCATTGACAAGCTTTAGTTCAATACATATCCTCACTACTGACCTTATAGGAACAACCACCAATACCAGCACACCACAGTGTTGGTTTTAAGATTTTTGAGATTACACCCATTTTTCCTTGTGAAAAGTTCCTCTTTCACCTTTTGTCTATGGGGTATTGGGACTTTGCGGGGAAAAATAATGAGTATGTGGATACATTCTCCTTCAAATTGATCTGGTAAGCTACCCTCAAATTTCATAAGCCTTCAAAAACGTTTGGAAATTGTATTACAACATTGGGCTCCTTCTTCTTCTTGCATATGAGAATTTCTTCTCTATTTGTTGACTTTAGCCTGAATAGGTGTCAGTTGTCCAGGGCTCACCACGAGGAGGTAGTCAACATGAGCTGGGTGGACTGGTGTGGGAAGATGTTGAAGGACAGGAAAGTTTTCCTGTCAGTGCTGGGCTTGAACCCACAACCCAGGGGTTACAAGTCCAAGAGCATAACTACTTAGCCACCACACACCCCACCATCAGGTTCCTTATTGTATGTGGCATACACCCTCTGGATCAACTGCAAAGCAGTAATTGCACTCAGCCAGGTAAGTTAGTTTTCAACCTCTTTACCACATATACATTCTCTTATAAAAAGTGTTTTCCATATTTCAGGCATTCTAAAAACTGACCCATGACATCTAATGTCTCATTGACAGGATCATAAAGGACTTTGATAGGACAAAGACTACTCAATTTAGGCTTCCCTATTAGCTGGTGTGAATCAAATATAATTCAATAATTCAAGGAAGAATCAATGTGACGACAAACATTACGTATTATTAATTGAGATACATGCATTACCCAAAAAAATTAAAATGTATGTGTCACAGACATGAATATATACATGAATTATATTTCATTGATGGAGAAAATGATCATGACACATTTGAATAAAAAAGGTGGTACCATTATGTCCTATAAGCACATAAATTCATTATTTATTTCATTTTATTCTTAATTTAATTTATTTTGTGATTTGTTCCATTGTTGTTTTAGTGCAGTTTTATTGTTCTGAAGATGGGTGGTTGTTCTTTGGTTTCAAGCTGGGTAATCATATTCACTTATATTCTGTTCTCCTTCCAATTTCTTGAGCTCTTTCACTTCAGCAGGGGACAAGGTATTCGTTTATATTTCAGCATTGTTAGTGTAATGAATTAATGTGCTCATATATAATTTTGTTGTCTGGAACCATTTACTTTATTTGACAGCTCTATTGCTTATTATATTTAAAGCTGTAATGATATGTTAAAAAATGATCAGGTTGAATGCATGAAATTATACTTTTAATAGATTATTATTAAGTATTTATGTGATATATATTGTTTGTTGACAAGATTGGATACATCTTTCAAAATCTCTGGCCATAATTACTTGCTTATAAATCATAATCAAATATAATCAGCATTAAATTTTAAATTATTTTTTATCATTGGCCACATTATTATGTAGCCTGTGTGTGTATGTGAGTGTGCATGTGTGTGTGTGTGTGCGTGCATGCATGCATGCATTCATACATGCATGCGTGTCACAACCACAAAAGTTATTTGGGCTACAAAAAAGCTAATTAAAGGACTAATCAGGCTAGAAGTTGGCACGAGGTAACCAAGTAACCTGGTGGACATTAATTACTAACAACCTATGGGTATGGTTCTATTTTAGCCACTCCCACAAAAGTTATTTAGACTACTATAATCTAATTTAAGGACCAATGAGTCTGACTGAAATTTGGTATGCATTTTCCAAGTAACCGGATGAGTGCTATTAACCACTTGTGGGTGTGACATTATGTGTGTGAATGGTTGTGGCTTTGTCATAGCCACAACCACAGGAAGTTGTTTTGTATGCCAAAAGCTAATTAATCGGCTAATAAGGCTGAAATTTGGTATGTGGTCTCCACTATTTGAGTGAGCACTTTTAGCCACATGTGGGTGTGGCAATGGGTGTAGTTTTGTTATGGCCACACCCATAAAAAATTTTACTGGCAAAAACCAATAACAGTGAAATTTGACATGTGACTTCCATGTTAACACAAGAGTATTAATAACCTCTAGTGACAGTAAGTGTGACTAACCACACCTATAAAATATTCATGGAGACAGTTAAATTGGTATAGAAGAGCAATCAAGTGGAACAAGATTTAATTGAACCCCCTGACGTACACACATAGCCACACCGACAGGAGAGTACACACTTTCCGTTCACATGCTAGACCAATTAGGTTGAAATTTAGCCTCTGTACTTTATGTGACCATGAATGTTATTACTCTCCAATATTTGTGGTTATGGTTGTGGTTTTACGAACAAACATTAGTGTAAAAGTATGACTGCCAATACCAACATATTTCATTCAAGCTGCTACCAGCAAATCATGCTTTAGTTACTTATACCACATACTTTGCTGCACCAATACCTTGCAGCAAAGGTGAAACAAGCCCACTAGTATATATAAACGGATATGTCTGTAAGTCTGTCTGTCTGTTTGTACCATAATTCTTGTCAAAGCTGATGGTAGATTTCACAGAAACTAAGCATAATAGTAGGATTTGACCCAATGGGCTAATATATCCGGAAAATAGTTACCATTGTAACAAAAAAAGCCAAAATGTTACTTTGGCCAGAAAACTCTTTTAGAGCTACAAACTTAAAACTCGGCATGTACATACAATTTAATTCTGGGAGTAATATTGGCTTGGTTCTAGCTGGCCACACCTTTTTCTCTGGGCGTGTCAAGCTAAAGATGCCAAAAATGGTACTTCATGAATAATACTTGGACCTAGGGAGTTAGACCCATGAACCCATATATATTTGGAATCAGTTTTATCTGGGAAACATTTTAATTTCATCTATATGGCCACATGCCTTCCTTTGTTCACATCAAGCTCAAAAAGCTAAAAATGGTACTTTTGCTGTAAAAAAACCTTGAAACTACAGCCCTAAAATTATGAATGTACGCCCAACTTGACCTTAGGAATAACATGGGCTCGTTTCTACCAGCCCAGACCTCTTCCAATTGGTGTGTTTTGTTTTAAAAAATGCCTAAAATAGAATTTCTGAAAAATACATGAACCTAAGGAGTTAGATCCACGAATTTATATATATTTGGAATCAGTTTTGCCTATGGAAAGTTTAAATAAACTATGGCCAAGTGGTTACGGAGCAGGTTTAACAATCAGAAACTTGTCGGTTCCACTTCTTTCTGATTCATACATATGTGGATACATATGCATTTATTTATATTGGATGTTTACCAAATTTTGGTAATGCCATTAAACTCTGACAAGCCAGATGCCAGACTACAAGTCACTTACCTGTTTCTCATTCAAGAAGTTCTTGAGAATCAATGCAGCATGCAGCAAACAAAACTATACATAACTGTGTTGTATTCTGTTTGCTGCACGCTCCTTAACTCTAATAACTTCCTGAATGAGAAACAGGGAATTCATCTTCAGTGGCAGTGTGGACTAACCAAGCTTGAACCTATTTGCAGTTAAATTAAGAGTTCTGGTATTAGTGGTAGTTTGGAATGATACTTGAGATCTTGATAAATCTGTGCATTTGGCAATATCCCTTCAGCTAGTACAGTTGAAATAAACACCACAAAAATATCTAGCTCCATTTGTGTTGTAGTTAGATTTGGAAATGTTTAGATTGATTTTATGTATTCATGTCATGTCATATCTCAGATTGGAAATCTATCATACGTTTCTTCCAAAAATAAACCACATTAATTCTTGATTTTAGGTACAAGCTAATTTGACTATAATTTTGGATTATTGATGTTTATAGTGCTTGTCAAAATGTTTACTAATTTTGATCCTTTTAGTATTTTTTATTTATAATTTAAGTTCATGTTTATGTGTGATCTTAATTTAGAACGATGTGTTGAAGGAAGAATCAGACTGCAAGATGGCACAAGCACAAGTGGACGTGTGGAGATCTGCTATTTGAGTCTTTGGGGCACAGTATGTGATATTAAATGGGATACAGTTGATGCTCAAGTGGCATGCAGAGAGCTAGGGTATCCAGCAGATGGGGCTAGAGCTCTTACTGGATCAGATGTACCTGATGGCACTGGACCGATATCCTTGAGTTATGTTGACTGCAATGGAAGAGAGAGAGCTCTGTATGAATGTGATTCTCTCAACCCAATGTTCACTTCACATTGTACTCACTCCGAAGATGCTGGAGTGGCATGTAGTGAGTGGATGTGATTATTATTATCTGTATATGAATAGCTCGTAGTATATGTGTGTGTGCCTGATATACGTTCCTTTTTAAACTGTTGAGTCAAAATGTATATCAAAAGAATGAAATCAATATCTAATGGCCTTAGTGAATAGGGCTGTTATGTATACATGCCCTTGGTAATTCAGTGCACACTTTCAGTTTAATTCATGGATAACGAAAATTAACTACAAAATAGAAGACTACTAATATTCCTTATAAACACCATTTTACCATGCACTGCAAAATTTTAAGGGGGGAAAAGAATTAATAATGAAAGGAATTTAAGAGAAATAATATTTTAGAAAAATAACAATCAAGAAATAGAAATAGATGCACAGCTTAACTATTCCCAAATCATTGAAACTGCACACCAAGCTGGAAGTAAATTAGAGCTGCATACCACAAGCTTGCTCAACAAAATTTAAAAATCTTCACAACTTCAATTTCATTCCTCTTTTTCCTTCCTCAATTAATGGGTGTGGCACATCTATGCTATAGTTTTATGGTGGCAGTTATGAAAACCCTCCAACAGGGATATATTATTTTAAAAAAACATTAAAAAAAAAGTGGTGGGGTTTTTTTAAATATTTGGGCAAGATTGTTTTTCAATAATCTTTTCATTGTTTTTTTTTTTTTTGTTGCTTTCATATTATAAATAATTCTTCCCATGGCAGTGATAATAACCCTCCACCAGGGGTTTATTGTAAAAAAAGCATTAAAAAAAGTGGTAATTTTTTTTTTTTTTTTTTTTTTTTTTTTAATACTTAGGCAAGATTGAGTTTCAATGATCTCTTCATAGTTTTTTTATTGCTTTTCATAATATAAATAATTGTTCCCGGCTTTCTCTAAAAAGTGCATGTAGCAGGGTAGCTTGCTCTGAAAAGTACTTATACCTGGAAGAAATAAAAATAACTTCTACTGAACAGAAAGTTTTTAATAGTTATAAATGGAAAAAAAAAAATGATAGTAATAAAACTATATTAATTCTAAATTATACTTGGACCCTAAATTGTTTATTATTAAAACTTAAAAAAAAAAAAACAATAAAAAAATTATAAAAAAAATGAAATAGCAGATGTAATTAGTCAATTTATCTGAAGACTAGAAAATAAACCAGGCATTGCAAGAGACCAGATATGTGGAGAATTTAGAGAATAATACATTAAAAAAAAACAACATCTGCAGACTGGACCAAAATGTTGAGAAAATTTGTGCAATCATATATTTCTGAGTATGAACATCTACTTCCCTTCCCTCTCCCATAAACCACATAACAGCATAAGGTTTTTTCTTTTCTTTTAATAGAAGTCTTAACTCTGTTGCTACAAAATTATATTAATGTGCACACACACACACACACACACACACACACACACACACACACACACACACACACACACACACACACACACACACACACATACACACACACACATGCACACGGACAAATGCACACACACACACAATATCCTATCTACACTTTGTTGCACAATGCAATTTGTTGAAGCTGTTGATCTGTCATTTTTCCCCACTCTGGTAGTTCTATCAATTGTCCCTGGCTTCTCCTGTCTCCTGTTAAGTGACCGAAAATATTAACTGTAATGGAACCAATTTCAAAATAAGCTGAAACATTCCTTATTTGCAATTTATTTAGTGCATGTCACTAACAACACCCAAAATAACCACAAAAATGTTTCAATATTTAAATTAATCTATTTTTCTTGAATTATCAAATTTGGTAGCTGAAACTTTCCTTATTTGCTTTCTAGTAAACTATATGAACATGAATGAAAAGGGAGGTCATCAGATATTATACCTGGTTGCAGAAGAGAAATTGTTCTACCAAAATCTACCTTCTTCTTGGATGGCATGGTGAAATTATGATCTCAGATGTGCACATGTTTACCTACAGTAACCTGTGATTTAATTGTCTCTACCACTCATGATCATTTATGATCACAATAAAAAAATAACTTCAGCAAGGTAAATAATACAATTTTTAAAATGAAAAAATTGGGAAAAACATTTGCCAGCATGAAAGGATCATACTTGAAGAGTACCATTGCAATCAGTTCAGTGGCTTGGCAATAATGTTCAAAGAAGTGTGCAGATAAAAAAAAAAAAAGTATGCTTTTGTAAAAAAAGTTATTTTATGCTACTGTTGGTAAAGGATCACCGACTCACACATAAAGAAATAACTTACGAGATACTGTGTACCTGAACAAATTTGATCATTATGTGTGAAATACTGCATACAGATTAACCATTTATATGTTGTACTATGACAAAATATGTAGCTGCATTAGGCTGCTCCAATAAGATTTATTGGTTTGGTTCTCATCATACCAGATACTTGAATTAATATGAGGGCAGGTGGGATATTACCTTCTTGAAATTACTAAATGTATTTCAATTTTTTTTTTGTAAACAAAAAAAAAGCCAAACAAACAATAGTAATATCAAGTATCCACTAATCCACATGCAAACAAGAGTTCCATCCACTTGATATTCAAAGATTTTTTCAATTTTTACTTTCTGTACAGCAACCTCATAAACCACACTCATCACACCGTAGCATGATGTCAACGTTCTGCCATCTTGACATGCTCGACTGATAAAATAAAATTGAAGCATTTTTCTTTTTTTTTTTTTTTTTCTTTTTTTTGACTCAAGAGTGGTACTGAAATATCCCCCAAGGTATGAAAGCCTTACTAGAAGAGCCCACAATCATTATAACATTAAAAAAAACATCATTAGAAAAACACCATTGAAAGCTACCGTAGTCCACAAAAGTTAAATTACATCAGGACATCATGGTAAGTGTTACACAGGAAACCACAAAATATTTTTGTAATATTAGTCTTATGAGAGGTGAAATAATGAAATTAGACCTTAAAACGTTATATAATGTAAAATTTATAAGGGCATCCTGGGAGTAGGGGGGAGGTGATGAGAACCGATTAATCTTGTTGAGTGGCCTTAACTAATGGTGCTGGCACTTGCAGTTCAGTTAGACAAGCATTTAACATCTTGCTATAATTTTCAGTTTTTTTTGTTTTTTTTTGGTCTCTTTCTTTGTCTGTCTGGCAACTACTCCCATGCTATTAGGCAGAAGGGGCTTAACTTTTCAATTTTTATGGGGTCACCCTGGGGATGATATAGTGAAGTTTAGTGAAGATCAGTTTGTTCTCTAACTACTCCCAGATAACTATTCCCAGGTGTTTGGGCCTAGAGGGCTCAAGTATACTGTGTTTGATGAGGATCAACCTGGGGTAGTTATACAGAAGTTTCTTGAAGACCAGGGAACCCTGTCCATGGGCCTATTTTTCCCCAAAAAACATTGTTGTGGTCAACTCTGTGCCTGGGTAACCATCCCACTTACTAAATTGTGCAAACACACATGTCAGCATAATATGATTATTATAGTAACATATGTACTGCATATTTAAAAGTATTATCTTAAGTAATGAATTATACCCAATAAAATTAGTTATATAAATGCATATTGAATACTTTACATTACATGCAATCTGTGTTTCCTTTGGTAATCTCATTCCTGGGCATTGCTCCTTCTTACTCTCCCACTCCTGAAGATCATACCCCCACTTCTGAAGATCATACCCCCACTTTTACAGCATGGAGTGGCTTCCTATGGTGGACAACTATTTTCGTGGATGGGGACCACTATTTATGAAGGGGGACCATTTTTAATAGCAGTTTGCAGTCAGGGTGACAATTCTTAGTGTAGAATTTTATTCAACATAACAGATAGCAACCATTGGTAATGCCATACCCCAAAGTGCAGGCTCTCATAGTTGGACATCTAGGCAGCTCAAAAGTTTCCAAACTAGCCAATTAGTAAATTTGCATTATTTTTTGGTAACTTACCCAGCTGTACAAGAACAAAAAATTATATTGAAATGATTAAGAGTACCGTCATAAAAAAAAAGAGAAAAGGTACTGACCGTCTAAGAATGCAAGCTTGAACAAATTTTAAGCAAATTATCTTGTTATTTCGTCCATATTTTCTAGAATGGATACATAGTATGTTTTAGTGGCACATTCTAAATGTTATACTTTGGGAATAAATTGTTCATAGAATATTAGGGGAAAAACCCGCTCTTCAGATGGATTTTCCTGATGTAGTTATGAAATTGTCTAACTTTCTTTTCATATTATGTAGGGATTTATTATATTACTTTTCCCCACCTCTTGGGAAAAGAGCTTTGAAAGTGGTATATATGTTGGATACTCTGTTTAATTTATGGTGTACATGGTTGGATAAAAAGTATATTTGTATTTTGTGGTTAAACAACCATAGGCTTTAAGAATTTTATGGTTCTATTAATCTATTGCTTGCTAAAGTAGTAAATGTAGTTGGCATATATCTTAATAATGGTGTTCGTTTTCGATTTATGGTATTTTGTTAACAATATTTTATCATGGAATCCCATTTTGCCAAGTTTTCAATTTTGGGATCCAAATTTTTGAAATTCTACTTTTACTCAAAAAAAAACAAAAAAAACATCCTTACTGTGGGATGTGTCTACCCTGAAGTTTTAGTTTTATTTGGTATGTTGTTAGGAAACCCTAAAAAATTGAGCCCTTTAGGCACAATCTTCTGGGAGTACTTACAGAACAAACAAATGACTTAAAATTATAATATGAACAAATTAAAATGGTTGAAGTTTTAATATTCTCTTGCATGTGTATAAAGTCATCAAATTCTGCATTAACCTCTGGAAAAAAAAAGTTCCATGTTTTCTATTATGTCTTCTTACCTTATCCTGTATGTGATGATGTAGTGGCATGGAATATATGTAAAGTGGCCTAACTCCTGCTCCCCCATGAACCAAGAAAGAAGTACACATTTGCCTTTTTGGCGATTTGATTTTCCTCATTTTTTTAGATTCTTATTTCATTAAAATATTTTCCTATCACAATGACCAAAGTGCAATTTAATAAAATTTACCTTAGCTAATCATAGTGAGTGTAGTAATGGTTAAACCTGAGTCATTATCAACCTTGTTTATTTATTTATTGATTGATTGATTGATTGATTGATTGATTGATGGATTGATGGATTGATGAATTGATTGATTGATTGATTGATTGATTGATTGATTAATTGATTGATTGATTGATGGATGGATTGATGGATTGATGGATTTATTGATTGATGGATTGATTGAATTGATTGATTGATATTTATTTATATATTTATATATTTCTTCTTCTTTTTTTCTTCCTTACTTTGTTTCTTAGTTCCTTCCTTTCTTCCTCCTTTCTTAGTTCCTTCCTTTCTTCCTTCCTTCCTTCCTTCCTTCCTTCCTACTTTCCTTCCTTCCTACCCTCCTTCCACTCACTCACTCACTCACTCACTCACTCACTCACTCACTCACTCACTCACTCACTCACTCACTCACTCACTCACTCACTCACTCACTCACTCACTCACTCACTCACTCACTCACTCACTCACTCACTCACTCACTCACTCACTCACTCACTCACTCACTCACTCACTCACTCACTCACTCACTCACTCACTCACTCACTCACTCACTCACTCACTCACTCACTCACTCACTCACTCACTCACTCACTCATTACCTTGCTCTTTGGCAATTTTGTGTCTGGGGTGGGGTGCTGTTTATAAGGGAATATTTGCATGTTCAAACAAAGGTAAGATGCTGCTCAATATTTACTGCTAAAATTCCAAATGTCTTTCTGAAACTGAATATATATGGTGCAATGTGCTGCCATTGAATCACTGAATTCCTACAAAATATAATTACCCCATTCGCTGCCCCCCCCTCCACTTTTCAATACCTCTACCCCTATTATCAGCAAAAATAATAATTTTAGGCAGTTTAGCTTGCCATTTACTGAAAAAGCCAAGTTAATGCTATATTAAACCATGGCACTAGTGGCAAGATTTCATTCTTTGAACTCTGAATGTCTGAATGTCTTCACAAGAATAACAATTAATTAAGTGCTATCAATTTATTATAAAATTTTCTTATGAGAGGAAGACCATGGCACTCTTTCCTACATTTCATGCAAAACAAAGAAAGAAGGGTAGAAAGAGATTCCTTCCCAAACCAGACTTAAAGTGAGGAAAGGAAGATTGATAAAGAGAAATTCCATCCCAAGTTATAATGAGAATGGTGTCAAACTACCTTGCTATGGCTATTTTTTTCCTTTTGTTTGGGTTTAAGATCTGCCAATCCACCCATAGACATTACATAATACAAAATAACATATATACTTATAAGTTCCAACACATTAATTTCCATGAGGTTACATATATTTATATAAAATTTTAGTTGGACTAGAGGACAATTTGCAGCTTCGCCTGCCAGGTTAGGATGTTCACCCAATTTGTTTTCATCCTTAATTTTTATATCTCAAATCATGACTCAATTAAGAATTTCAAGTGCTAAATATTTGGTGTGTACTTGGGGGTGTGGAGATAGGGTGGGATAGAAACTCTGGATGCACCCACAGAGTTGTGAAATAAAAACTGGTCCATCCAGTTAAGATCCCACTTCTTCCAAGTCTGACATCTTCATCTCCACACTTCTTTTCTGTGCCAAATAATTCCTCATTTGGCATGCAAAATCAAGGTCCCTCCTATTTCCTTGTTTCTTAGTTTATTTGTATTCCTAAATCATTATTTTCAAAGAATAACTTTTGTTTTTGTGCCACATTTGAAACCTAGGAACATGTATTTATTTTTAAAAGTAGGAAACAATTATTTCTTAAAATTTTAATTTCCTTCCTAACAAATTCC
>OZ017786.1:4942624-4965163 GCA_963969325.1 Lycopodina hypogea | reverse complement strand
TAGCTTAAATTTACTTTGCAAAAGTTAACTTGATTTTACAACCGTGTAAGCTATGGATAAGTAAGAATAAGTGAACAAAATCAGTAGAATGAATAAATACACTAACATTGCTTATTATTGTTTTTTTTTTTATTTTTTTTTATTTACCTTATACTTTCTCTGCTGTTTTCCTATATGTTCTTAGCTTGGTATTAGAACTATATAGTTACATTTACACATTAGGAGCGAATGGTCCTTCCAACTGCACTAGCCCTGCCAACACATATGATAGAAAATAACTGGCCATGCCCACAAGAATGCTCAGATAAAATGGTAAACAAATGCAACAGATATTATTGGATTATTCAAATTAATGGAGACTTAATTTGGGTTCGTAAATGGTGTTTTTTTTCTTTCTCCTTATCACAGAGTATGGTAGTACTCTCTAAGTAGGGGTGATCATTAAAAAATGGTGGCCTCATAGACAATACAAAATGAAAACTTCTTTTTCTCTGCTATTTCTCAAACCTAGTCTAGAAAACTCACCTACAGCCCATAAAGCTGCAACACAAATTACCAAGACAGTTTCTGTCCTCCAAATCAAAAGCTAAAGTATCAAGCCCAGACTCGGTCAAAATCACCAAATGTTCACCATCTTTCATCTTATTCTTTTTATTCTTAATTTCCAGGGCTACAGCCTAGCTGGCTACAGCAAATCTTGCAATAGTTATACTAATAGCTTACTATTTTCTTGGACCAGGTCCATGACCTCTTTATTTGCTTCACCATGATAACAAACTACTGAAGTATATCCCAGACTAATAACTGCAGTGTTAAGTTTTCCTGGAGGCTATGAATATCATTACCAGAGCTACTTCCAAAGAATGTAAGTCAAATTCAGTAGCTAAACTTGTTAAAGCTAGCCATAGAATTGTTATAGCTAGCTAATTGTTACCTCCTGATAATTAATTAAGAGTAATTGAGTACTGTACTGGGAGAATGCACTCCCTCTGGAGAGGTGCAGTAGAGTGGCACTTGTGGATGCCAATCAGATGTATACAAGATGCCAATCCAGTACTGTAGCCAGCTAACAGTGTGCAAAAACTAAAGGAAACAAGTGAAGATAAAAAACATTTCTTTAAAATAAAAACAGTAAGTAGGGATGATGTGTCAGCAAAAAGTGCAGAAACAAGAATTATGTGTGTGTTACAAAATTCCCTACTTCACTGATTCCTGTGAACTTAGAATTCTACACGATAGTGTGACAATCTGTGTTGCAAAATTCCTGTGAACTTAGAATAATTATTCTACATGAGCTGGCTACAAGCTAATTGAAGAGGTGGCAGTCTTTTGGCATCACATCTTACACATTATGTGAGAATGTGGAACTGGTGAAGTAGGGAATTATGTAACACACTTTCACAGAATTCTTGTTCCTGCACTCTTTTCTGACAGATCATCCCCACTTACTGTTTTTATTTCAAAGAAACATTTTATATTTTCACTTGTAGCAATACCCTTGGCATGGGACTCTGCTTTGATGGCTTTGAAACCAAGCTACAAACACTCCCTGGATATTTTCTAGGCCTTTGGTATCAAAAGTAACAACTTTTAGTAGGAAAGGAGAAAACAAATAAATAAATAAACACACTTAAGAGAAATTTATAATAATATGTGGGTGTGGTTTTGTTATACCCTCATCCACAGGATGTTGTTTTGAGTGCCAAAAGCTAATCTAAAGACCAACCAGGCTGAAATTTGGCATGTTATATCCAAATACCCAGGTAAGCATTATATAAATGCATGGGTTTATTTGGATGTAGTCACACACAGGAGGTTGTTTTGGTTATCAAATGCTAAGTGAGAGTAATTAACCACATGTTGGGGTGGTAATGGATCTGATTATGTAATGGCTATGAACACAGGAAGTTGTTTTGGTTGCCAAAAGCTAATTAGAGGAGCTGTCGTGAGGAAATTTGAAATGACCAGGAAATGCCAGGTATATGCTGCTAGTTGTCAATACATTAGTTAAGACTAGGTAAATGGAATCAATCAAGACTATGTTGAATATGATTTAATTATAAGAGTGTGTATAAGTGACCATTTTCTTAAGTGTATTGGATGTCTTTCTTATAATTTGTTTATCAACATTTACGACCAGATTGTATTCATGGAGATATCAGACTGGAAGGTGGGACTGCCACCAGTGGACGTGTGGAGGTCTGCAGAGTGGGAGTCTGGGGTACAGTGTGTGATATTGGATGGGATGTTGCTAATGCTCAAGTTGTGTGCAGACAACTAGGGTATTTATTAGCTGAAGCTCACATTCTTACTGGGTCAGATGTTCCTGATGGCACTGGGCAGATCTGGTTGGACCAAGTCAACTGTGTTGGAACTGAGACCAGTCTATTGGACTGCAATGTTAACCTCACTGGCAACCATAATTGTAGTCATGATATGGATGTTGGAGTAACATGTGGTAAGTAATAATAATTGTATTGTAGATCAGTGATATCAATGTACAGTCATAGTTTTGTGTTTGATATAGACGCACTTGAAACAAAGAGGCTTTAAAAGTCTTCTAGGATGGGCTTGAACAGATGCCTAACAAACTTTATTCACAGGCATTTGTTCTTCATTGTGAATGGCAATGACATAAAGATCTAACAAATGCTCCTAACTCATTGTGGACCACATATAGGTCTTCATTCTTCTCAGAAAATAAAATAACGTTTCTTTCTCAATAGTAGAAATAGGTAGCTTGCAAGCAATTACTGGGAGGCAGTGAATATTAGGGAATGAATACATATTGGAAGGATCAAGTTAATGTTACTTGCAAAAGTACAGGAAAACCAGGTTTTGTAACTTAGCTACCTCCTCTCTTTTGTTGCTCTTGAATGAGGTCACAATAAGGACAAGTCTCCCCTTTAAGTACTCGACAGTAAGACAACTATAAAATTAATTGTAAATTATTGATGTTCGAAAAACGCTATCTAAGATTTTCCTTACTTAGTAATTTGATGAGAGTGTAGTGGATCAGAAAGTACTGGTGCAGTGTGTGGAAGTGAGGTATTGGAATCTCTGGGTATCAGCAATAATTTCCCCAAGTTTTCTCAATCATATAATCAACCACATGCTAGTTTGATAATTGCTCCCAATTCCTCAGTTTCATTGCTTGAAGTGATTGTGGTTGAATCTCTGGACAGATTACTGTTAAGATCTTCACTAAAAGTGATTTTGGTGTTAGGATCACATGCTAGATCATTGCTAATAGCATGACTGACACTATTACCTGAAACAGAAACCATTGTAGTAAACACTGCATGTGAAGTTTGCTTTGATAGTTGTTTTTTCCGCAAAGTTGGAATAAGCATACCCATTGGTTTACAGGTTATATTATCTATTATTCCATCATATTCCTAGCATCTAATTTTGCTAAACTGTTAGTTTTTAACATGGCAGTCAGCTTCATGCAGCCTCTCGAATCCTTCTTTTTTGACATTTTCATGCCCTCCCTACAAAAATAACACTTGTACTTTCCAATACAGTCTAATAACTGTGACTGATCCAAAGAATTAACAGCTGCGACTGAGTCTGCATAAATTTTAATATTTATGCCTATCCACTACAAGTAGATGAAATTTAACATTTAGGCCTGTGCCACTACAAGTAGGTGAAATCTATCACACCTTTTTCATATTTTTTCTCAGAACAACCTGAAGTAGATCATACTCCAGTTGTTGGGATATACACCAGATCTATGTGGTATATCTAGTTCCACTACAACTTTTTAAACTTCAGTTACACTTCACTGATAACACCTCCACTAACAATTTTTTTACTCTTTGATCCATCAACCCCAGAGGCAGGTTGGATTATGTCGATAGGGTACATAATGACACCGTAAAATCTACACAAATTCCACACATGGATAAATTAAATTACAAAAGTAATTCAAATACAAAATACGATTACAAATTACGTAATTGTAATTGAAATTAATTTTGATATGTGTTTTGCAATTGTATTTAAATTACATTTGAAATATAATTTATAAAGTTTCCAATTATAAATTCCATTTTATCATATTTACTCAAGTTTGCCTTTCGTATCTGTACATATATCCCAAATCAGTTTTTATTGACAATTTTATTTGACATAGCTTATTATGGTAATATTACAATCATCAGCACTGAATACTCCCCAATGATGATGTGTGGAATATGATAAATTTCATCATTTCATATGGCCAGTACATATTAGCATTAAATGTATATTATCATTATGATATCAAAAAGTGGATGTGATGTATTATTGTGAAGTAAAGAATAACAGTAGCTAGTATGTTTATATTCTCCCTGTGGCTAGAACTTTATGATATTCAAATGTCGAGAGTAACATCTTGCCAAATGCTAGAGGCCAGTTGTTATAAAGACATTTTTTTTAAAACTTATAGATAAGATCTCTCTTCTATTCATCAATTTTCATTGATTAAAAAAGTGTTCCAGAGATTTAACACTGATGTTCCATAGAGACTGTCAGATTCGAACTTGAAAAACATGATTTTTATGAAAGCCAACAAAAGCTTGAAACAATTATTGTATCTAAACAGAAAAATTTTCAAAAATAATATAGAAAATAATTTAGCTCAATTACAGTAATTGTAATTCGTATATGAATTACATTCACAGCCAGTAATTGTAATTGTAAGTCAATTATACTTTTAATTGTGTAATTATAATTGTACACAATTACCAAAAAACAAAAAATGACCCAAATTTGTCAGACACTGCTGCATCTGTGTTGGCTTTATTGTTGTTGTTTTTTTGTTTGTTTTTTTCTTCCAAGAAAATATTTTTGTTAGTAATTAATCAATGATACTAATCAACAACAAAGATATCATTTATACTATAAAGTAGGAATAATCTATCTATCTCTCTGCCTGCCTGCCTGCCTGCTTGCCTGCCTGCCTGCCTGCCTGCCTGCCTGCCTGTCTGTCTGTCTGTCTGTCTGTCTGTCTGTCTGTCTGTCTGTCTGTCTGTCTGTCTGTCTGTCTGTCTGTCTGTCTGTCTGTCTGTCTGTCTGTCTGTCTGTCTGTCTGTCACCAAGCAAGTTAATGTTTTACAGGATCGGTAGTTCAGATTCCCAACCACATTTTTTTTTTCTTCTTTTTTTTAATGTACATAGAATTTTTTTTTCCATTCCCTTTCTAAGCAGAAGGTTCACTTTGCTCATGGATTGACGCTGATGAGTTTCAGTCTTCTTTTTTTTCTTTCTTTTCAGATTTTTTAAATTTTTATTTCCTGTCACTAATTTCACCTTTTTTATCCTATGAATTTTTAAACTGATATGTTCATAGGAAAAGATGTGGACAGGTGACCCAATTATATTATTTGGGGGGATGGGAAGGGGGGGGGGGGGGGAAGGTGGGCTAAAAACCATTCACTGTGTAGGATATGCCTCTCCTGAAGAACTGGTTATAATTGGTTTGGTGGTTTGGTAGGAAAGTGGTGTGGCCAAGAGTGACCCAGCATATGTCCAACAGTTGTTAAGTAACACTTATTGCACTTTTAGCTTCACAAAACTGCAGTAAGAGGCTTGAATAAGAATCAATGCACTGAGTGGAGATATCCAATCAAATGTAATTTAAGCGTCTTCAATCACAGATGTTTTATTGAAAAACTTTAAAAAGAACAAATGATGTCATTTTAACTAGTTTATTAACTTGATGCTGTTGATTTTAATTATACTATAAGATGTATTCAAGATGCAATGAGACTGCAAGATGACACAGTCTATAGTGGATGTATGGAGGTCTTATGACTCAAAATGAGTGTTAACAGATGGATTCAGCTCAAAATCACTTTTTTTTTATCACTACTTATTTTTAGCTACCAAAAAAAATCACTACAAAATACATTTATATTATACACTCAGATCACATATTACAAATGCATATTGGAACATATTATAAAGATTTTTCTTCAGATCACAGCTGAAAGATCCCCACTGAGTCCTTGCATGATTGCACATCAAGCCAGAAATTCCCTGTGTTGTTTGTGTCCCAGGACAGCTCCTTCATCATGTGGCAGTTTGACCCCAGTCCTCCATGAGATGAATCTTATAGAAAGGATAGTGGGCCAGATATTCTGTATTCTCTCCAAGTGCAGCTTGCAAGAACAGTGTCAATATGGATGGAGCTGTCTTGTTAAGGAGCTTGATTCTAATGCTCCTCAAATCTTCTCTTCTGCATGGGCAACTGGTTGTTTTCTAACTTTTTATCTGAATCATTGACTCATACTGAAAATTCACTATGTTATGTGGATTGTGGGAATTTCCTAATCAGATTTAATTCCTCCCCCTTTTTTTTCAAAATATCACTACTTTTGGGGAAAATCACTACTTCTGATAACACTGATTCAGGTTCCTTTAAATCATTTAGCTACTGACTAATGGAGTTGATAATATAATACAATTCAAGATCAATTACCTAATTATAATTACAGCATGCATGTGTGTGAAATCATGTTTCCTCCTACTAAGGCTAGTAATCTATATGTAAAAAATTAAATCAATAAATAACATATCAGCTTGAGTTATCATCTACAAATAGCAATCTATTCAGTTCTGTAAAGCTATAAATAACAAACAAATTTTTTGTATGTCTGAGTGTTCTGTATTTAACATACATTTTAAATGACTTTTGTTAACATTTGAGCCACCTCAGAATTTGAAAATGAAAAAAAAAAACAACAGGGAAAAAGAAGTTATTAAGTGAGGAGAAGGAGGGGGGTTGTAAAAGAAGAAAAGAAGGAAGAAAAGAAGGAAGTAAAGAAGGAATGAAAGAAAAAGGGAAAAAAATTAAAGGAAAAAATTCTAATTTTGAACGACTGACTTTCAGCTTGAGAGATCCGTGCTTAACCACTGAGCCACAGTTTTAAAGGCCCTTTCAAATGGATATTTAAATTCCTCTTCCTCCCCCCCCCCCCCTCCCCCACCCTCAGATGTGATATTTTTCAGAATATCATTTTTTTGGTGAAAAACCATAGTAGGCATCCAAGGATAATGTCGGCAATGTTTTGCTAGTATCCACTGAGCCATTTGGCTGTACATTGAATACACATGCACGCATGCGCACACACACACACACCCTTAGAACTTAGAACTTAGAAGCTGCCCTTGGTATGAAGTACCATGATGGCAGTGTCCTGGATGAATCCAGGACCAATGGCAATAAACTTAGCTTATGATGGAATCACACAGAAATGTTGGTGTCTGGTCAGATCTCCTTGTCTTCGAAATTTTCTTCCACAGGGACAACTTAGTGTTCTTAATTCAGATAGCTTGTTAGCTGAGCAGGTGTTCCATCACTTGGATGTTGAAATTTTTTCTATACCAACTAAAACACATGAAACCACCCCTTCCTGTCCTGGCACAACTCATACCATCTATCATACACACCAATTGCCTACAAATCCACTTTCAGAACATCCCTCCACCTCTTCTTTGCCCCATGGCATGGTCTCTTCATGTTAAGCTCCCCAAACAACAATCTATTTGGAAGCCTTTCTTCATCCATGCGACCCACATGACCCAGCCATCTTAAATGCTGCTCTAGAATGATATCAGAGATGGAGTGCTGCATGCCAAACCTATGTGATAGGCTTTAAGATGTTAATCTTTAATTCCATTATTATTGTTGGTACCTCATCACACCGAGGATTGCCCGAATACAATGGTTATGAAAAGAATTCAAACGTCTTGTATGCACAGCCTTCATAGTCCAAGTTTCAGCTCCATACAGTAATACAGCTAGAACAACTGCCCTATACACTGCTCTCTTTGTGGCCAATGAGAGGTCTTTGTTCTTAAATACTGGCACCCTCAAACATCCAAATGCTCTAGCTGCTCTAGCAATTCTTCTAGTCACCTCACTAGTGATCTCCCTATCTCTTGAGATGTTAATACCCAAGTATGTGAAGTCCTGGACTACATCCACAGAGCCACCCTCCACCTGCACTGGTCTGACATCACTCTCATTCAATTCCTCACCAACAACCATTCTTTTGTCTTCTCAGTACTCACAGTCAGCCCCCATTCACTTACCACTTTCACAAACTCTGGTGCTACTGACTCAAAACTATCCCGAGAGGTTGCATACAATGCCACATCATCAGTAAATTAGGACTCAGTTACTATCATCTCACTCAATCTAGACTTAGCTGTGCGGTCCCCAACCAACTTCCTACCATGCTTATATAACACACTCACTCCTGCACCACTACTCCTATTGCGCCAATCAGCCACCATAGCACTAAAGTAGATATTAAATAATGTGGGTGCCAGGGTACATCCCTGCCGTAAGCCATTCCAGACCTCAAACCTATCAGTTACAATCGAACCCACTCTAACCTCAGCATGCATCCCCTCATGGAAAGACTTCACAACATTCAACATTTTTTCTGGCACACCATACTTCTCTAGGACCTTCCATAGGGCTTGCCTCGGCAGTGAATCATAAGCCTTCCTCATGTCTACAAATAATACATACAATAACTCGCCATGTTCCCTCACTTTCTCCACAAGCTGTCTAGCAACAAAAATCATGTCTGCACAACCATGTCCTTTCCTGAACCCACTCTGTGACTCTGGCAGAATTTTTTCAGCAATCACTTGCAATCTTCCCTGTATAATTCTGCCTAGTACATTCCCTACCACATCCAACAAACTTATTCCATGCCAATGGTCACACTGCTTCAGGTCACCTTTCTTTGGGATTGGAACAACCACTGCATCCTGCCAGTCTCTCACCACTTTACCTTCTTCCCACACCTTCTGCATCACCTCCAGCATTCTATCCCACAGATCTACACCACCATGGAGGATTAACTCAGGAAGGACACCAGACTTTCCTCCTGCCTTTCTCATCTTCAATTTGGTTAGAGCCTGCATCAATACCTCTTCAGTTGGTGGCATATCCAAATCCAAGTGTGGTGGGAGTAGTGGCAGAGTGTCAATCACTTCATCATTGAATGCACAGGGTATGTTAAGTATCTTTACAAAATGCTGATGCCATCTGGCTCTTACCTCTTCGGGACCCTGAGTCAAACTTCCATTTTCTTTCATGACAGCAGTGGGTCTAGTTGGTCTTCTTCCAGCATGAGCCAGCTGCAACTTCCTGATACTCTTCCACCTTGTGCAATTCCCCCTCCTTGACAACCCTGCATATCCATTCTTCCTTAGCATTGTCCACTGCAACCTTTACCTTTCTCTGATGTCTCCTAAACTCCTTCCAGTTGGCTGAAATATTGCACTGTATCATCCTCAAGTGAGTATCATCCTTGGCTTTGATCAGAGGTGACAACAACTCCTCACTATCCTCAAACCAGTCTGGTTGCTTCCTCTTCCCTCTACCAACTACTTCCTCTGTAGTTGGCACAATACAAGACTTCAGAGCATCCAGTTGCACTCGGTGGAATCTCCAGCTCTGAGTGGTCTAGCCAGCAAATGTTGCTCCAACACTTCACGGTATTCATCCCTCTTGGCAGGGGTTTTCAGTTTATGGATTGCAAAAGGCAAAGAAATCTTCTCTTTTCTTTTGGCAGAACGAGGAACAGTAACCTTTAGCTTAACTCTTACAAGCTTATGGTC
Organism: Lycopodina hypogea; assembly: GCA_963969325.1. NCBI lineage: Eukaryota > Metazoa > Porifera > Demospongiae > Poecilosclerida > Cladorhizidae > Lycopodina > Lycopodina hypogea. The sequence goes on along the minus strand of OZ017786.1, from coordinate 4,955,533 downwards.
AGTCCAGCAGTTTGCTCCTCTCATCACCTGTACATCTCTGCAAACAACTCTCTGTTCAGCCCTCATCATGACAAAGTCTATCATGTGACATTTCTTTGTTGCTGGGTGCGTCCAAGTTCCTTGATTGATTTTGTTCTTTTGGAACCAGGTATTCATAATTGAGAACTGATTTAATGCACAGAATTCCAAAATTCCTGGCCCACAAAATTACGCTCACTCACGCACACACACACACATACACTTTCACATTTATAGATACTAGTGAAAACCTGCCTTAACAGTGTTTTTTTTTTGGCCCACCTTTTTGAAGACTTATGTTGTAGACTTAAAAAAAAATAATTTAACGTGTGATTAGGTTAAAGTGTTTTTTTAGAGTATAATTTTTGACATTAGTCTTATATATAAAGAAGAATAAGTGTGGCCAGATGGGACCCACCCCATGTTAATCGCAGAGTCAAGTTGTGTCCACTTGCCAAAGTTTTAGGACAGTAGCCCCAATTTTTTTTTCTGGCATAAGTACCAGTTTGGCTTTTTCATACAGAAAAGTATGTGGCCATATAGATGTCTATGACATTTCCCTGGTGACAATGATTCAAAATATATGGGTTTATTGATCTAGCTCCATTTTTTTTCTGGCAAAGTACTATTTTTGGCTTTTTTGATACAGAAAGGGATGTGGCCAGATATACTTATGATGTTCTCCCGGTAATGCTGATTCTATATAAATATAAGTTTGTGGGTCAGACTTTAACTGTTCAAGCATGAATTACTGATACATGGACAAACAGACAGACAGACTATTCACATTTTACAGTATAAATAGATTATGTACTCAATTTTGTTCTCCATTGGAAGATGTCTAGGGCCCTTCACACTGATGTAATGATTTTCTTACTATAATTATTAGTATGAGTACTTTCTATATCCATTTTTGTTACCATTTAATCGGACTGAGTGAAGCTAAGCCTTAGTATTCTGAGGGCAAGTGTGCCGAATCTTTTTTATCTATCAAGACTACGTGTTTCTAGGACACCACTGCAAGCAGCTTCACCAAACTTTGCATGATGATTGAGGTGGTTTAGGAGCACAACATTAGGTGGGTCTCAAACCCCTCCCCCCTGATGGGTTGTATCAAAAGAACTATTTTAGGATTTTTGTGCTGTAACACACACAAGAAGAGGTGTTGCCAAATGTGTGTCTGCCCTACACTACCTTCCACTCACAAGGTACACATCAGCCAAATTTCACCAAAATGATTTCAGTTGTTTGGTCATTGACTGCCAAAACTCATTTCAGTGTGAATGAGGCCAAATTTCACTACCCTAAGTTCAATATTTCTGTAGTTGTGTTGATAGCCTGCAATCATGATGCTGACTCCTAGAACTTTGGTCCATTTTTCTTCAAACTTTCATTGGATACTAGTTCAATCTCAGGGCATGTAAACATATACATATGAAAGGAAAGAAAAAAAATAACCATATGGGAAATCCCCCATGGTCTATTACTGCCCTATCTCCCACAGTTTTGGGAGCAGCCTCAACAAACTCAGTGAACCTTCATTTGAGATAAACTTTGGCATCCTATGACTGTGAACAAACTCATCTCAGTCTACCTATGAAATTGACCTGTCTAAAATAATCGATTTGTGCATATACTTTCTATATTGTCATATTTTATTTAATACATTTGAATGTGATGAATCAAAACATGTGTTCAATGTGATTCAATTAGATCTGTGTATTATTAATATATGTTTGCTTAATTCTACTGGATTTTTTTATGCACATGTTGTCTATAATTATTTTTACCAGGATGTACTAAAGGAGAGATCAGACTGCAAGGTGGCACAGATTCTAGTGGACGTGTGGAAGTGTGCAACGACCTAGTCTGGGGCACAGTGTGTGATGATGGATGGAATGCTGCTGATGCTCAAGTTGTGTGCAGACAACTAGGGTATTCTTTAGCTGAAGTACATAATTTTACTGTGCCTGAGGTTCCTGATGGCACTGGACAGATCTGGTTGGGCCAAGTCAACTGTGATGGAACTGAGACCAGTCTATTGGACTGCAATGTTGACCTCACTGGCAACCATAAATGTAGTCATGATATGGATGCTGGAGTAACATGTGGTAAGTAAGATAATTATATTGGGCATTACATAGTTTTGTGAATGAAGTCGATCCTGATAAGATTAATGAATAGCTGGTTGGTTAATGTTTATTAGACAGAATTATCTTTAGCGTTAGAAACCTCTGCAATTGTAAAAATCCACTATGAACCTTGACTTTTGTAATTCCATCTGACACATCAATTATCAATGTTTTAAGATATCTTTCTATGCATTTGTGCAAACAAATATATTTGAAGATATCATTAAAGTTAACCCAATAGATGGTATTTTAATGAGCTTGTAGCTCATAGGAGGCAGAGGATATAATTGCTATGGGAACTACTCGCCACCCAATGTAGGTATAATCAGGATTATTTAAAATATTTTTAATAGAAATCAAATGTTACATGGAATTAATTTCACAAATTCAAACATAACATTTTAAATTATCTTTAGCATTTGAAATCATGAACTGACATATTTTAAAATTAATTATTTTTTAATCCAACTTCACAATCACAAACAAGTCCAACTGCAGAACTTCCAAATATTCAGCATTGTCTTTTAGTTAGACCAGAATAGCACACCCAGAAAGAGATATTACAATAGTATTGCAAATGTTTGGACTCTCTCTGAATTGGCCATACAACTTAGAATTATTTTTTGTACTACCAATTGGACATGCTAGCAAATTACACAGAGTTAATCACCACTGGCTAATAATAGTTACTGTGTAGAGGCAGTCATTACCCTATGATAAATATCTTCTCTCAACCACTTCACTAAAACACTTTGTAATTACAGTGTTACACTGGCTACTGGGTTATTGGATATGTAACACTGTGCATTCAATTCTGTCCTTCATCGGTAGGTATCTGTGGGCCTATCACACTGATATAATGTGTTGGTAATAGCTGGAAATACTATTAAAAAAATCAATTCTAACTCCTGAACAGTTACCATGTAATGTCATAGAATTTTTATTAACACATTTTGAATTAATGGATCAAAATACTTGTTGAATATAATTTAATTAAAGGAATGTATATTAGTAATTGTTAGCTTAATTATACTAGATCTGCTTTGATTGTAAAGAGTTCATCAACTTGCAAGTTGTAAATTTCAATTATGCTACAGGATGTATTCAAGATACAATGATGAGACTGCAAGATGGCACAGTCAATAGTGGGCGTGTGGAGATCTGCTACAACAACACCTGGGGTACAGTGTGTGATGGTGGATGGGATGCTGCTGATGCTCGAGTCGTATGCAGACAACTAGGATATTCGCCACTTGAAGCTCATATTCTTACTGGACCTGATGTTCCTGATGGGACTGGGCAGATCTGGTTGGATCAAGTCAATTGTGTTGGAACTGAGATCAGTCTCTCTAATTGTAGTGCTGATGTCACTGGCAACCATGAATGTAGTCATGATATGGATGCTGGAGTTACATGTGGTAAGAAGTAATAATTGTTTGCCAATCTCCAGAAAGGGAGGCAAATAAATGCTAATGGACAATCACGAGTTCATCAATGCTTTGTCTTTCCTATTGTATTTAATAAGACTGTTAGGTAAATGTATGATTAAAACTGTCTTCCTTACTATACACAAGTCCTTACCTGTTACCATTTAAGTTCATTGGATCTACTTATTGTGACTAATTCATCAATATGCATGTGGTTGACTTTAATTAAACAACCAGGTTGTATTCAAGGAATGATCAGACTGGAAGGTGGGACTAACACTAGTGGACGTGTGGAGGTCTGCAATGACCTAATCTGGGGCACAGTGTGTGATAATGGATGGGATGCTGCTGATGCTCAAGTTGTGTGCAGACAACTAGGATATTCATTTGCTGAAGCTCACATTCTTACTAGGCCTGATGTTCCTGATGTCACTGGGCAGATCTGGTTGGATCAAGTCAATTGTGTTGGAACTGAGAGCAGTCTGTTTGACTGTTCTGCAAATGTAAATAGCAATCATATCTGTAGTCATGATATGGATGCTGGAGTAACATGTGGTAAGTAATAGTAATTATTTTGTAGATCAGTGTTTTCAAAGTACAGTCATCAATTTGTGCATTGATTGACACACTACCAATTAAGAGCCAAAGTCTAGAAGTGTGTGACAGTAATATCTAGGGCATAGAATGTTGTGACAGTAATATCTAGGGCATTGAATGTTGTGACAGTTACTAGATTCAGAAACATATTATGAATTGCATGCAATCTTTGAGGTATACAATAATTCTACATTTTAACTGAGCCATATGAGACTAAATAGTAAAGCAGATTTGGAACATTATGTGCATTTAGTGATAAAAGCATGAGAATTGAAATATGAGTTCCTGACACAATCAAAAATATTTTAAGAAATGGAACCATCTCCTATTTGACCTTTGGTGACCTCTAGACATCAATTATTTTACCACATATGGAAGTATAATTATTATATTTAGAATTTGAGGTAGAATCATATATTTTTCTGGTTAGTAGTGCATAATGACAAATCAGTTAATATTTTATTTCTGATTCTTTCTCAACTCCGTATCTTTGATATTTTAATGTTAATAATTCACCATGTATGGCATTAATTAGTACAAATGGCATATTCCTCGAGTTGCTATAAGTTAATGCATATTTTGCTTTAGTAAAAGCAAGCAATTGCAGTGCAGGCTTTTATAAGTATCTGGCCTTGGTGTGTGCATGAATAAGACTTCTCACTGAGACGGTCGAGTCCAGCTTTACCAGTCTCTTCCCGATATGTTCAAGTCCATACATAGTACACCTATAAGCCAATGATAATAAAAATAATTCTGATTTCAATGTTAGGAGATCTCATCAAAATGACTAAAACACATGATTTTGTAGACACATCTCCATCTAACGTATTAAAGTCTAACAACTGGAATCTGGTCTACATTGCAAATCTTTGTAAATATTTGGTCAAATTGCTGATATGTCTTGCAGTTATGGCAATAATGATGGTAAAGCTTTAAATAATGGTTCAGTGAGTAAAGAAATTTCAGTGTTATTATTTTCAAGCACAAAACTCAAATGCTAGCACTTGGCATACAAACACTTGCTCCCACCAGGCCACAAAAATTATAGTAAGGGTAAATATTGTAATACTACTCCAGTAGTTCTTTTTGATGGACAAATGGTAGCTTGTTAATACCAGGAAGCTGCAACAAGGCCATAGTCTCTATTATTATTTGTGTCATGACTCTGCCTGCCTGCCTGCCTGCCTGCCTGCCTGTCCACCTGCTTAAAGCCTGCCTATCACAAGAAAAAAACATTTTTTTTGAACTTGAGGTCCCATGACTAACATTGGAACTGTGTTGGGCTTCCAGCATTGCTGTGTTCCTTCAGATGGTTACAAAATTTGAAAACAAAAATGTTTGGGTCCAACAAAAGCTGTACTTAGGCAATTTTCATGGAGTGAGATAGGAAGTAGGTTTATGAATGGATAGGAAAAAAATCGAAAAACCTGCCCTACAGTCAGATTTCCAGTCAACCTCTGGCCTCCTACAGATAATAATTTTCTACTTTCTTAATGTAACATGCAGGAATTATTGATACTTATTCATAAATCACACAGTCTAATTAAATTAATGAACACTTCTGCGAAGCAACATTTGATTTTGGCAGTGAAACAAATTTCAGTGGGTGTGGTTAATGCACATAACATCCATAGCCACACCTGCAGTAAAATAACATTCTTCCAGTCATGTGGAGGAAACATACCCAATTTCATTGAACTTGTTCATTTTTTAGAGTGCTCCATTTCTCCAAATCACACTCATTGACAAAATTACACCCATAGCCACCTCATTGAACCAAACTTTTGCGAGGACATGCAGTAAAATGCCTAAATCTAACAATGACATTTTCGTGACTATCCCTCCAGCTGTTTGGAGGGAATTAAATTGCCTACACAAAAACAGATAAACAGACTGACACACATATTATGAATTATAGTAAGATAGTGTGCAGAATTGAGACACTTATGTCAGTCTTGCATTGTCCCGTTAGATTTCTCTTATGGCAATGTTTTGGCTATTGGATATAATAAGTGTGCACTTAATTTTTTTTGTTATCCCTTGGAAGGTGACTAAGGCCTATGTATATGTAATTTGTTGGTGATATATGTTTTCCTAACAACTATGCCTATCTATATATTTTTTGTAGTTAATTACAGTAACCATCTAATTGTCTAAATATTTTAATTAACATAATTGAACATATTTTGAATAACATAACACATTTAGTATGTGATCAATCAAGCAGGTTGTAAATCAAATATAATTAAAGGATGAAATATTAATAAGCTCTGTTACTTTTGCAACTAATTTATCAACTTTATGTTGTTGACATTAATTAAACGACCAGGATGTATTGACGATGAGATCAGACTGCAAAGTGGCACAATCAATAGTGGACGTGTGGAGGTCTGCTTCCTCAATACATGGGGCACAGTGTGTGATGATGGATGGGATGCTGCAGATGCTCAGGTTGCATGCAGACAACTAGGGTATTCATCTGCTAAAGCTCAGATTCTTACTGGACCTGATGTACCTGATGGCACTGGGCAGATCTGGTTGGATCAAGTCAATTGTGTTGGAAGTGAGATCAGTCTCTTTGACTGTAATACTAACCTCATTGGTGACCATGATTGTAGTCATGATAAGGATGCTGGAGTAACATGTGGTAAGCTATAATAACTACCTGTGGCATGCAGATTTAGGAACACTTTTGGAATGGTGTTGTTAGAGGGGCAGCATATAATCCAAGTTTTTCTCAAAAATTGATTTTTAATGAATTGTTTACTGTTTGGAAACATCAACATCTGTTGTTACAACTAATTGATTACGACTAAATGCTTTTACTATAAGAAAATCATGTAGTTACAACTAAGTTCTTTTCCTGCATAGAAACCCTAAAGTTGTACATTTTACCACAACTTTAATCTCCCGTTATTGGTTGTATGTCATTATTTTGCCTGGTCTAAAAACACGTTTTATTAATGCTGTATTAATCATTGGCCACAGATTTTAGTCCGGGAACCCTCCTGTTTTTTGGAGAACATAGTTTGTCATTCATTGTATCCTGGGTTGCCACTTTCAGTCAGATTTGCCTAGATCTAGTCGAATTGGGTAATATCTAGATGGATTTTTGTTATCAGTACTGCGTTATATAACCGAAAAATTTTTACTTTTCAGCGAAAGAAACATCCAAGAAAAAATTAAATATTGGAGAGAAAAAATTAGCCTCCACGAGAACATAGATGATGATGAAAATTGAAGAGAGAATAAGGAGGAAGAGGGAGAGAAAAAATTTATATAGTTTTTAAATAAAAGTATAAAAAAAGGTCAGCTTCTTCTTTAGGCTTTCTTGTAAGATTGTGATTTATGTGACTTCGGATATTGCATTTACAGAACTATTCAGGCTGATTTAACTTTCTAGTCAGAAAATTAGTGATCTAGTCAGAAATTTAGAGAATTTCAGTCAGATTTTAAGATCACTGAGTGGCAACACTGATTATATCGTCAATGTTTTGTGTATTCATGTTGAGGCACTAATAATAAATAGCTGAAGTTTATATATCTGTAGCAGTAATAGCACAGTGTGTCATAATTATTAATGGATTCAGGAACTTATGAATGCTTGCAAACTGTGGGATAATGTGCTAATATTCCATTTAAACAGAATCTGATGTTCTTGATGACACTGAAGGAAGATCTGGTTAGATAATGTCATTCACATTGTAACCTTTAGTAGTAGTCTCATTGACTTATGCAAACATAACCCTTGTCCCACTGAAATAATGCAGTTATATAAAATGGTAAATCATTTATGCTTGAAAGGATGTTGTTATTTGTTTCATTTTTTCCTTCTTTCTGCTGCTGTAAATTATATTACATGCTCCATTTTTTTAAAAACTACATTCAATTTAAACCAATACAATAAATATATACTTAAAGCATTGTTCTAATATATTACAAATAATAGATGAGTTGCTTACCATTTCTTTTGATTATCTTTCTAGTCATCTTAAATATCTTTCAGCGCCCTTCATCTTATTTCCTTATAGTTTTAAATGTGAACAATGAAGTTGCAATACTGGCATCGTCTATAACTCTGATCATTTTGTTGATCACTGCTCTCATAGTAGGCGTGTGTTTCTTATTGATGATGAGGAGGAAACAAAAAGTACGCCATAGCAACATGAATCTACTTCTCAGGTAATTTTATAAAATCAATTTTTTTAAAGTTTCATTCCCATTTCTAACACTTAGTCAAGATAAAGTTTCATTTAGGAATTTTCATCATGAAACAATAATTCTTTGGTTACTATGTGTTCGGTATTAAAGAGTGAGGTCAGATAGAAGTGAAATTAATTTATTAAAATTGTAATTGTGTTTGTCCATAAAAGTTATTCAGTAATTTTAATTTCTTCAATCTTCCTTATAGCTCCATAAATATGGATTGCAAATATGATGAGAATAAATATGGTAAGAAAATAATATTTTTCTGTATATATTATAGAGGCAGACGCATCAGTTATGCATGATATGTAATACTTGCGGATAAAAATTAGATCTCAAAATATAAATATTTCATGACTCAAGTGGAATCTCCGAGTATGGACACTTTGAGGCCATTGTAGTATTTGTTTCCTTTATTGGAGGTCAGCCCAAGATGAACCATTAATATATATATTAATGCTGTGATAGTTAGCTCTCGTATTAAAATAGCGAATTGTATCTATTTAATCCACTTACTATTTTAATTAGCTGATAGTACAAGGATTATTTCCTTTTGTTATTTAGATAAGTTGAAAAGAAAAAAAAATCTTTAAACTATATGAAAAAATAAGACTTCCTCTCTCATTGAGCTTAATTGGATTAAAATAAGATCATACTGTAATATCTTATTGAGACAGTGATTAAAGAATGTATATAGAATAAGGAATGTTACAATTGAATATTTACCTTGTTTCAGGGCTGAAATGTGTAATTGTATTTTTTTTGTTTTCCTATTTTTGGGAGGAACTAAAAAATCCTTAATTTTTACTTCTTTTTTTTTTTCTCCCCCCCCCCCCCCCCCCCATTCCCTTTTTTTTTAACACCATGCACTTACTGGTTGTATGGGCGAAGGCATGTTAACAGAGGTAACAAGACTATCAACTATCATAGGAAATCAATCCGTGCCTTACAGACTATCCATTGTGTAGAGGTCATCCATATTTCAGGGAGTCTTGTTTGGGAGATTCCACTGTATTTTATGTATATCTGTATATATTTTTTGTCATTTAAAAAAAAAAATTTCATTTATAAATTGTAGTTGTAACCGAGAAAGAAGAAAATATGAGCGTTAAAATTTCTCTTGACATGGACCTCCCACTATCTTTAGTTATATCAGCTGGTGATATTGAAATTGGAAAAGCAGTTGGAGAAGGTAACAACAGTTAAGGTACATAAACTTAAGTTAAGAAAGCTTGCTAATTTAGCAGCAGATACCTGATGCTTCGCCATGTAACAGACATATAGCCAATATTGATTGGTATGGACTAGTCAATTTTAGCTTACATCTTAGGTATCTGGCATAATAGAGGTGTACCTGCATCTGCTGAGCAGTTTCAGCCTTTGTACTTGCTGCTGACATTGTGTGCATACCTGGGATGGAATAGTTACTTTAGCTTAGCTTTCCGGAGTCTGACATAATACATAGAGGTGTGCATGCATCAGCTGAGCAGTCTCAGCCTCTGTGCCTGCTGTTGACCTTGTGTGCTCACCCAAAGGTGAGGAGGTTAATATTATTATAAGTGGATTCAGGCAGCATTAGAATGCATAAAGGCTGTCTGGTGTCTCTGCAGTTATCCTTGTGGCCTGCATTGCCCTGTCCATCTGAACATGAGCCTACCTCTGCTGAGGTGTCTAACACTCTCTCAGTACCTACTGATGCACTCATCATCAAACCAAGATTGATGTTGCTTTGACAGCAACAATATAATCTTAAGTTTACTGTATTCTATTCTGTGCTCCTACCGCCTCCCCTCTTTTTTCCAATAAAGTTATTCATGATCTTTCAAAAAAAAACACCCACTGATGTATGGTATAAATGAGCATATTGTACAGTAGATGCTGGTATCTTTGCTTTTATTCTATTTCAGGTGAATTTGGAATTGTGTACAGAGGATTACTGAGGAAAGGATTTTCTGAAGCATTTAGCGAAATTGTTGCAGTAAAAACATTAAAAGGTAATGTAATAACAGCCATACTGATATATGCAGGGGAAGTCTCACTTTATGATATAATTTTGGTTCTATTAAGGAGCAGGGATTAATATAGGATTATTCCTAAGAAGGGGGAGGGGGAAACAAGAATACCTAAACATCTCAGGCTTCTGAATTCAATATTGAGGCAGAGTTCTTTTCCTTTTATGTTGTTCCCCTTCATTTCATATTTTTTTCCTCTTGCAAATTCCTTTATTTTTACAAGCTCGATAATCTTAATGTTTACTTCCACTGTGTGTGTGTGTGTGTGTGTGTGTGTGTATGTGCGCGCGTGCATGCATGCATGTGTATACGTGTGTGTGTATACGTGTGTGTGTGTGTGTGTTTGGGTGTGTGTGTGTGGGTATGTGTGTGTTAGTTTCATCTATTTAACTCACCAGCTGACCTAGATTAATTTTAAGGTGTGGCATTCATGGCTGTCTAGTGGGCACAATCCACCATAGGAAAAGTCTAGCAATGCCCATTCATGATACCTGGGACAGTGTTGGACATTTTTCAGTAGATTTCACCTGGTTGACACATCAACTAATCTAGACCAGTTTTGGGGTCCCTCAATTAGGTCCCTCCTGACCACACCCATCAGAATAAGGTCAGCAGACTTACATTTCCTTACACTAACATGCACATTGATCATTACTGCATGCATGAAAATTGATTAACTTCCCAGCTAGGCTGACCCTTCTGGGTTCCTGCTGTAGGGGGTTACATCCACATATTTTTGTCAAGAACAGAAACACTAAAGTTTGTTGTTACAATTAAGTGCATGACCACAACCAGGAAATTTTGAAGAAAAGGAGCCCCACAGGCAGATGCTTACTTGGATCTTCAACAAATTTTCTTATAACCACCCCAGAGTGACCATCAAATCCTGAACATTTTAGCCCTTTGATCTCAATCGTCTGGTAGGAGTTAGAGAACAAATGTATCTTCACCAAACTTACGTATAATGTTATATACCAGGGTGACTCCCATAAAACTCAGAAAAATTTGTGCTTTTTACACCAAATTGTCTGGTTTGGAAGTAATTACTAACAAACATACAAACATATTGGCAATTATAGTGACTAAAAGAGTACCCACGGATGGAGGCAACAGCCCCTCACCCCTCCCCCCCCCCCCCCCACCTCTTCCTGAAGAATAGATTACAGAGCACACATCTTATGAACAGAGACAACAGAGACCTCTTCTAGCAATCATTGATCTTTTGTTTATTGACTCATCCCAGATGCTTAAGCTTATATGGCTAAAATGAAGCAGAGAAAAATAGCTGGAAGTGGTTAGGGCACAATTTTGCTGACATATGTATTTACACTTATGGTTTATAATAAGTGGGTTTTTTTACTCAGGCATAGGTTTATGACCACAACCAGAACATTTTAAAGAAGAAATAAAGATCCACAGGCATAGTTTTACTCCGATCTCCACCAAACTTATTATGACCCCCATAAAACCATGAAAATTAGAGCATTTTAAGTCCAATAGTCTGGAAGTAATTACTGTCTGTCTGTCTCTCTGTCCATCTGTATCTCTGTCTGTCTGTCTGTCAGTCCGTGTATCATCTATTCATGCATGAACTGTTGAAGTTAGACCATGAACCCATATATATATATTGTGTGTAAGACTAAAATGCCAAAAATGATACTTCTATAATCAATTAAACCTAGGTAACTATATCCACAAACTCATGTATATTTGAATCAGTGTCACAAGGGGAACTTTTGACAATATCTACGAGGCCACACCCTTTTCTATGTTCACATCAGGCCAAAAAAGAAAACCAAAGAAATGATAATTTTTCTAAATGAATCTGTATAACTACTGACCTAAAACTTGGTATATAAATATGCACAACTTAAATTAAGTAATTTAAACAATTTGTAACTACAGGCCGAAAATTCATCCAAAGAGTGGGATTTGTTGTAGTAATTGATAAGGTGATAATTTAATATGATTTTAATTAGGATTTGTGAGCAAAGATCTGATCCAGAACTTGTTAAACGAGTGTACTAAGATGTTGGAGTTTGACCACCCCAATGTTCTAACACTGACTGGAGTGTGCCTAGATGGAGGCCCTACCCCTTACCTAGTGATGCCATTTATGTTTAACGGCAGTCTTCTCTCCTACCTGAAGAAAGGGAGGGACAGCTTGGTGTTGCAAACTCTCAGAGATGATGTAAGTTTTTTTATCAGGAGGAAATTGTATGTATTTTCCTATTTATTTATTCTATAAAAGAAGAAAATACTAAAAATGTCAATTGTTTATAATACATACATACACATATATATATGATGAGATGTCTATATGTCTGTCTGTCCATCTGTCTGTATGTTTTCACCATAAGTGTAGCCAAACCTATGGGTGGATTTCTCTGAAATTTGGCATGATCATAGTTTTTTACCTACTTAAAGCATGAGCAACAAAATGCAAAAAAAATGTCAACATCTCTGATGAAAAATTCCAAAAATTGTAATTTAGCCAGCTAATTCCTTGGATTTACA
>OZ017786.1:4863707-4942424 GCA_963969325.1 Lycopodina hypogea | reverse complement strand
CAGAGACCTGGCTGCTAGGAACTGCATGTAAGCATTTTTAACAATACTTCTTTTTTATATATATTTTACACATGTAAAAAATACAATTGGTCACACATGGACCTGGTAAACTCGAGAAACACAAAATAAAACTATCAATATATAAACGTTATCTCATCTTCTGTAGTTATTGGCTACTAATAAATCTGAAATAAAGCTATTGAAAGAGTAAATATGTGATAAACTGCTAGGTCTTTTTTCTCTCTGTTTGTATCTGTGTAACCTTGAAATTACTAGTGAATCCATTCTAAACTTCTGGGGCTTGACTATGATCTTCACACTGAGCTTTAATGTGAGTTTTTATTCATAAAGCAACTTGAATATCAGAAATATAGATAATTTCAATATATATATAGAGAGAGAGAGAGAGAGAGAGAGAGAGAGAGAGAGTTGTAGTTTGATACCCACCAGCTCCAGCAATTGAAATAGTAATTCAATTACACATTCCTAAATAGATATTATAGCTCTTTGAGTGGTACACTTGCCTACAAAACATACTATGTAAAAAAAAAAAAAAAAAAAACACCCACTAATTCTAAAATACCCTAAAGGAATCATCAAAAGTATATATATATGTTTGGCATGCACTGTGAGATTCCATCATTGGATGTCATTTATAAATATTTACTACTCATTGCACACTGCCTGAATTAAAAAAAAAAAAAAAAAAAAAAAAAAAAAAAAAACTGTTCAAAAAAGGAACTACAATCAGGCACAGCAATCTTTAATGATTGAAATGAAATGTTTCTATTTATGGCACATCCTAGAAAAATTGTGACATCACACCACCGGAGCCTCAGCAGAGACAGACTCTGTCAACACACTTGTGTTTAGTTCCTAAATAATTCCCATTGAGTTTACTACACAGGCAAGCAGAAAAGATAATCACACCAAAAGTGATCTGACTGCTCTATTGGGCTTCTTCGTAAGGTGTGGTACCATATGGTGTAGTTTGCACTCAGGTCTTTGGTTGGCAAAGGAGTGGTTGGCAAAGGAATTGTTGGCAATAGTGACTAGCCTACATACTGGTGTGTTGTTTTGCTTGGAAAATATCCCAATTTGTTTCCTAACATTTCAGGGTCATAGCATTAGCTCTTTTTTTTATATTCTAAAGATTCTGAACAACTTGGAGGCTTTGGATACTGGCTATTTAGAGAAAAATATGGTCTCTTTCTGATTGCACTTGAATATGTAAAGATCATTATATGAAAGGTATATCTTAGCAAGTTACCTATTTTTAGTGTCTAGCTAGCTCAAATATGCATGTAGCTTTGATTATGTCCCTAGTGGGGAGTGTTAGATCTCATGAGCCCTGTCCACACTGTCGAATACAACGGGTTTCACCCGTATCTGGAATGAGTTCAGCGTGTCCACACTACACCGGGTTTATCCCAATGGGTTCCACCCAGTTTCACCTGAAACCTTCAGAAGAGTATGCTTCAAGCGGCAAAAATTTATTTAGCATACCTGTGGCTTTATTCTTATTTTCAGCTATTAGGAGTTTAGCTACAACAGCTCTCTCCCTCCTCTTTATCCTTCATTTGTGAGATGACATTATGGAGGGTAAAAGACAGAACAAAGTAGTACACCTGAAATAAAATATCCCGTTTCTATACAGGTAGAGAAAAAAATTTTTTAATTAGCCCAGCCAATCACTCAATCAATGCAGGAGATGTGGAGCGCGTTTAGTACTATGCTAGTGTGGACACAAGAAAACATTTGCAACTGGGTGTTACTGAAGAAAGGTACAAACCCGTTAGTAGTGTAGCCATGGTTTAAAATATGTAAAGTGGCAGAGTGCCCAAATAATATCTATCCGATACCCCATCACACAACTGCAAGTTTATGTGTTACTGGAAGATAGTACTTCATAATACTCTTCAATTAGGACAATTATTGACAGAAGCCAGTTTAAAAGCCTTGATCAAGAAGTGTTAAGCAATTATATGAGCATTCCAAAAATGACTTTCCACAACCAGAAAGCTTTCATCAAGAGTTGAAATTATGGACACAGCAATGGAGTACTTGTTCTACACCTCTCCCTAAATTTCTTTGTGAAACACTAGGGCAGGTAGCTAATAAAGTTTAATTTAACATTTCCAACTTTCTGTACTTACTAATGATAGTCCCTGTATCAACTGTGACAGTGGAAAGAGGGAGTTCAGCATTGAAATACATCAAATCTAACCTTAGAAAAACCAGCATAAAGAATGAGCCTATATTGCCTTAATCAATGCACTCATGCTACAATTTATCCACAAAGCTATTAACCTGGACTATGATGATATAGTCTCTGCCTATGCTAACAAAATACCCAGTAGACTTTTTATTCAAAGGCCACTTCAAAACTAATAATGACCAGAGGCCCATTTACAGCTTCACTTGCAATGATGAAGCCACTTAGTCCAACAAACACTATCCTAGATATTATTGAAATTGAAATTAGAGGAGTTTCAAGTTAACTCTTCTGCTTGGCAGTGAATAAAATTGTTGGATAAATGACTTCCACAAAAGTGCTTCCTCAGCAATTGTGAAGGTTTCCAGTTTGCTTTGTTTCAGTTATTGATTTTCTAGTGTCTCCAGCCCTAGACACTGCTCATTATAGTGTAGGGGATTTTTTAAAAATTTTGTTGTTTTTTTTCTAAATATTTTCAAATTCCTGGTGTAATTGGTGTGTAGGAAGGGAAATTTTCTTCAACAATACCCCCATGCATTCATTCATGGGAGAGATCACTATCCATATTGCTTCGTTCCCCACTTCCCATGACCTGGTTGTTGTTTGTTTCTTAGTTGTTTTTTTTTTTAGTAGTTGCATACATAGAGGCCCATTTGCAGCTTGGCATGCAATGGTCAAGGCATATTATCCAACAAACATTATCCTAGACATTATTGAAAAGGGCATTGGAAGAGTTTCAAGTTAATTTTCTGCCTGGCAGGTACTGAACACCTGACATTATACAGAACATAACTCCACTAATAGCCAAGAAGAATAACTTCAGGTACTTAGCTGTTTTAGCTAAGCTTAAGCTCACTAAAGAGTCTTCCATTCTCAGCTGCACTGGCAAGCTAGATTTAATTTTCTTTCATTAATTTTTTTGCATTTTTATCAGCCATTTTAAAAATGGGTAGCATGGGTGGATATGCTGTCGACCTATCACCTACCTAATGAACACAATTTGCTTAAAATTAAGACTTTTAACCTCTAACTTTCTAGTTGGACATTTTAAAGAAATTTGAAGGCCTTCTGCACCCCTAGGACCACGTAGGGAGCAGAATGAAGATTAATTCGCTGTCCCATGACACACATTTCAAAAGTTTTTCTTTGCAGTTACGCAGGCAGGCACACAGACAGGGAGTTAGTAAAAATAATATGTAGAATTATAGCTACATAGCTAATATTAACTGTTTCAGAACTGAAATGAATGTTTTACGGTTATTTACTTTATAGCTATTTCTAGCCATACATTTAATATTATTAAATTGAACTACAAAGGCCACTTCAAAACTAATAATGCTTACAGCTACATAGCAAATATTAACTGTTTCAGAACTGAAATGAATATTTTACAGTTATTTACTTTATAGCTACTTCTAGCTACATGTAAAATATTATTAAATTGGACTACAATTTAAATTGAATTTAACTGAACTTACGTGAGTTGATCATAATGATTGCACTAGTGATTAAACTTGAGTTATCTTTGACAGTATTGTCTTACTTGTTACCATTTTTGAACCTTTTTTGGTTTTTTGTTTTATAGGATTGATTTTAATTTTGTGATCAAAGTAGCTGATTTCGGACTGTCTGAGAGTTTGAACACTTCAAAGGATTATTTCCGTCAGGATCAAGGAAGTGCCACCAAACTTCCCATCAAATGGCTGGCACCAGAGAGTATGAATGATGGAAAATTTTCAGAGAAAAGTGATATGGTAATATATGATTAGTATTTAAAAAGCAAGTGCAATAATTATGTATGGCTTTGGAGTAATTATATTACCAAACAAGTTATGTATGTTTTGAGAAGGGCTCAAGCACATCTTCATACACTTATCTGGTACATACATTAAATTTTTAAAAACAAGCATGGTGCCTATTGAGTAGCATATAAATACACTAACAAATGTACCCATTGTTGACCAGGATTTAATGCATGAGACAGATAGAACACAGGCATTGTGTATGTAGCTATACGAGTGCTTTCAGTTACTGCATACATGCAACAAAAACATCTTTACCACTTTCAAGAAGTATCTTTGTAGAAGGGGAGCATCACGTTGTGTAAAATTAAGCTGCATGTGGTTGGGCATGATTGGCTGGATATTCATTTATAGTCCAGAATTGCAGTAGCTCCAGTTTATATGCATTGCCTCCTTGGACTCATGTGGATGAAAATATTTTTGTGTGTGATCAAATTACATGTGTGGTTTTTATTACAGCTCTGTGGTTACTCATGCTTGAAGAAAGTTTACTTAAGCATTTAAAAATCCACTTTGTCAGTTCCTGATGCCCTTGGAGTCCTCCATACTCCAACCCGGTCAAATTATAAGCTAATGGTAATGAAAACATTTATAAGTAAATAAAAAAATTAAAAAAAGAATAGATTTACGGTTTCCCCAAAAAGTATGGAAACAAGTAAAGATCTATCAAGAAATATGGAAACAAGGCATAAACACTCAATTATTATGTGCCTAATTCTACATCCCTAAATCACTGCCTCCAGACTTTATAACTTGATATTTTTGTACTCCTATTATGCATGATGATGGAGTCACCTATTTTCTTTCCATACTATTTAAGTTTCCTTTTTGTTAAGGGGGGTGGGAGGGGAAGGGTGTCGGGTTTCTTTACAATATTGCAAACGAAAATGTATTTAACCTGTTCATTTAATAGTATATTTTTGTACTTGAAATAAAGTTTGGAGTCAGTAAGTTAAGGATGTAGAATTAGGCATGTTATAATTGTGTGTTCATATCTTGTTTCAATATTTCTTGGGTAGATTTTTCTGGTTTCCATGCTTATTAGGGGAAACCCTAATTTTTTTTCCATTAATTTATAAATATTTTATTACTAGTTAGTGTGTATTTTTTTTTTATATTAAGTCTTTTCTCCCCTTTTTTGCGGGGGAGTGGGGTGGAGGTGGTGGAGGTTTATTTGTAGTATTGTGAAAGCAAATATTTATTCTTCTGAATATTTTATGCACTAGATGAAATAAAGTTTGAAGTTAGTGATTTTGGAATGTAGTATTAGGCATATATAATAATTTATTACACATTTTGATAATAATTTTAAGAATCAGAAGTAATATCTGTTGTGTGACACTGACTCAAATGAGAATTCAGTTAACTAATTAATATCAAATTCAGGTATCTGAAATTTTGTAGTACTTTGGCATGCATTTATGAGATAGAACTACACATGGCATCCAGTGCCACCACTATACGGATCTGTTCAAATTTTTCCAGAAATGGTCAGGAAAATACGGAATATGAAAACTACATAAATTACATAAGATTTCACTAATTTCTTTGCTACATAAAAAGTAGTGAGAAAATACTTAGGAAGTGATTGATCTTTTCCATGATATCCTTACAGTGTACTGCAGGATTCTTATGTGGAAGGAGCTCTTGACTCCCAAATAGTAGCTGCAACTGTCAGGAAGTTAGCTAAGTTGTCTTCAGAAGCTAAAGAGTCAGAAAAGTCTGAAAATAGGTGGAAACTTCATATGCCATTGTTGCTGGTTCAAAAGGTGACAAATATGCATATTGAAAGTTATGTAGCTATCATTTTGGTGTTAATCAGGGTGGATTAAATGATATATCTCTCCATGTGATGATACAGCTGCTATTTTACTTCGTCTCTCTGAAAATCAGCGGACACTTATTGATTATTTCTAGAGTAACTGCTTGCTTCTCCTTGTTATTATTAGGATATAGTTATATCAATCAAGATAAGGAGAAGGCAATTCTTTATTTTGTTAATATTCATGGTATTGTTTGGATCTTTTGCCTTTGATTCTACAGTTAATTTGGTTGGGATATATTTAACTTTAGAGATATAAACCTTCATACTTTTTAGGACTTGCGGGTTTACCTAGACGGTCTACTGATTTTCAGGATAGTTTTGCTGGATGAAATCAAATCAGTTTGTTCGGGGCTGCCATGTCGATTCTAGGGTTAATTTTCATTATCTATATGGTATGGGATGCTTATTATCAAGAAATACATTTTGTGGGATGATTAGAAGTTAATCACAGGTCTTATTCATTAGAGTGAGGACTAGTTTCTCCTCCCTTCCTACATACTTATAGTGATTAGCCACTTTTATCACCATTGAATAGATATATATATATATTAGTACTATTTATGCCTTTATTAAGTGCAATAGTATCTGAATATTTGGAAAACAAATCGGTCTACATAATACATTTAATGAGATCCATGTAAATATTCCCATGAAGTTTGACAAAGCATCAATGAAATTGTAAATCAGAAAATTTGCTATTGATTATAAAATAGATTGTGATGATGCCCAAATTTAAACACTTTGTCAAATACTTGAGATCTCCAATGGATAACTTTCAGTATGCACATTTTTTAGATACAATTCTTCATCTGCTATTCATCCCAGCAAGTAATGCTGGCTGTGAGAAGATAATTAGCTTGGATAGGTGTATCAAAACTGATTTTAAATCAGTTCTCCACCCTGATACAATTTCTTCTCTAATTGGTGTCCATTTCAATTTTGTATTTAATTGCTTAGAACATTCCGATTTTGAGCCGTATTTTCTTGATACGGCCTAACTGTGCACAAGAGAAAAGAAAGTGAATTATAAACATTCAGTGACATCTTAAATTGCAAGCACATCAATATTTAAATATGCCGATTTGGTTACTTTTTTTTTCTTATGACAGTTTATACTGAAATTGATCCGAAATACTGGAAAAAAAAATCGTGTATAAAATGCTGAAAGAAGATTACCTGAGTTGGCAACACTGGGATTCTATAAAAGAGGATGTCATAGTTTCATTGTGATATACCTTGATTACAGGAGTTATCTGTAACACAAATTAATGCATGCAATTATTTGTACTTTATTGAAAGGAATTGAAGTGAATATATGAAATCTTGCCTGAATAGAATTCACTTCACTTTGAGGTAGCGATGAAAAACATTCATTTTTCCCAGTCAGGAAGAAATGAAATGAAAATCCAAACTTTATAATCAGCATAGCATATATTTTTTTATTTGTTATTATCTAGAAGCTTGGCAAAGTTTGAATTTTCATTATATTATCACAGTGGTAATGATCAAATCAACAATAAATAAAGAGTGCTAGAGCACTCTAATATACAAAAGTTTGTGTGAGTGTGTGGGTGGGTGCGTGCATGCGTGTGTGTGTGTGCGTATCTGTGCATGCATGTTTGTGTGTATTCCTCAATGAACAGCCAGATGGCTGAATGGGTATTGATGAAGCATTGCAGATATGATCTTGGGTGTGTAAAAACATTTTTTGGAAAAATATCATTGCTGGTGGGAAAAAACAGAAATCGAATTTTTAAATAGACAAGACTGGAAATTTCCAGCCAAAAACCTGCTCACTTATGATTTAATGTTTTGATTTAATAATAGTTAAAAGAACAACAAAAAATACCCCAGCCATGAATAGGTGTTGAACCGGGGACCTTAGCACTGCTTGTCAGAGAAAGATTTATAACAACAAGATTAAGATTACCAAGCAAGTAACATTTACATTCTGTGAAGCCCAGTTGTTAAGGCATAGGTTTCCCAAGCTGAAGTAAATGGTTCAAAACCTGGAATGGGTTGGTTTGTCTTTTTTCTTTTCCATTTTATCATTTTTTTTCTTTCCTTCTTTCTTATTATCTTCATTCTTTTATCCACTCCCTTTTTTTTCCTTTTTAAATGTAAAAAAAAATAATAAATAAATAAAAAAATAAAATATAAATTTTTTTTAAATCATGGAAATTGTTGGGTTCTATAGAAAACACAGTAGATTATGTGTTGTTGTTTTTTTTGTTGCTATTATCAGTAAATGTTAAAAATTATCATAATCTGGAATCTATGAGTGCTACAATCATTACCGAAGTACAAATCTATGGCTGTATGTGAACTTAACAAATTGTAGTCGAAATGTCCTAAGAACCTATTTTATATTAACATGTGAAACACACACAAAGATAAAGAAAATTTTAAAATATGCATGTATAATGCAATTCCCTCTCTTTTACAGTGGGCCTATGGAGTGACATGCTGGGAAGTATTCAGTGGGGGAAAGACCCCTTACCCAAGTATTCACCCTCTGAAGCTGTTCAAGGAAATTGAATGTGGCTACAGAATGGAAAAACCACTCAATACTGCCTGTTCAGAGGAGATGTAAGTTTCTAAAGTGAATATATAGAGATATTGTTGTGTCAAAGATTGTCATTAATATGTCAGGGAAGAGTGTTAGGGTGAGAATATTCCCTAAATCACGGTTGACTAGTGATGCATAGTTAGGTATGAAGACAAAAGTGACTATGTGGATGAGTGTGCTGTGGTGTCTAAGACTCAGACTTACACTATCTGCACCAGGATAGTCTTCATGAATAAATTAACAGTTCAGATTCATTGATCTGATATGTTCATCTTGTGTCCATCCTCTGATCTCTTTGTAGCCATCTTCCTGTCCTTATGGACACACAGAGTTGTTTTGGTCTTGTGATA
Source organism: Lycopodina hypogea (assembly GCA_963969325.1). NCBI lineage: Eukaryota > Metazoa > Porifera > Demospongiae > Poecilosclerida > Cladorhizidae > Lycopodina > Lycopodina hypogea. Next base: position 4,933,663 of record OZ017786.1, on the reverse strand, counting down.
GTAATTTTATCTGATAATTATATAACAAGCTTTCCAACTTTCTTTACCAGATGTGTTATTCCAAGAATTACAATCAAATGCATTCCAACCCTCCCTAATTATCAGAGAATCTCCCGATTTTATTGGCAGATCTCCCTTTTCCCGAGCTTCATTAAGTTCTCCCTAATTTTAAACCCTCTACCTTAAGCTCTCACTTTTTATCCCTAAAAAATTTTATTTACCAAAAAGTCTCCCTAATATTCATCTCCAGGGGTTGGAATATTTGCACACCTCCCAAGTCTCCCCTTCATCATCATCCAGGAGATTGTTTGAAGTATGCTGGTCCATAGTTTGCCACCAAAACACCAACAACATTAAATACCAATCGTGCCATGGTATATGCTTTGCACTTGACATGTACCATGATGCCCTTATCAATAACATGTGTTAAACTTCTGGGAGGTTGTTGAGCAACTGTGTTGCAAAGCTTGCAGCTCATCTATTTTGTTGTGCTTGCTCAAAAGCTAAATAAGCTTTGCCTGGCACCATGTGGAGTTGGAAATCTCTTCTTGGATGCCTCTGAACAAAATTCCTGCCAATACAACGTTAGGAGTGATGAACATAAGCACAACAAAAGTGATCGAAAGTAAGAATCACACAGAACCTGAGCTATATTTCTGTTAAAAGTAGGTAAATCAGATTCCACTTCATATTGAAGTGAAATAATGCCCTATTCTATATCCTGTGCACTTGAGTCATTTCTTTACACTAGACCCTGCACTTCAGTAAACAAATTCATACATTGATACATTGGACAAGTTACAGGAGCAGTATCTCATTACGATAAATTTCAATGAAATCTACACAGGGAAGTATCCCTGTATCAAGGATTTATGAAGTTGCTCCCTAACTCAAATTCTTATGTTGAAGTGGCACTTAGCATTCTATGAAATGTTAAAACAGAAGACAGAACATATTGAAACATGAAATTCTCGTTAGTTTAATAAGGTATAAAATTATTTTATTTTTTATGCCAACTGCTATGATTACAAACTTACAGAAGGATGGCAGAGGGGTCATTTCATCAAGTTAAACATGTAACAGATGAGTACAATGAAGAACTAGCAGAGGCAAGATCAACAGTATTTATTCTCTGGTGGATAATTTTCTTGATGCCATGAAATTTTAATACCCTGTGCTTTCTATGTAATTATTGAATTTGATTTCTATTCAGATGTGTACTTCAACTATTATAAGAATTTCAATAGTTCATCAGATTTTAAAATTGACAACATTTCAGTTCAGGTATAAATATTAAATAAATATTCTATGATTTCAGAGATAGAGATTGAACATGATTAATAAAAGCAGAGTAGATTCCAGATGTATAGTTAGTTAGGTAATTATTTAACTTTTTCCCACCTGCTCAGTTACATGTCAATGTGACAGAGTGTGGAATGTGGGATAATTAAAATTTGGCTTGCTAGAAGTGAATGCCGGCTTTTAGTCAGCTACTTTACAGTTTTTCTCTTAATCACAGCTCCTCCTCTCCAGTAAGAGAGTGGTCTTTATAACTTAATCTTTTGTTTAGCATGATTGCATCTTATTAATGTTCTAAAACATTCCTTGAAATTGGGCTTCCCAACGTCCAATGATGCGTGGGTTATTTAAATGAATGGTAAGACATATTTTTCCTGTGAAAATTATGGTGAAATATATCTTCCCGCAAAATTCTAACAATCTCACCTTGACCAAGAAACTTGACATGCATACATAACTTACCTCTGGGATTAACATGAGCTGGGTCTCACCAGTTAGCACCTCAACATATGGGATTGTTCATAAGTGATTATGTATGTAAGATAACTAGTAATTTGATCATTATAGAAGAAATCTTCCAAATATTGTGATCGTTCATTTAGTTGGACAACCAAAAGTGAAGCTGCAATGGGTTTCTGGTATCACTTCATTTTAGTTAAGCTGTTTTGCCTATCTATCTCACACTTTTATTAATTACAACTTGTTAATTGTTATGAGATTAAATAGATATGTGCAAACTGTGAAGTATGTAGTCTCTGGTACAATGTGGGGATGCACTATAGTTTGTATGTTCATAACTATTTGGTTTAATGATCAGTGAGTCATTTTATTGCTATGATTCACATAAAAACACTATTTATTTATGCTACTTTCCAGTTACCAACTAATTATGAAGTGCTGGGAGGAGAAACCAGAACATCGTCCAACCTTTACACAACAGATAGAGGATCTCTCAACTCTCTTAGAGGTACAAGCTGGGTACCTGGGCTGCCTTGGGACCAGTGATGCAGTTGTGGCTACCAGTAATGAAGGTTTGTTGTCACCAAGCAGTGAAAGGCCTTTTGGTGAAGAGAGAGGTGTTGTGATAGACCCATTGAGCAACAAGGAAGGTGCACCCACAGATGAAAACATGGCTGCACACACCAGAGGTGATGGTTCAGTTCCACCTCAAGATTTTGTGGAGAGAAAATGTGAGTCCTCTGGAGATGAATGTGGAGACACACAGTGAGGACAGTCTCTCTCAAACTATATCAGTTATGTTTTATTTACTTAGAACTTGCAGTTTTAGTTTTTTGTTATGATTAGATTTTTTGTATAAACTCATAATTTTTTTTTCTCTAGTATTACTTTTTGATTTAAGAGAACATATATTATCAGTTGTAAAGATAAGTTGTACCTCAAAAAAGTCCTTAACTTTTGTTATTAATATATTGATTGCTAGAAAAGGTTATCCGCTCTATGATGCAGCTTACAAAAGAAGTGACTAATTACAAAATCAAGGTGTGAACAACTTTCAAAAGTGGGCATGGAGGTCCTGATATTTAAATTTAATTCAAAATCAGGTAATTCCCATTAATATATCTATGCCATTTACACACATGCACATGGGCGGGCGGGCAGGCAGGCAGGCAGGCAGTCACGTACACACACACACACACATGCACACCTTGAACCTGCCCATGGTACAAAGTACCATGATGGCAGTGTCCTGGATGAATCCAAGACCAATGGCAATAAACTTTGCTTATGGCCACATCACACAGAAATGTTGGTGTCTGGTCAGATCTCCTTGTCTTCGAAATTTCCTTTCACAGGCACAACTTAGTGTTCTTAATTCAGATTGCTTGTTAGCTGATCAGGTGTTCCATCACCTGGATGTTGAAATCTTCTGTAATGGAATTTGCCCCCTTCCACGAAGAAGTAATTAGAAGTAGACAGATTCCACCCAACGCCTGGGTCTTCTTTCCACCCCGACCAAACTCAGTTTCTTACTCTGAGCAAACTGGCTTCCCTCAACACTGAGATATAATATATAATTTGATAACTTTAGAAACACTACAGATATATAGATATATGGATAATAACACTATTGACCAATAACTATACAGGTCACTCCAACACTTCAACTGAATAAAAATACACAATCACTCAGACTAAATACACAACCCTCCGACTGACTAAAAATACAATGTTCTGTCCTTTTATAATTTATGAGTAATCTCCCCTATGACATCACATGTTTTCTAGTTAATTATCTTTTGGTCAGTTTTGTAGTTTCGATATCTTGTTCTTTCTCCGATATTACCCCATCCTTAGATCTAGATCCCTGATCGCGAGACAGCCCGTCGGCATTACCCTTGTTCTTTCTCTGACATCTTTTCTACACCATCAGAACACAAATGAAACCAACCCTTCCTGTCCTGGAAAAACTCATGCCATCTATCGTACACACCAATTGCCTGCAAGTCCACTTTCAGAACATCCCTCCACTTAGCTGTGCGGTCCCCAACCAACTTCCTACCATGCTTATATAACACACTCACTCCTGCACCACTACTCCTATTGCGCCAATCAGCCACCATAGCACTAAAGTAGATATTAAATAATGTGGGTGCCAGGGTACATCCTGCCGTAAGCCATTCCTGACCTCAAACCTATCAGATACAGTCGAACCCAATCTAACCTTAGCATGCTTCCCCTCATGGAAAGACTTCACAACATTCAACATTTTTTCTGGCACACCATACTTCTCTAGGGCCTTCCTCAAGTCTACAAATAACACATACAATGACTCGCCATGTTCCCTCGCTTTCTCCACAAGCTGTCTAGCAACAAAAATCATGTCTGCACAACCACGTCCTTTCCTGAACCCACTCTGTGACTCTGGCAAAAAATTTTCAGCAATCACTTGCAATCTTCCCTGTACAATTCTGCCTGGTACCTTCCCTACCACATCCAACAAACTTATTCCACGCCAATGGTCACACTGCTTCAGGTCACCTTTCTTTGGGATTGGAACAACCACTGCATCCTGCCAGTTTCTCACCAAATGTTTAAAACAAATGTGTTACCATGGTTACCACAATGAGTTACTTGACAAGTTGGTGAGGTACGTGACAAGTTGGTAGGGTTTATAGATAATACAAGTAAACAAATGTAGTGATAAATGAAATTAACTTATATACAAACAGTAGTGTTAAATGAAATTAACTTATATTGCACTCACTAATAATACCTTGCAAGTTTGAAATGGTTTCTGTTGTTATGGAAGTAGCCACTTGAAAGAGAATTTTATGACTAGAATTATTCAAATTTCAGACTACCAAGAGACTTCCAATTTGTTAAGTACAAGTGAAAATATCTGTAGAATAAAATAAAAATATTAAACAAGTGCCAAATTAACTTAACTTATAATAACTAGTAGAACTTGGAGAGAGACAAATATAGCAACCATTCAAAATTTCAAATTTTAGTTCTCGATCGCACGCACACACACACACACACACACACACACACACACACACACACACACACACACACACACACACACACACACACACACACACACACACACACACACACACACACACACACACACACACACACACACACACAACATGCACACATTGTAAATCAGAATCCCTGATGTCTCCTTGTGATGCCACTCCTAAACTATTGCACTTCTTAAGGTGAAATCACAGGACTTATGCAGTTTGACCTGATGCATGTTGTGAAAGCATCAAATGAGAAAGTAAAAAAAAAATTTAAAAATCAGAAACCAGGTCTGGTTTACTTGTTTATACATTATAAATTATAATCCAGGATTCCCTCCATGATACCACCCCTCCTAAACTATGGCACTTGTTAAGGGGAAATCACAGGATTTATGCAGATTTACAAAGTATATTTGGGGAAAGCATCAAAAGAAAGAGTAAAATTTCAGAAACTAGGTCTGGTTTACTTTTCCCCTCTCCTCCCCTCTTTTTCCATACTTTTTCTCCACAGATAGAGCTAGACTTGCCTTTAGCAGGTGGAATTTGACAGAGACGAATTACTGCCCAAATAATATCTATCCTCTTACTTTTCCAAGATGATAAAGTACATTATTATATGCCCACTCCAACCCCACACAATAAATTCATAAAGCAGGTGTTTGTTTTAAAATTGGCCATCATAAACTGGATTGAGTCAAAGAGTGGATGAAAATTTGAATAGGAAAATTGCATTTGTAATATGTTGGAGTAACCATCAATGAAGATGAAGTAGCAGTCTATGGTGAAGCAGCAGGATATTAGACTTCTTCCAAGATAAAATTTGGGCAAATTGTATGTGAGGTTTCAGGGTTGGAGCTAGTAGCTGTCTTGGTCTTGCTATGTAGATTGTGGTAATGGGTTAGTGGTGTCTTTTATCTCATTGCTCACCACATGTTGTCCTCTCTATTTAATTATTATAATACTTGAGGTGCAACCCTTAAAAAAGGGGGGGGGGGGGGAAATGTTAGTAACTCAATTATGAACCCAACTGGGCACAGCAAAGCTGATTTATCCTTCATTCAATTCCTAGACATTATCAATTTCCCAAAATTGAAATAACAATAACTTGCCTGGACTATAAGAAGAGGGGGAGAATATAAAAAATTAAAAAAATAAAAAATTAAAAAATTAAAAAAAAGGCTTCCTTTTTGCTTCTTGTGGTAAAAGTTTGGCTCACATTTGACTTCCTGAACCTAATGCCTGCCTTCAAAGGCTGTAGGCCAGCTCTTTTTTTGTGTGTTTGGTTTAATTAGTCTGACATTCCAGGAAGCCAGCAGCCAATCATGGTCACTGCAGAGACTAATTGTGTTAGTGGCACTTGAGTATCTCTGAAATGTTGAGGAAGAGTACAAAATATATTTCTAGGAATAGGTGTTCACAGGATGTGGTCATATTGCAAATGCTTTCCCACAAATCAACTAACCAAACAATAATATATATATATATATATTTATTTATTTATTTATTTATCCATTTCTATCTATTTCCATCTATCCATCTGTATCAATCTCTATTTCTTTCTATCTATCCATCCATCTATCTCTATCTGTACCTGCATCTCTCTCTCTCTCTCTCTTTAAATCAAACTAATGACTTTTCCACTTAAAAAGGAATAAATAAAATTTAAAAAAAGGAAGATGATGAAAATTAAAGGAAAATGGAAAAAAAAAATATATATATGTTGGTGGGGAGGGAGGGAGGGGGGGGGGGGGGGCATTAGGGCTACAACAAAAACTTTTCTTCACCCTAAACTTTACCTATAATTCCCTTGCCACCCTGTAATTTCAAATGTTGCATCCTTTCTTTCCTATCAGACTCTACTGCTACTTTCTCAGTCTGTAATATAGTAAATTCCTTTATTAACTATTTACTAGTGTAGGTAAGTGTGATCTAGCAAGACAAATTGTCTTTTGTCATAATCGATAAAATTAGAGATATGCTAAGGTCTCCACTAAGGACTTAATTTTCTCTTGGATAGTGTTAGTTCTTCCTCTCCAGATATCTTTATTCTGAATAGAACCTTTTTCCTAAACTTTTTTATGAAGTTTCGATGATCACAAGAGCAGTATCAGGCACCAAAAAATTAATTATTCTTTTTTTTAATTGTGCACAACATGCCAGACTGATGGAGAAGCACATTAATATATTAGATTATGGCCCTACTAAGACCATTTGAAACAAACAAAAAAAAAGAAGTGGCAACAGTTTCATTTTCTTGTTTTTTATGGGTTCTGGCCATTTTGAAAAATAATCAACAAGTGTAGTAACATATTGGTTGTCATTTGTGGTATCTGGCAGTGGGCCAACTAAGGCAATATCAATCTATATAAACAAAACATTATAATCAATTTATTGTCAGTTAAAATACTATTTTAGTGCATGCAACATATCTGTTGCAATACTTTTGGTTTACAGCAATAGGATGCGGGTCAGTATTAGCCTTTATGAATTTTGCATTGTTGCATCTCTGACAAATATCACAACACCTAACTTACTCACAAATGTTTGAAGTCAATAAAGTCCAATAAAATCTGACTACATATTTTTTCCATTCAACCAGTTAGCTGTATTGCATCTCTCAGAACCTGACCTGCAAATTTACCTTTGGAAATGAATAATCCCAATTGGGTGTGGAAACCTATTAACTGGTGGAGAGAGAGAAAAAAAGATGACAGACAATGGCAAGCCCTAGTCTGCAAACCCAGCATGCAACATATTCTATAAATAATAAACTGAGAAGTAGGGCAAAAAATGTCAATGCTTTAGGAGATTTTTTGGAAGTAGTAGCAGCGGTGATGTCTTACCTCAACATGTCATCCCTACATGACAAGCCATCATCTTCCATTGTCTTGCATGACATTTTGACAGTGGATGATTATTCCAGACACAAAGTCTTGAAAGCTATAGCACAGCATGTTGTCAGTGGGTATGTGGACTTGGCCACTGTATTCTTCCCTAGAGATAGTAAAGATGAAGGAAAGCACAGCCTCTGGTGGTGGCGAAGATGCAGGTTCAGCCTATGAGAATGCCTGTGAAGCGCTGACATTAGGCCTTTTCATTTCAGATTTCAAAAACCCAGTACATGAAGGTGATGGTGATCACATGCCAATCATTTGAATGTACTTGTTATTGTTACTTAGGGCTACTGGGAGAAAGAATTATGCAATAGAAGCATTAATACTTCTCTCACAATATGACATAACTCTTCCATGTAACTTGGCTGAACAATTGAAGTGGTCTCTCTTTGTCAATGTACATGGTCTTCCGGGGGAACAACATAATTCCCACTTGCATATGGAACACTTGAATAAATTGGTTAAGGTGTCCATAGAATTGAAGGTCTAGGTGCTAACAATATGAAGAGTGGCAATGGCAATGGGTGTGCTCAGCAAGACTACTGGGTCATTTGATGGTAAAGATGGTGATGTTTTCCCGAGTGAAAAACACTCTGAACAATCACAACTTAAAGATCTGGATAAAATTATACAGCAGTTGCTCAAACGTGATCCATTCAACAATATGCTAAAACCGAACCACTATTCTTTTCCTCGTATGAGAAGGAATTTAATTAAAACATTGAATGATGACCAACTGAAACACTGAATGATAAAACAATATTCTATATTGTACCAACCCAATATGCCACCACCAATACAGATGATAACTGTGATGACACGAATAAATCTGATGTTCAGTATTAAACATTCTTAATTATGAAGTTTGTTGTTGATACTGTGGCAGTGCAGTTAGTGCCATCAAGTTTGCATTTCCTGGCATAATGCTCCTTATTTCCCCAAGATTAAAGAATTCCTACCTGAAAGCGTGACCCCTAAGAAAAAAAGCAAAAAAATAATAATATTAATAATATTTACTTCAGAAATGGTGCGATACCTCCCATACCCCTACATTATAGGATAGGTACTTTTCTAGTTGCCATAATAGGTGATGAATACCTGTGGATGAAGTTTGTCTGGCACCTTCTCAAGCCCAACAAGAAGATCTTTTCAAGCTTCCTTATTTGACGAATGATTTATTATGATATGATTATATGTTCTGAATTGTTGGTGTTGACTATTTTAATAATTATGTTGATACTGTTGTATTAAGAGCTATATCAAATTGGTGTGCCAGACTGGGGAATGAGCTCCCAAAATCCTAACTCCAGTCTAAAAGTCTTCTTGAACATGGCCTAATTGGAGCAGGATTCAAATCCCAATGCTTGATTCACTTCTCTGTGTGATACTGATGAATACTATGATAGTCCGCTCCTGGAGAACATGCGACTTGTACTCCTAGTGTCACTCTAGTACAAGATCATTTTGAATGCAATAAAACATAATGGTCTGTTTAATGAAATGTCATTTTGTTGTGTTCCTACCCATTCACGCTGTTATGATGCATGATATTTGGGAGTTTTCAAATGTCTCATATATTTAATCCTAATCATATTTTCTCTCTCTCTCTCTCTCTCTCTCTCTCTCTCTCTCTCTCTCTCTCTCTCTCTCTCTCTCTCTCTCTCTCTCTCTCTCTCTCTCTCTCTCTCTCTCTATCTGTGGCAAGGAAGGGGGAAAATGCAAAAAAAGGCTTCCTTTTGGCTTATTGTGGCAAAAGTTTGGCTAATATATGACATCCTAAGAATCTAATTCCTGCCTTCAGTGGCTGTTGGCCAGACCTTTTTGTTGTTGAACTTGTGTGTTTAGTTATATTAGTCTGACCTTCCAGGAAGCCAGCAGGTAACCATGGTCACTACAGAGACTAATTGGGATAGTGGTACTAAAGTATGTCTGAAATGATAAGGCCAGAGTACAAATATATTATGACAGTTTGACTTGTGACTTGTGAAACTAACATCTATCCAAGGCCATCATGAATTAATTGTTTGTTTCATATGAACCACAGACCCACGAGGGCTTGTCCCGTGGGTTGGGCTACAACCTGCTCCAGAGGCAATACTCACAGTTTATAGTACAAATGGTGAGTATTGTTTCTGGAAGAAGCTTTATCTATCAGTTTTTCAGCCATATCAAACCTTGTTTTTGATAAAATTAAAAAACAAACCAACAAAAACAACTGAAATATTGTCTGGATGGTTTCCTTGGTTATTTTTGAAAAAATTAAAAAAAACAACAACTACAACTGAAATATTATCTGGATGGTTTGGGTGGAAAGGAAGTGAATCAGTCTGAGTTAAAGGTAGGAAAAATTCATTCATAGTAGCCTATAACATGTAATAGGATATTCAATGTCAATTAATTTTCATTATAATGATTCATTCCGTAAGTTATCAGTAGCCATAGTACGCCATAGTACGCCATAGTACTCCAAGGTGTGGAATAGATATAGGGCTGAATCTGTATTATAGTTCCATGTTTTGGGCCCAGAATTCTAGCTAAGTTACTACTAAATTGGAATGGATTTTTCTTCTTTTTTTAAAACAAAATATATATTTTATTAACAGCTAATTAGCTAGATATATTATTCATCAGCATTCCTTGTCAGTTAAAAATTTGAGCATCACACTCAAGTTTGAAATACGTGAAATTGTTCTACAGCCTTGGTAAGTATACTAAGTTATCTCTATTAGTACTACGCTATCATAAATCTTAAGGGAGCTATTTTTGTTTCACCCTGGTTTTACCATATAATTGTACTAGCAACTAGCTAGAGCCAGATTGCACTACTATTCCATGGTTCTGTATGATAGTGAAATTTTGTTCATTTGTATAGCTCTGTAAAAAGCATTAATGTTTATATTTTCTAGCAGGGGATAATAAAGTATCAAGCATTTTCTAGCAGGTACCTTTTCCTCATTATACTTCTGGCATAGTAAGTTGTAATAATTTTCCCCTCATCATAACTATCTCTGATGCTGGATATGGAATTTTAACAAATAATAATTTGCATTTAATTTTTATGTACACTGTATGAACGCATTGAGGAAGATCAATAATTGCAAAAAGATCAAGAATATGCTGTATAATATATTGTAAGTATCATTTTTGGTATTTTAGCTTCGCATGCTCAGAGAAGGAGCTGGAGCCAGGTGGGACCTTGGCTAAGTCCATCCCTCATTCATATGTTTGCACGACAAGTTTTAGGTCTCTAGGACCAAGGGTTTAGCCTAAGTACATTTCTTGGCATTTTTCAACACCATCATGGGAAAAGGTGTGTTCAGATAATCCAGATTTTTTGTAGGCTAAAACAATTTTTGATATAGAATGCATTTATCCAAAAGAGCAAGTTTTATTTGATTTGGTTCTTTGGCAATAAAATAGATATACATCAATATATTTTCACATATATACCAACCAGAGAAATATGTGTTCAAGTGGACCATTTTATTATTATTATTATTTTTTTTTTTTGTGTGGCTAAAATTAATTCTTGGTGTTGGATATGTTATCCTGAAGATCAGGTTTCATTTGATGAAAACACACCAATACATGTACATTCAAATGAATCATTGTATACGAGACCCCTCCATCGCAAAACCACCACTTTTGAGAGACCATCTTTTTTTCATGCAAGATGTATTTGCTGTATAAACTGACCTTTATTGGAAGACCATCTCTTTTGGGACCAATTATATTTTTGGATTTAAGGGTGGTTTCTCTAAAGGGAGACTACTGTATAGACACACATGTTCACACCCCTCCTTCCCTCTCTCACTTTCTGCCTGCCTGCCTTCCTGCCTGCCTGCCTGCCTTCCTGCCTGTGCATGCACACATGCAATACATACATACATACATACATACATACATACATACATACATACATACATACATACATACATACATACATACATACATACATTCATACATACATACATACATACATACATACATACATACATACATACATACATACATACATACATACATACATACATACATACATACATACATACATACATACATACATACATACATACATACATACATACATACATACATACATACATACATACATACATACATACATACACACATACATACACACACACACAAACCTACCTACCTACCTACCTACCTACCTACCTACCTACCTACCTACCTACCTACCTACCTACCTACCTACCTACCTACCTACCTACTACCTACTTACCTACCTACCTACCTACCTACTACCTACCTACCTACCTACCTACCTACCTACCTACCTACCTACCTACCTACCTACCTACCTACCTACTTACCTACCTACATGCATGCATACATGCATACATGCATACATACATATACTCACAGCATATACCTGTTGTTGCCCGGGATATAATGACATGCCCACAAGAAAAGGTGTGGCCTAGTGGGACCAAACCCTTTTCGCATTTTTGACCAGACATGCCAGCAGGAAGTGATGTGGCAAGGTGACCCAATTTTGTTTTCACCAAAACCATCTACTGTGTAGGATGTGTTTACACTGAACATGCGGTTTTAAGTTTAGTTTTATGAGGTTTGGTAAGAAAGTGGTGTGGCCAAGTGTAACCCAGCATATGTCCAGGAGTTGTCAAGTACGACTTCTGGCACATTTAGTCAGCACTGAATAGGAATAACCACACTGAGTAGAGAGTATCCAATTAAATGTAATTCAAACCTTCATTCACAGAAGTTTTATTAAATAACTCACGACTCACGACCAGTGTTACCAGATGGATTCAGCCCAAAATCACTACTTATATTCAGCTACCAAAAAAAAAAAAAAAAAAAAAAAAAAAAAAAAAATCACTACAAAACACTGATTATATTTCATATTTAAACCACATATTACAAATTTATATTGGGATAAATTGTAGCTTTTTCTTCAGATCGCAGCTTTAATATTTGCTTATTTGCTACTTACCATCTGCATTTGAAATAGGAAGACAGAAAATTTTCAGCACACCCAAGCTGAACATTTGGAATAGAAATCCTTGTATGAATGCACGTCCAGACAGAAAATTTCTGTGCTGCTGGTGTCCCAGGCCAGTATGTTCAGTTGATCATGGTGCAGTTAGACTCCAGTGCTCCCTGGGATGAAACACGTTATAGAAAGGATTGTGGACATAGAGATTGTCTCCCTAGCTTGGAATGGAAATCCTGGTATGATCTGGATTCCTTCTGCAGTCTTACAATTTCTTTCCACAGTAACTTGAATACATTCTCTTCCAGTCTTCTGCATGGGCTGCTGGCTATGGTCCAACTTTGTCTGGAATTCCTGGCACTTGCTGAAAATTCAGTATATTTGGGAGATTTGGCAATTTCCTAATCATACCTTGACCATCCCAATTTGTTTCCAAAAATTACTGCTTGTGACAACACTACTCAAGAGTACTCCACATTTTCTAGGAATCAGCCTCACTGTTGCCAAATAGATTTTACCAAAAATCATCATAATATTGATCAACATTGCTATTTTTATCACTACCTTTTTTCATTGATAAAAAAATATCACTATAAAAAGGCTAACGCAGAGAAATTCAAAGTATGTTACCAACAATAGAACCAATTCTTTGAATCACATATACAATACTGATATGTGATGATCCTTTTCTTTGAACACACTTACACAGAACATAATGCCACTTTTCCTTCATATCACAGCTTTAATATTAGTCATATACAATAGAATATTCAGTACTCAATGGATACTGTGGTCCCATACAACCCTTCTCTGCATTCAAAGTATGAAGACAGAACATTTTTTTGAGATAAGAACCTCTCCATCTTTGAATTTAAAGTTGAAAGACAGAATATCTTCAGCACACCCAGGATAACCATTTAGAATAGAAATTCCCCAGTGAATATGTACACAGCCAGAAATTATCTGTGCTACAGGTGTTCCAGGTCTGTTCCTTGACATTGTAGCACTACAGTTCTCCCTGTAATGAAACATTTATTGAAAGAATGGTGGATACAGATATTCTCTCTCATGAGTAGTTTGCAATAACAGTGGCTTTTGGAATGGATCCCTCCAATAATAAGAATCTTGATTATTCCTGAAGCTTTCCCCAGAAACTTGAAGACATGCTCCTACAGGCTCTTCCTCTTATGTATGAATCATTGACTCTGTGCTTAAAATTCACCAAGTTTTAAGAATTGTGGGAATTTCCCAATAAGACGTTTTTTTATCCCTATTTGTTTCCAATAATCACTACTTTTGGGTAAAATTACTACTTCTAGTAATACTGATTCAGTCTCCTTTTTAAAAAGTTGGCTTCCATAAAATAAAAATCTATTCAGTTTCCAAATCAGTTGTGTGCATGTCTGATTGTTCTTTATTTAACCTAAATATTTTCAAATGATTTTTTAAAAATATTTGAGCCATGTCAGAATTTGAAAAAATATATATAAAAAAAGGGACTAAGTTAGGAAAAAAAAAAGAAAAGATGGAAAGAAATAGAAGGAGAAAAGCTTTGGAAATGGGTGGGGGGGGGGGGGGGTTAACCAAAGGAAGGAAAAATATACCCAGTCTATGTTTGAATCACTGACTCTCAGCTTGAGAGACTTGCACTTTTATCACTGAGCCACAGTTTTAAAGGCCTTTTTTTAATGGAAAATTTAAGTTTCTCTCCCCCACCAGGGGTAGTATTTTTTTCTCGTTTTTTTTTTGGTGAAAAAAAAATTAGTAGGCACCCAAGGATCATGTTTCGTTATCACCCACTCGCCTGTTTGGTTTTCCATCAAGGTTACACACACACACACATGCACACACACACACACACACACACACACACACACACACACACACACACACACACACACACACACACACACACACACACACACACACACACACACACACACACACACACACACACACACACACACACACACACACACACACACACACACACACACACACACACACACACACACACACACACACACACACACACACACACACACACACACACACACACACACACACACACACACACACACACACACACACACATTCGACTTTTCATATTTATAGGTATAGATAGAGTTTATAGAAGCCAAATTGCCAGTTTCTTTCTAGCCAAATAATGATATCTATCTGTGATTTTGCTTTCAATACCACAGGCTTATATAAGCCTACTAATCAATTCAAAGTAAATTTACAATTTTATCATTCTAAGACTGAGTGGTTCCAAGACAAACCACATCCAAAAAATGTAAGTCTTTTACCTTCAGCTGCTCCTGTAGCCATATTCTTAACCAAATTCCAAGCATGTATTTGAACAAAACTGATCTTGGCTCCTTGACCTTGGAGTTGTCTTTGTTCTTCAATTAATTTGAAAACTTCTAAACTTAGGATTGGCAGATTGCCATAAAAAATGTCATTTTCATGATTAGTGGTGCACATATGTGCCAGAAATATCCAAATAATTAATATATGCTGGAAGGAATATTTCCGTGCAAGACTATTCTCAAATACGCCATATTCATGTTTTTGGCTAGGGATGGTAGCCACTAGTGAATGTAACAGCCTACCTTATCGATAGGGGTGGAACATCTAGGGATGAGTCATTCTATTATATTTTTATAGGTGAAAATATAATGGAATATGTGGTAATTTAGGTTAATTTTTTTTTTTTTTTTTTTTTTTTTTTTTTTTTTTTTTTTTTGTGTGTGATTTTTAGATAGTGAAATTAGATCTCAATTGAGCAATAAACTGCTACCAGAAAGGAAGGCTACTAACCGCCCCCCCCCCCCCCCCCCCCCCCCCATCACTCTATGGTATGTTTTCAGTTTTCTCCTGTATAAGAAAATACATATTCAGTTTGTGAAATTTATTATATAAGGTTATTGAGGCTTTGGCCCACTTTAGTAAAATAGGCATTGAAAGGATTTCAAATTGGTCCCCTAGCCCACATATTTGTCTTCTTCTACTGGAATAATATAGATTCTTTGTTGGTTAGCATAACCAGCTGCAGGATGTCTCCTCACAGTCTTTAGGGTATTTAGTCAGTGAGTGTGTGTCACATTTTTTAGCCCATATGTAAATTCAGGTATAATCTTAGAAAATTTCAGAAAATGAAGTCAGAATATATATTTATCCAAAACCATTTGTTTCTAATTTTATAAACCCTTACTTAAATTTGATGTTATTTGATTAACAAATTGGACACCATACATTGATTAGTATGTGATTATAGTGTCTTTTAAAAAAATTGAGTTCATGTCCAATACTAATTATAGCAATCAGAATGGATTGGTTACCATCTCTATTTAAAATAGCACCATCTCAACTTCAAAATGGTGACCATATTTAACCTTTTCATCATTTTTAATCACCTTTACCCTCTCTTAAGTATTATACAAAGATTCCTTCATTTATTTCATTGAATTTATTAATTTCAAATTAACTCACACCATTTAATTCAAATTCGGAAATGGGGCCACTAAATTGTGGGAATATCCTGTGCTTTGGTTTCACCACCATTCCCAATAATTTACAATTTTTATTCTGTTTTTTTGTTGTTGTTGTTTTATGCTTTTTTATTTGTTTGAAGATGATGGGTGATTGTTCTTTCGCTTCAAGCTTGAAAATCACATCTATCTTTATTCTGCTATCCTTCCAAATTATTGAGCTCTCTCACTTCAGCAGGGGACAAGGTATTCATTCATATTTCAGCATTGTAGGTGTAATGAATGTGCTGATGAATAATTTTGTTGTGGTAGAACCACTTAATTATTTGACAGCTCTAGTTCTTTCAATATTTAAAACCACAACCATTATATGTACAAAATAATCAGGTTGAATGTATAAAATTTTTCTTTTAATAGGTTTTTTTTTTAGGAGTTATAAGATAGCATTCATTGATCAGATTGGCTACCTCTTTCAAAGTGTTTGACCATAAACACTTGCTTATAAATCTTAAATTTTAAATAAAAGTCAGTATTAAATTTCAATGGTTATTCTTTATCATTGGCCACAATATATTATGTGGCCTGTGTGGGTAAGCATGAAATACTGGAATACGTGATTTTATACTAGATTTAGTATAGCTACAATCCTCACTGATGCATCAGCTAGAAGCATAGATCTGCAGTTCACTGTAATACAAAAGGATTATCCAAACATACACAGTTCCTGAACTCTGAGTGTGATATATTAAAGTAATTGTTTAGTAACTCAATAGTTTTATATATACTATGTGTAGCTACATTGTAGTTAGATGGAAATTTTCAATCAATTTGATTTATTCATGTCAAACCTAAAGATTAAACTTATCGAAATACTACCAGCGTATACACAGTATTACCCAGGATATGACATGCCCACAGGAAAAAGTGTGAGCTAGCGTGACCCCACCCATTTTCCTACCAGATTCAAAGTGTTTGCATGCTTCTAGGTCTCTTAGTCCTTGAATTTGACTCTCTATAAGTACCATGAATAAATTGCATCATTTTTTGGAATTTTTTTGTCTGAAATGCATGGATGAAGAGATGTGGCCAGGTGACCCATTAAAAAAAAAATAATAATAATAATAAGGGAGAAGGGGGGGGGGGGGGGGGGGTATAAACCATCTACTGTGTTGGATGTGTCTACCCTGAAGAGTGGTTATAATTGGTGTGGTGGTTTGGTAGGGAAATAGTGTGGCCAAATGTGAT
Organism: Lycopodina hypogea; assembly: GCA_963969325.1. NCBI lineage: Eukaryota > Metazoa > Porifera > Demospongiae > Poecilosclerida > Cladorhizidae > Lycopodina > Lycopodina hypogea. The sequence continues at coordinate 4,916,253 of OZ017786.1, read as the reverse complement.
GCAGCGTATGTCAAAGAGTTATCAATGTTACTTTTAGCTTCACAAACCCACAGTGACTAGAGAGTATCCAATCAAAAGTAATTCAGGCCTCTTTATTCATTAAAGTATTATTGAGATACTTATGACTCAGGGCCAGTGTTACCAGATGGTATCTTCAAGTAAGGAAAACTTTTCATTTCTTGGCTTTTCTCATGTTCATGACCTAACATTGCAGCTGCTGCACCTATTTTCTCCTTTCTTTTCTCTGAAGTGATTATCTTGCCATTGTGAAAGGACACAGACTGGTAGAGAACAGCTCCAGCATTCAGCAATTGATGGAAATTATATAGTTAGGATACTTGACCCAATATTCTGATAAGGCACCACCCTTTATCAGACTATTTAAAATATGATTTATGGAGTCAAGTACAAGTTAGGTATCTACTGATTCATAATATATTTTTAACTTTATCATATTCTGTTTATCACTAAAAATTATGTTGTATTTCAAATTTTCAAAAATTGGTTTCTTCACTTGCAGGAAAATTTGTATGAAGAGGGCTAGAAAATTGCATGGAAAGAAAAAAAAGTGCCTGGCATTTGATTGCCCCTCTGGCTATAATTTAACCAAGAGCGACATAATGTAGAGGAAATGGTGAGGTACTAGAACCCAAAAAGTTCATGGTGAGAGTATGTGATGACTGCATCACTTATTGGTGGACAAAGAGGCTGTGATGACCGAACATTGAACAGAGGATGTCTCAATGTGCCCACCAAGCTGACAGTTGATGTGAGCCAACTATATATGCACTTGTTGGTTACCCTGATAGGAAGGCAAGGTTGCTTGCTTGTGATGGTGCTTTGAATGTTTCCAGGCAGTTGTAATTAAATTTGTTTAGATTGCCAAGGAGGCCAGAACGAGGCAGGCATGTGACAGTGAACACTTGTTGATGGTAGAGTTACTGCCATTCATGACCAAGTCTTTGTTCAGCTGTGCTTTGATAGCAACCTTGCCAAGGATACCATATCTGAAATCCACAAGAAGTCCAGAAAGGCAACCAGTGTAGCCAGCCAGTAGGAGCAAGGCAGAGGGTGGCAAAGAAAAAGGCAGAAGCTACAGAGTGATAAAGAGCAGCACTCTACACTAGTATACAGATAATATAACTAGAAGAATATGACTGTACAATAAAGTAATTTTGATGTTTTATTTCATCACATTTGCCACTGTTGAACAATTATATAACAAGTAATCTAGCAGAAGATTAAGCCACAACATGTAGGGATGTTATATTTAAGATATGTGCAAAGAAATATTGATAGAACATTAAGAAATAGTTTTGTCTAATTACATCTTTCTGCCCCATACATGCAGTAAAGCCCTTTTGGGGCAGTGTTGAGTCAATTACTTTTATTAGTCTTGAGAATATGCTTATTTGGGTGTCATTATTGATCATTAATAAATATGGTTCTTGTCCAAAAATTTTTTTTATCCATATTGATTCATGATTTTTGGTACATTTTAATGCCTAAATTCATGTTTATGTGTGGTCTTAACTTAGTACAATGTCCTGATGGAGAAATCAGACTGCAAGATGGCACAAGCACATTTGGACGTGTGGAGGTCTGTGATAACCATAGGTGGGGCACAGTATGTGATGTTGGATGGGATACAGTGGATGCTCAAGTGGCATGCAGTCAGCTAGGGCATATACCTTTTGGAGCTTCAGCTCTTACTGGGCTGGATGTTCCTGACGGCACTGGGCCTATCTGGTTGGCTTCTGTAAACTGCAATGGAGGAGAAACTGCTCTACATGACTGTGATGCTGAAACCTCTTTAGCCATTCAGAATTGTACTCACTCTGAAGATGCTGGAGTGGCATGTGGTGAGTAGATGTGATTATTATTTATATATAAATAGTTATTGTGTGAGTATGTGTGCTTGATATACATTCCTTCATTTTTGAAACAACAGATTTAAGATGAGTATCAAAAAAGAGAAAAATATTAAGCTCTAATAGCCTTCATGTGGTTAGTTCATTTTAATAAAACTTATTCTGGTTGTAGTTGGCAAAAGTGACCAAAATTGTGATTTCAGTGTGACAATTGAGCGGTAGTATTATAAGGAACAAGGGAACACAGGATAATAATGCATACCTGCTTTTTATTGCATAATATTCCTTATAGACAGTATTCCATCCTAAACTGTAAAATTTCAAAGGTGCAAGGAATTAATTTTGAAGGGAATTGGAAAATTAAGTAATTAGTTATTTGGTTAGTGAAATACATATGTCCATGCATTCTCAAGTGAACAGGATATATGTGTTGGTGACAAAATCAAAATGGTTATTCTTTGAGAATATATGGTTTACAGAATATAAATACACAAAAGAACTAGGCTTGATTTTGAATGTCAAAAAAGATAGTGCATAAAAAGGAAAGCGAAGAGGACAAACTCCGATGAAAGTTAGAGTTTGATTGGAGAAACCAATTGTCATCCATTGGTACCCTTTGTAGCTGTAACAAGAGTTGGTATCCTTTCTTATGTCCAAATAGCCATGAACATAGAGTCTGATTAAAGACAGGAAAGTTGTGCACCTTGAACTTTTTAACAATGATTGATTTTTGATTGAGTTGTGGGAAATTGATGGCCCAAATCAATTCAGATGAATGGGTCAATCTTCAAGCTAAGCTGCAAAGTTTCATTTTGTATTCTAAATTATCGATTCTGAGTGAAGTGATGATCAGTTTACATAGCAAATATGGTGTTTGTTTGTTCCAAACTTAGGCTGCTATTTTCTCCAAGATGACTGGATGGATTTGGCTAAATTGGGTGGGGGTAGTGAGGGTGGGTAGCAGAGTAACCTCTATTGGTTGATAATGGGAAAAATTTAAACCCCTGTTGGGGGTTGGGAGAGAAAACAAAATTTTCTATACAAAAAAAAAAAAAAAAAAAAAAAAAATTCTGATTAACAATTGTAAAATGCTAGAGTATTCTAAGCTGAAGGTCAGTAGTTAGATTTCCGGTTGTTTTGTAGTTGTTGTTTTTAAACTCTTACACTTGACTTCTTGTAATCCTATTCTAAACTGCCACCTGGTCTTTATTTATTACTTTCTTCTCCCTCACTCAGTTCACTTTTCTTCTTCTGTGGACACCTATTCCTAGTATTATTCATTATTGGTTACCACCCCACACTAAACATCCACTCCAGCCATTGGATGTAGCTGTTTTCAAGTCCTTGAAGGATCATTTTTGCAAATCAATTAGAGTCCTCTCATTTAAAAAAAGAAACTTTATTGTTTCCAAAATGGAATTCTCTATCTTACATAAGTCACCTTTCAAATATGCCTTTCCAATCCAAACATAAAATCAGGCTTTATAAAATGTGGGATATAGCCCATTAACCCTGACACAGTTTCTAAATTATTAATGGTTCCCTCATTTATGCATGGAACATCACTTAATTCATCTATGGAGACAGTGCCTGAATCTTCCACTCCAATTCCTCCATCTATAACCAGTGATGAATCTGACTCAATGTTTGCATCACAGACTTGAATTAAGCTGAATGTACCCTACAAACTCTGCCCACATCTCAAATACTTCCTACTTGTACCCCTCCCCAACTGATACTTCCCACAACCTATTGTCAATCCATTGGTGTCACAATATGTGACACCAGTCACAATTATGTGACTGGTGTCACATAATTTAGCCGACATACTGTCTGCACCATTTGCAAATGCATCTGTGGCTAAACAAAGGAGGAATAGCTAGGGTAGGGGATATAATGGTGTTTCAGACATTTCTATAACAACAGGATTTTCTTTTGCACTTGAAACTAAATTGTAGACCACATTATTTCCCTTTTTTTCCTTTTTATTCCTTCCCAAGCATGATTTCCCTTATGCTAAAACCATGGTCAGGCAAATCCTACCAAACACCCTAGTCACATCCATGTTCCATACATTTTCGGAAGCCTCTCCTTCCACAAATATCTCCTTGGACATTATTTTTTCCATCCCTAATCTTTAATTTCTCAATATTAATGCTAGTAGAAAAGTATCCATCCATAGCACAGACACAATAAAAATAATTACTATAATTTGCCTTTTTTCTGTTTATTTGTTCATTTCCTGTCACATACCAAAACTTGGACCCACGAGGCTCAAAAATAAGAAAATGGAAAGAAAAGGAAAGGGATTTGGTCATGGTTTTACTGACCTCACTTAGAGCATGTCTATGTAATTGTTGTTTGTATTATTCATAATTTAGATGGGTGGCTTGTTCTCATCTATGGAATAGAAACCGGCCCCATTCCCTCCTGATAAATATTTTAATAGCACCCATCCTATGGACAGACAACAAAGACCTATCTATTTCACATAGGGCCTAAAGGACTCAAAATGAAGAAAAGTAAAAGAGCAGGATGTGGTTTTGGCAGTTTTTCTGATGTATATGTGTTTACATAATTGTGGTTTATAGTAAGTGGGGCAGTTTACTCAGGTATAGAGGTGTGATGCCAACCGGAAAATATTTGAATAGATACCCCACATGCAGGGTTTTCCTCCAATCTCCAACAACCTTCCTTATAACAACCACAGGGTGACCTCCATCAAACCCTGGTATATTTGAGCCATTTAGGCCCAATCATCAATGAGGAGTTACCGGAAAAATAAACAAACCAACAAATTAAAAAACAAATGAACAAAAAATTAAAAATGAACCAAAAAAAAAAACAACAAACAAACTAACAAAATACAAACAAGTAAACAAAAAATTTAGAATTATAGTAAGGTGCCTATTTTCACTTCTTCACCTTCAACTTTTAATTCAGTGTGTTCAGCACCTTCTTTCTTGCTTTATTTGTTAGTTGGTTTTTTCTCTTTGTTTTGTGTAGTTTTTATACATAGCTGTGGGCCACTAGGAGGATTCTTTTTTAGCATCAAAAGATAGCTTAAATTATTTTTGCAAACATAGATGTGCAGGGGATCAAGTTGATATATGCTCTGCTTCCTCATGAATTGATTGGTTCCTATATATAAACCACTTATTCTTAATTCATTTATCAACTTAATTATTTACAATTTTTGAGCATTCCCCCTTGTTGGTGATAGCTCTCTTTCTCATAATCTTAATTACTATGATTATTATTCTTGATTAATTATTATTATTTTCCAGTTAACATGTAATTGTCAATATTTTAGTTAACACAAGGTGAATGGAGTAAATCAAAGCTTATGTTTTAATGTGATTTATCATAGGAGTATATCATTCATTACTGACCATTCTCTTTATTAAGTGTATTTGGATGTCTTTATCATAACCGTTAATAATTCACATATTGTTAACTTTAATTTCATGAGCAGTATGTAATAATGATGAGATCAGACTGGAAGGTGGGGCTAACACTAGTGGACGTGTGGAGGTCTGCTTCAACCAACTCTGGGGCACAGTGTGTGATAATGGATGGGATGCTGCTGATGCTCAAGTTGTGTGCAGACAATTAGGACATCCATTTGCTGAAGCTCACATCTTAACTGATGTTCCTCATGGTATTGGGTTTATCTTGTATGATCAAGTCAGTTGTGATGGAACTGAGACTTCTTTCTCTCATTGTTCAAAGATTCTAAACCCTGATTGTAGTCATGATATGGATGCTGGAGTAAACTGTGGTAAGTTGTAATAATAATGTTTGGTTCATTACTATTGTCAATATAATGTCATAGCTTTATGCATTCATGTAACAAACTAAAAATATATGATTGAGTACTAAAAGTCTGCAACAGCAATATCTATGGACTGTTGATAGATTCAGGAAATGTACAAGTGCATGCAGACTTTGGTGTAATATGCTTATTCTCCATTTTCACATAATCAGATGTTCCTAATCTTACTATAATTCACAATTTGTTTGTCTGTTTGTATGTGTGGACTCTAACTCCTAACTGCTCTAAGGATCTTTGAAAACATTCAGGAATTAGCTTAGGTATCTCACTGCGTGTCCTCATAAAGTTTTATTTGATCTGATGATAATTGTTGTGGTATTGTACCACACCCACAAAAAGTTAATTTTACTGACGAGAAGTGATCATGCAGAAATTCGGCACATGATCTCCATGTGGCTAGTGATATTATCTTCATATAAGTGTGGCTGTGAGTGTTGTTTTTGGTTCTTTGCTACTCCCACTGAAGTTATTTTCATTGCCAGGAATGAATGGTACATTTACAGATACTTTCTATATCATGTTTATTAAATTAATAAGATTAGTTTCTCTAAACCCTACATTTAAATTAGTTTTTTGCTAACTCCCTGCATGCCAGCCCACATAACTGTTAGAGGGAAAAAATTGAACCGCAGATTCAGGATGTCCAATTGTCCCTATGTCACAATCGGCATCACCGAACAGTTCACTGAGGTAACAGCCTGATTAAAAATGGATCATAACTTTTTAACTCCCTAACCCCAAAGTAGGATTCAACACATGTCATTTAGCAAAATAAAAGAAGAATAGATAAATAAATAAATGATTTAATAGAATAAAGGTCATCCTTGTGCAAAAAAGGAGAAATTATTTTTACATGTTTTTCATTTATTAAGAAAACAGTTCTGTAGCTCTTTTCTAGATTTCCATAATGTTGTTGGTCCAGGACAGAAATAGAAGATCAGTTCTATTCCTATGTGAGAGTGTAGAGTACCATATATATGTGATATTCTAATGATAGTATTTTGGATGTTGAGTAACAATAAACTATCAACATAGATCTTGTGGTATTTAGATGTCATTGTGCAACAACTATGAAGGACACAGAATTCTATCAAAGCTGTTACTTTTGATACTCACTATTATGTCCAGATAGGAATTCAAAAGAAGGTTTATGACATGAAGTATGTCAAAAATGAGCTTCCAATAAACATGATTGAAGAACCTTATAAGCCTGTATGATGGATGCAGCAATAGAATCATATTCAATTCAGTGCTCTCCATTTAAATTTTTTTTTTCATTTTGGGTAAATAAATTGATTCAGGTTTAAAATACCTGATGACTATTTCTTACTATTATATTTATAGCTACTATGGAGTAGTATCAGTAATTATGGTGGTATCTACAGTGTAGCAGAAGGGGAAGCTTTGAACAAACTTCAGGGAATTTTGAGTGAGGTAGCACCTAGCCCTCCTATTCTACTAGTGAGTCATCATCAACTTCTGTGTTAGCAGGAAGAGACCTACCAATTACTCGTGCTTGAGGCTCAAACTGGTAGGCTAAACCATAAATTCAGATTCCTCACTTTCCTGAATTTGGTATGTTCCTCAACTGGGGAAAATGACCAGGATAGGCTGAGGATACTAAACTTGTATTAAAACTAGCAGAAATTACACTATCCATGCAGAGCATTGCTGTAACAGGATCCTACTCTGACATCATTACTGGCATAACCAAAATTCGACCACAACAGTATGTCAATTTTACAGGATGTCAATTGCAATGAAAAAAAATAATAATTTTTTGTCATAAAGAATAGGATTTAAAATATTCAAAAATTTTTTGATGATTTTGGAGTGCCCAGGGAACTTATTTCAGGAAGAAGAAAAAATTCAACATTTACCATGACACCCTCCTTTTAAGAAACATAGTAAATATTAATCTAGCATACCAGCATATATTTCAAGCATTCAGACTAAATCATGTGCCAGAAAAGCAACACACATTTTGCCTTTTTTGGTGAGTAGAGTTTCCTCACTTTGTGAAATTGTTTCCACTAAACTTTTTCCCCACCATAATGACCTCCACTACAATTTGATAGAATTGACCTAACCAGATTATAGTGATTGTATTAATAATTAAACCTGGATCATCATCAACAGCATTGTCTTGTTTTGTTTTGTTTTTCTGTAGTACTTTTTTTCTTCTCCTTTCCCCCTTTTTCCTGCTTTAAACTATACTTACCGCTTTTCCTTTTTAACTTTTTTTTAGACTACTGTTATTCAATTAAATATGTATAAAAATGGTTAAATAAACTTCAATAATCTTTTTGGTATAAGGAGTTGGATTTCGTGAGATTTATACATCAATAGTCCTATTATCAGTCCTGTACCATCCCTAAGGACAGACACATCTAAGATTCCACTACCAACTTTCAAATTCATTGTGCTCCTCTATATCATCCTGTCTCTGCAGGCATCTCCTGTCTGAACTGCTTTAGGGATCTTTACGAAATTTTCAGGAACTGATTATCGTAGGGAAGAGCCCAGTGCCATTTTTATTCCCAGGCTCCCATAATTCTGTTAAGGAGTCCCTGATAGAAGGCAGTTCCTCCTTCTAAGGGCTAGTATGTTAATGAGCAGAGTTGTGTCAGTCGTATCAGTATTGCACAATCCTATTCTGTCATTTACTTGCTTCACTATTTTGGAGATTAACAAACAGGGGCAGCAAAACTTAACTGAACAAACTTTTATTAAAGTATATCACCAATTCTTAGTATATCAATGACTTAATAATAACTAATCATGATAATATGATAATTTCAATAAATCAAAAACAGTTTGAGATCCTACCACTATAATATAATATTTAATAAGTTTGCATATATTATTCTGTTCTCAAGTCTGGGGCTTATCACATTAACGTAATTTTAAAAAAATCACAGCTATATAGCTTATATAATAATGAATATAAATAATTTCTTTACCAACTATAACTCCTTAACTATTACCATTTAATTATTATAACATATAATTAACACAATTTGAATGTGATTAATCAAAGCATAAGCTCATCAGTGTAATATTAGAATACGTTTATTCAATACTACTGGGTCTTTTTATTGTGATTAACATGCACATATTATCTTCAAATATATGACCAGGATGTAGTCAAGGAGAGATCAGACTGCAAGGTGGCACAGACTCTAGTGGACGGGTGGAAGTGTGCAACGACCTAGTCTGGGGCACAGTGTGTGATAATGGATGGGATGCTGATGATGCTCAAGTTGTGTGCAGACAACTGGGATATTCTTTGGCTGAAGCTCGTATTCTTACTGGGTCAGATTTTATTGATGGTACTGGACAGATCTGGTTGGATCAAGTCAATTGTGTTGGAAATGAGAACAGTCTTTCCCTCTGTGCTGCTAACCGAAGTGGCAATAATAATTGTAGTCATGACATGGATGCTGGAGTAATATGTGGTAAGTAATAATAGTTGAGTCATATGTAATATTATGTTGTGAATTTATTGTTTACGATATTGTGTATTTATGTTGAGGGTTCAAAAATGAACATGTATTGTTCAGAAATTTTATGAATTGCTTGCAGAGTTTTGGATAATGTTTCAATAATCCTCTTTTTTTTATGTAGCCAGGGTTTACTTATCAGACTTAGGTAGATGTGTTTGGACAATGTCAATCAAGGAAACAAAATAGTCTCATTAACATTGATGAAAATCCATTTACCTTGATTTTTGTAATAATTTCTATATATACTTATAAATAGGAGCTACAAATGCGTGTGTATGTGTGTGTGTGTGTGAACTGTTTTCATCTCTTGTAATTAGTATCCTTTCAAACTCAACTTGGGGTGGGGTATGTGAGGCTTTGCCCCATTTGGAAAGGAAATATTGGTACTGCTAGTGAGAGATTTATAAACAGTTGACCGATACCAGCCAAAAGTAATCACAATTATATTTTGGTGGATAAGGTATTAGAAGCTCTCCCACCAAACAGCCATTGAGCCATGCACTGGAAAGTCATATAGCTACAACTCAAAAATCTTTTAAGTTTTCCATGTCTTTTTTTTATAATTCTTTGAAGAGCACAGGTCAATAGTTGTATAAGTTGTAGTGTGGTTGTGTTCCCTTTAGGTATGCAATAAGTTGCAGAAGCAACTGGGGATTTACTGTGATTCTACTGCTGGTCCTTACTACCAAGATACAAAATAGAGAGATACTTTAATCTGGTGGCTAAATTTTGCAACATGATTAAATATAAAATCTCGGATATAATAAAAAAAAATAATAAGTGTGTTAATAATTTAGCAATAGGATAAGGAAATGACTGCAGCTCCAAGCATTCGAATATCATTCCTAAAAAAGAAATTGAAAGATTCTTGCAAGATGAATGGAATGATATATATTGTGTAGAATGTTAGAAATTGTTGTTGTTTTAGGAAGAAAAAAAAAGAAGAAAGATAGGGTGCATAAACAAAAGGATAAAAATAACTAATGGATTGTCTGAAGCAACTAGTATAAATAAAAATTGTCCCAGTAACATTCATACAGAGTTACTTTGCTAATAATGGAAAGATTTTATCATTGATAAAAGTGTTACACCACTTCAAGGGTTAAAGTAAATACAGACAGCAATATGAAGAGTGATACCGTAGTTTTTGAGAAAATAAAGACAGATGGAAGATTTAATGGAGTCCAGTTCTATTTGTGGGAACTTCTTCATATTATTGAGTTCTCCTACAACAAAGGCAGTAACTTATTCAGATGCAAATAACATGACATTATTGAATAATATGGAGGAAGTTTTGTAGGCACACGATGGATATTAAAAATTACTATTTTGACAAAACAGACTAGGAGATATGGAAGGTAAAAAATAATTATTAATATGATGAAGATGAGGATGGCAACAGACATTTAATTGACAAGGCAATACAATATAGCAACAAAGTAACAACAGAACCAAATATTACTACAAACTCTCGACACAACTTTACAGATTCAATAGCAAACATGGACCCCAACTTTTTCAATATTTAATTTTCATGCCAAAATACTTCCACAATTCATCTCAGCAATCTTCAATGCATCATGCATAATAAATTGCTTTGCATTTCCTGATGATCCACCCTCAATGCAGTAAGAAATATCACCTAACAGTTCTACATCATAACACTCCCAACTTTCTCAGCAATTTCAATGCATTGCACACATTTCCCAAGAAATTCCATGACAATGTCCCCCTTCCATTTCAGCAATCTTCAACACAATGAAATATTCCTCAACAGTTCTAATACATACTCCCCTTCCCTATCATCCACAGTTCTCTTCAAGTCAATAAACATGTTTCTCCAGCATTTTCACATCATAGGTAATCTTCAATCTGTAACAATGTCACCCAAGCAGTTTTATAGCATAAAGCTCCTCCATTTTCAATAATTCTCTTCAAAGCAAATTTTTGGGATGAAAACTATCCTGGATGCCAATTTTCATTTGGTATTGTATACACAACATTGAAATATTAGCTGGATATGCCCAGAGGATGTGGAGTGGCTAGGTGAGAACCAGCTAATGTAGCATCCAGAGTCATGTGTGTATGTCAAGTTTGAGAGGTCTCTTAGTCTAAGTGTTTCTTCTAAGTACCATTTTTTAGGCATTTTTAGCCTCATTTACCATATGATTTGAACTAAAAGTTTTTGTTGCCTTATTTGTCATTTGGCAGTCATTTGATCAGATTCACTTCTTGTTTTGTCTGTTTACTACTAGACAGAATCATTTTATGCTTGCTTAAGGATGCATGAGCATAAGTTCAATAATATTTTTGAGAATAATTTTCATCAAACTTGGTGTCAAGCTATGTAGCTATGTAATCATGTGGTCCAGCAATGGATTGTGATATTAGACAAAAAGGATTAAAATGGATTCATTTACACTAACATTTGCATCTGTTCTATGAGGTAAATCCTTCCTTGATTTGGCTAACAGAAAATATCTTTGCATCCAAAGCCATCATGCATGAAAACTGCAATAGAGTCAATTGAAGCGATAGGGAATCACACAGGAAATGTTCACAAGTTATAATAGTAGGGGCCTCCATTTTGAGTTGTAACCACACTGCATTCTAAAAATATAGAAGTAATGTCAGTCTGTCTGTGTGTTTGTAAACTCATAGATGCCAACTTGTTTATAGATGCTTCAGGAACAGAAACCACAACCTCAAAAATTGACCACAATCTTTGTCCTATCCAATTGTGATACATCAAAGTATGATTACAAAAACATGCTGAACTAAGAGGTATGTGTATGGTGACCATAGAAACTGTCTGTGATCATATTTGTCACATTACTCACAAGTTAATGGATCTTAAAGGTTAACTAAACTGGAAAAAAAAATTTTTTTTTTTAGTTTCTTATTTTGTCTTATCTTGATACATAACAAGGTATAAAAAAAATTTGAAAAATTTTAGTCCAATATTTATAAAGAAAACTTAGCAAAAAAATTTTACTTCCTGTTCGGGATGTAATTATTCATTGACATCACAAAGGGGACAGCTGCAGCCAGAACTGAATTGAGGTGATATTCTATTTCAACAACCTTCAATAATTTCTGGGGTCAGGAGGCCCAATTCCACCTATAAGTCCAGGATTGGTAGCAGCACATCGACATCTAGTGAAATAGCAACTGAAAAAGAGTAGTGGAGTTGGAAATCTGAAGGAATAAGTGAAGAGATCTGTCCCTTAGGAGAATGCAATAATTATTCATACCTTCAGATCCTATTGATACTGCTCTTTAGTTTCATCTAGCTCTGATTCATGTACAGAAAATGAGGATCAAAGACTTTCTGATTTGTCATGATAAAATATAGCTATTATCAAAATGCTTTTTAGCTTTGGCTACTTTTAGTGTGGAGGTAGATATTTAATAGCTAGCTATATAGCTAAAGAAAATGACTATTTTTTATGGTAATATTTTCTAGCTAGCTTGCCATTTTTGGTGTGGAGCAAGATATTTCATAGCTAGCTAGATATAGCAAATGTGTAATTGTTCATTTCACAGTAGGTTATAACATTTATAGCTTGAACTACCCTGGGCTACTAGATATAAATGTTATAACTTAGTGTACTAGTTCACAGGAAATAAAATATTTAAGTGAAGTTTTCTTCATGAATATTGGACTAAAATTCTCCAAAATTTTTATAACAGGTTATACATCAAGGACAACAAAATAAGACAATAAAAATTTTTTTCTAGTTCAGTTACCTTTAAATGATAAACTCTGGGCAATAATGTTTTGATATACTCCATCAATAAATGTTTGATGCATAGCTAATTACAAATAATAACAATCCTCAAATCTCAATTTTTTGCAAGGATTATGAAACTATTTACTCATTAAAAAAAAAAAAATAGTGACAAAATATTATCATTTATCATTGTCCAACTTTGTGTCAGCTCTTACAATTCTTTTGGTTGCTTGCCTTTAATAGAAAATTAGGTGGCTTTCTTACTACTGAAAATAAGCTATTCTTGAGAGAAGGTTGAGCCCAGTGTTATCAGGTACTGCAAAAGATAAAAGGTCACAAAAAATATTACAAGCCAGATAAAGGCCAATTATCAAGTAATAAATATATTTTCATGACATTTAATAATTTTACAATGTCATCATGTCAATTTTAAGTTAGAAAGTTATTTTATTTCCTCAAACATACTATATTTATAAAAGTTTAAAATTTTTCATGGCATTAAAATTTGTATTTAAAACAGAAAAAATGTTCAGGAGAGTTGCCATGTATAAGTATTCACATTTAGCTAGCAGTCTATAATCCATACTAGCTGACCTAAGTTCCTGGACAAACTTTTGTAATGTTTAACTCTCAAGGTTTAGCTATTTATCACTTCATTTATTACATTTAAAGTTAAATAATATGGAAAATAAAAGTAAATTAACAGTAATTGGGATCTACTTTTTTTAAGGCAAGGAAAAATGCCAAGTTTATGAAGAAAAGAAGAAAGACCAGCAAAAAATTTTAAGGCAAAGCAGAATTTTTTTTCAAACCAAGATTGAGTTATTTGGCAAAAAAAAAAAAAAAAAAAAAAGCCAGCCTGGCAACACTTGTTGAGTCATAACAGACACTATTCTGAAATATAGTTAAAAACAATTTTTCCAACAACTAAAATGAATGGCTCACACTCCTACCATGACTGGAAGATAAAAGGTGCATTTAATGTTTCTATTGATCAGACTGAGCAAGTGAAGTGTATCTAGCTGTAATTTTATTAATTTTTACCACCCTCATGTTTGCCAAATGCCTTCTTCTGAGCTAAGTATTATTGTGTAAGAAAAGAGAGGTAAGGAAAGATAATACACAGATTTTATCTAGTATTCTCTCAGGCTTCCAGGACAAGCAATAAAACCACCCCCACCCCAACCACACCATTCCATGTGGTCCTAGACTTGTATGCCACACGTAATATACAGTTATTACTCTTTATTTGTTATAATGTAATTATGGTTCTTGCCTAATTTTTGACTAATTTTGATCCTAGTTTAAAAATTTTTTTTTATTACTAAAAGGCATGCTTATGTGTGATATTAACTTAGAACAATGTCCTGCTGGAGAAATCAGACTGCAAGATGGCACAAGCACAAGTGGACGGGTGGAGATCTGCTTCTTTAATGAGTGGGGCACTATATGTAATTTTCAATGGGATGCATTTGATGCTCAAGTGGCATGCAGACAACTAGGGTATCCAGCTGATGGAGCTAGAGCTCTTACTGGGTCAGATGTTCTCGATGGCACCGGGCATATCTTTTTAGTTTCAGTTGACTGCACTGGAAGAGAAGAAGATCTAATTTTATGTGATTCACACTCCCGAACATCGATTTGTAGTCACTCACGAGATGCTGGAGTGGCATGTGGTGAGTAAATGTGATTATTGTTTATCAATATATAAATGGCATTTGAAGCAACAGGGTAAAAATGGGTATGAATGAATAGTTATCAGGCTCTAAGGATCTTAATGTGATTGGTACAACTTATTCTGGCTGTAGCAAAAAAATAAAATAAAATAAAAATGGAATGGCCACTTCAGTCTGACAAAAAGGAATATATTAAAAAAAAAAATTATGTTAAGGTATCTTCGTATTTGATTAATGAAATCTATGGATTTTCTAGAGTGAATAGGTTGTGTGTGTTGGTGGCACAACCAAAATAGTTATTCTTTAAGAATAAATGATATGCAGAATATAAATAAACAAAAGAACCAAGCTTGTGTAGCATGTGAAATAAGAAATTATTGTGCATAAAAGTGGGGATTAGGAAATATGACTCTGAGGCAAGTTGGAGCTTGATTAGAGAAAACAATTTTCATTAATGGGCAACTTTTTGTTGCTACAACAAGAGTTGGTTCCTTCTCGTTTCCACACGACTATCAATGAATCCCTCCTATTAAAGGACAGGAAAAGTTTTACACCTTGAAATTATTTAAAATTAAATGATTTATGCTTAATTTGTAGGAAATTGGGATCAAAATCTATTTAAATGGATAATTCAACCTTAAAAGCTATGCTGCAAAGGTTATTGTTATGTTATAAATTATAAATTCTGGGTGAAGCAGGGAATCGGGTTTACTTAGCGAATTTGGTATCAGTCTGTTTTTAAAAAAAATAGGCCACTTTCTACTCTGAGATGACTGGATCAACTTTCCTAGAATTAGTGGAGTTACTCAGTAGGTGGTAAAGTGACCTCCATTGGTCAAAAATTGGAAATGTTGTACCCCTAATGGTAGAAAATTCAATTTTCTATATTAAAAAGCCTGAAAAACAATGGCAATAGTTGTTCTGTTGCTTTATTTTGTCTCCCTCTTTTTATCCTCTCCCTTTCCAATGAAAAATTAGTGGTTTAATTCCCAAATTGGCATGTTTCTTTTCTTTTTCTGCCTTGTTCATTTCCTTAATTTTTCCTATTCAATTAACTCGAGTTTAAAAGTACTGTATTGTAGTAAAGATAATGGTGCATTAGTTTTGTTAAGATTTATTCTGGCATGGCAGGATTAACCACCAAATATGATGATTTGGGTTTACTAATGATCAGAGCTACAATGGAGCGGATGCATTGAAAGGTGGTAGGATGAATAGTTTTGTGTGATTTTTCACTACATCTCTATTTTTAGGAGAAAAAATATACAAAGAAGAAAGGAAATATTAAAAGGTAGTTAGTGCAGATAGAGACAGCCTGAACTGATTTGATAAATTGCTGCCAATGTCTCCATTGAAATTTCAAGTGGAACTTCTTGCTACATCAACAAAGCCTTCACATTCATGCCCTGGTATAAACATTCAGGTTCTGGTGTAAACATTCATGCCCTGGTGTAAACATTCATGCCATGGTGTAAACATTCATGCCCTGGTGTAAACATTCATTCCCTGGTGTAAACCATCATGCCCTGGTGTAAATATTCATACCCTGGTGTAAACATTCATACCCTGGTGTAAACATTCATGCCCAGGTGTAAACATTCATGCCTTGGTGTAAATATTCATGCCCTGGTGTAAACATTCAGGCCCTGGTGTAAACATTCATGCCCTGGTGCAAACATTCATGCCTGGTGGAAATATTCATGCCCTGGTGTAAACATTCATGCCCTGGTGGAAACATTCATGCCCAAGTGTAAACATTCATGCCCTGATGTAAACATTCATGCCCTGGTGTAAGCATTCATGCTTTGGTGTAAACATTCATGCCCTGGTGGAAATATTCATGCCCTGGTATAAACATTCATGCCCTTTTGGAAACATTTATGCCCTAGTGTAAACATTCATGCCCTGGTGGAAACTCTGCAAATATTTTATCCCTCTTCCTCTGGGCATGTCAGGCTAAAAATGCCAAAAAAAAGTACTTAAGGCAAGCCCTTTGACTTGGTCAGGGTCGCTTTTGGTCATAGCTCTTCCCGTGGGAATGTCATTATGTCCTGGGCAACACCGGATATGTTGCTATACCCAGTGTTAATCGAGATATGATGACATACCTATACCTGGCTTTACCCAGGATATAATTACATACTTATACCCAGTTTTACTCAGGATATAATGACATACCTATACCCGGCTTTACCCAGGATATAATGACATACCTATACTCGGTTTTACCCAGGATATAATGATGACCACGAGTGACACAACCATTGTTTAATGATTTGCCTAAGTATCTTTGTTGGCATTGCAATAGAATCAGCCATTGAAATTGCATCAGGACAATGGCTGAATTTGTCAATGATAGTGAAAAAGTATGACATCCCTTCTGACGATGGGAGGGGACCAACTATGTGCAGATGAGTGCTGTCAAAACAACGAATTGGAGGTGATCTGCAAATCAAGGGAGCATCTATATGTTGTTGGATCTTGGACAATTGACAGTGATGGCACTGTTGACACCAACAGCAGATATCATATTTTAATATATGCCATACGAATGGTTTGAAGATTAGTATCTGAGTGGAAAAGTGTGCTAGATGAGAGTGTATTGGATTTTCTGGGTCCACTCTTTGGATATGGCCTATTTCTACCAGTGGAGATATTGCTGACAATTGTAACATTGTTGGGGAGTCCAACTTCAAACATATTTAGTGATGGAGGTTCAGTAGGCTACAATTTATTCAACATAATTTGTGCTGCAGCTCTACTGCCTTAGTCAATGTCCACTGAAAATTGATTGTTGTGTGGATTTTTTTAAATTTTTTAATTTTTTTTAGGCAGTGACAACTACTTAACATTTAATCATTTAATAAGAATTTTTATCTGTCATATTAATCAACCATGTCATCATCATTCCTTGGCATATGTGAGTTTAAACTACTGAAACCATTAGAGTTGTCACATTCAGATGTGCACTTTAACCCATGCTTCCTGGAGGTACACTCGTCTCTTTGAATCATTACCTCTTTTTGCATCATACATGAATAAGCAAAGCAAATCCTTTGGTTCTGCTGGTATATCGATAATTACAAGCATAGAGTGATGATTGATAATATCCCATCCCCATTTTTCTGAATCTTATAATTCAACTTGATATATGAAACTTTTCTGATGCAGAAGTTTAAGGAAAATCATTTTTATCATTATGTATATTACTTTTAACCATTTTTTCTTGGAAAAGTTTTTACAATAAAGCAACTAAGTCAATTTTGAATTACCATAGTAAGAAGGACAATACATTTTCTTCAGCTTTTGTTATGCCATCTTTATGGGCATTGCCCTGAATAAATATATTGGCAAACTTAGATAGTTCATCACAGCACTGGATTTTGCAAAGTGAAACAATTACTCCAATGCCATATAACCTAGAGGTTAACAGCAAAATTGGTTAAGTACTGTTGTGAAAGACTTTTTTCATAATACGGAAATTCACACTACATCTCTTATAGTACAATACATCAGCAGCATGCACACCAATGGCTCATGTAAGCCTGGTGGCTACTAATATTCTAGAGTCATCATCTTTTCCAGTAGATATTAAGGAATTGCTGCTATGAAAATCACCTGTCCATACTAGAAACATATCATCAGCACATATTTTCTTCTCACACTTGGCTGCTTCACCACAGAAGAGTTAACTTACTTTAAATTTGAACTGTGGGTTCTTTGAATGTAAAGTGCAAAGGATCGTAACTCTTGCTGTGTCTTTTTATTTTTATCATTTGAGTTCCATTTTGAATAAATTATAATTTCTGACCAAATATAATTTAATTTTCATATTATAGTTCACGCAAGGTGTGTGAAATGAATCGAAGCTTAGGTTGAATACAATTTAAGATAACTTTTTTTTTAGTCTATTATTAGTAACCATTTCTTAATTAACTGAATTTGATATTGTTATTTTAACTTATTCATAACTTGCATGTTGTTAACTTTAATTGTACGACCAGGATGTATTGGTGATGAGATCAGATTGGAAGGTGGGACTAACACTAGTGGACGTGTGGAGGTCTGCAACAACCTAACCTGGGGAACAGTGTGTGACAATGGATGGGATGCTGCTGATGCTCAAGTTGTGTGCAGACAACTAGGGTATCCATTAGCTGAAGCACAGATTATTTCTGGGTCAGATGTTCCTGATGGCACTGGGCCGATCTGGTTGGATCAAGTCAATTGTGATGGAACGGAGACCTCTCTTTCTCATTGTTTCAATATTAATATTAAAAACCCTGATTGTAGTCATGATATGGATGCTGGAGTAAACTGTGGTAAGTAATAATAATTATGGGTTCATTAGTATTTCAACATAATATCATCGTTTTATGTATTGAATGACATAACAAATAACAAGGTGCTGCATAGACTATTCATAGATTTAGAAAATGTATAAATGGCATGCAGACTTTGGAATAATATGCTAATCTCCATTTTCACATAATCAGATATTTCTTTACATGCACAGATTTTAACTGCTCAAGGATCTTGGCTCACTTTTAGTGATTAATTATGGCACATCACTGCATGTAGCCACACCCACAGAAAGTCGTTTTCACTCCCAAGAACTAATAAAGCAAGAACTTGGCACATTTTGTCCATATGAATCTTCCTGGAAGTGTGACTAAAGACCAAATTTTTCATGTTTTGGTAGTAGAGGAGAGGAATGAGGATCCCAGTGTTTGTACTGAGTATTTTCGTAAAATGAGGTAACAATGTAATTATTGCAGAGGAGTAAGCTTTTTCATTTCACACAGTGAAGCATCATCAGAATTATCAATCAATGCACTGCACATCTGCCATGTTGACCAGAATGAGTGAAGATGGGATTTTTAAAATACCAAATTATTGATTTCCTTGCATTAAATTGATGATATGAATTATTGATTTTCTTGGATTAAATTGATGATATGAATATTTTATTGCTTTACTGTAGTCAGATAGAGGTCTAGATATCGAGCCCATTTCTCTGGTATGGGGAATAGAAATGAGTGACCCTCACAGTTCTTTTTGCTATTCCGTTTTTCCCATTACATCCATTTTATTAATGGTGCTCTTTCACATGCACAGAGAAGTCCCCAACATCCCACCCCGAAGTGTTTACTCTTTTGAATCCTAAAATATTATAGCTCTAGTTCAATATTCAAAAAACAAAACAAAAAAAAAACAGATTCCCTGACAAAAATAATAAATGTGAGTGCTTTTCGTAGCAATTATAACTCCTTTACCAGTAACATTCAATTGTCATATTTCAATTAACATAATCAGAATATGATAAATCTATGCACATGCTCAACATGGTTTCATTAATATCTGTTTGATTCATTCTACTATATCTGTTTATTGTGACTGATCATCAACTTACACATGTTGACTTCAATTATATGACCAGGATGTAGGCAAGGAGAGATCAGACTGCAAGGTGGCACAGATTCTAGTGGACGTGTGGAGGTCTGCAACGACCTAGTCTGGGGCACAGTGTGTGATAATGGATGGGATGCTGACGATGCTCAAGTTGTGTGCAGACAACTAGGGTATTCTTTAGCTGAAGTACATAATTTTAAAGTGCCTGAGGTTCCTGATGGTACTGGACAGATCTGGCTGGACCAAGTTAACTGTGTTGGAACTGAGACCAGTCTATTGGACTGCAATGTTGACCTCACTGGCAACCATAATTGTAGTCATGATATGGATGCTGGGGTAACTTGTGGTGAGTAATATAATTATGTTGGACATCACATAGTTTAGTCTGAGAAGACTAAATAAATAGCTGCTAACATATTGTGAAAAAACTAATCATAATACTTGTTAAAAATAATTTAATTAAAACACGGTATTATTAGTAACAGTTAGATTAAGTATACTAGATCAGTTTTGATTGCATCTAGTTCATAACTTGTATGATGTTGATTCAATTATGCTACAGGATGCATCCAAGATACAGTGAGACTGCAAGATGGCACAGTCAATAGTGGGCGTGTGGAGATCTGCTACAACAACACCTGGGGCACAGTGTGTGATGGTGGATGGGATAATGCTGATGCTCAAGTTGTGTGCAGACAACTAGGGTATTCGCTAGTTGAAGCTCATATTTTTACTGGACCTGATATTCCTGATGGAACTGGGCAGATCTGGTTGGATCAAGTCAATTGCGTTGGAACTGAGAGCAGTCTCTCTAATTGTAGTGCTGACATCACTGGCAACCATGATTGTACTCATGACAGGGATGCTGGAGTTACATGTGGTAAGAAATAATAATAATTTGCGAATTTCCAGTGGGGGAAGCAGCTAAATGCTAATGAACATTCACGAATATGTAGTTGGACTATAATATATAAGTTAACAGTTGTAACTAGTAGTTTAATGTCCCTAATTGTTGTTTTTTATTGATGTTTAAAAAAAAAACAAAAAACTTTAACTCATTTTTGGTGCAGAATTGAGTCAGGTTTGTCAGTCTTGCATAGTCCAGCCAGAGTTCAGTCATTGGTTTGTCTTGCCTATTGTATTAATAAGAGTGTGTTGGTACATGTATGGTCATAACTGTCTTCCTTACTATACACAGGTCCTTACCTGTTACCATTTAAGTTTATTGGATCTACTTATTGTGACTAATTCATTAATGTGCATGTGGTTGACTTTAATTAAACAACCAGGTTGTATTCAAGGAATGATCAGACTGGAAGGTGGGACTAACACTAGTGGACGTGTGGAGGTCTGCAATGACCTAATCTGGGGCACAGTGTGTGATAATGGATGGGATGCTGCTGATGCTCAAGTTGCGTGCAGACAACTAGGATATTCATTTGCTGAAGCTCACATTCTTACTAGGCCTGATGTTCCTGATGTCACTGGGCAGATCTGGTTGGATCAAGTCAATTGTGTTGGAACTGAGAGCAGTCTGTTTGACTGTTCTGCAAATGTAAATAGCAATCATATCTGTAGTCATGATATGGATGCTGGAGTAACATGTGGTAAGTAATAGTAATTATTTTGTAGATCAGTGTTTTCAAAGTACAGTCATCAATTTGTGCATTGATTGACACACTACCAATAAAGAGCCAAAGTCTAGAAGTGTGTGACAGTAATATCTAGGGCATTGAATGTTGTGACAGTAATATCTAGGGCATTGAATGTTGTGACAGTTACTAGATTCAGAAACATATTATGAATTGCATGCAATCTTTGAGGTATACAATAATTCTACATTTTAACTGAGCCATATGAGACTAAATAGTAAAGCAGATTTGGAACATTATGTGCATTTAGTGATAAAAGCATGAGAATTGAAATATGAGTTCCTGACACAATCAAAAATATTTTAAGAAATGGAACCATCTCCTATTTGACCTTTGGTGACTTCTAGACATCAATTATTTTACCACATATGGAAGTATAATTATTATATTTAGAATTTGAGGTAGAATCATATATTTTTCTGGTTAGTAGTGCATAATGACGAATCAGCTAATATTTTATTTCTAATTCTTTCTCAACTCCGTATCTTTGATATTTTAATGTTAATAATTCCCCATGTATGGCATTAATTAGTACAAATGGCATATTCCTCGAGTTGCTATAAGTTAATGCATATTTGGCTTTAGTAAAAGCAAGCAATTGCAGTGCAGGCTTTTATAAGTATCTGGCCTTGGTGTGTGCATGAAGAAGACTTCTCACTGAGACGGTCGAGTCCAGCTTTACCAGTCTCTTCCCGATATGTTCAAGTCCATACATAGTACACCTATAAGCCAATGATAATAAAAATAATTCTGATTTCAATGTTAGGAGATCTCATCAAAATGACTAAAACACATGATTTTGTAGACACATCTCCATCTAACGTATTAAAGTCTAACAACTGGAATCTGGTCTACATTGCAAATCTTTGTAAATATTTGGTCAAATTGCTATGTCTTGCAGATATTGCAATAATGATGGTAAAGCTTTAAATAATGGTTCAGTGAGTAAAGAAATTTCAGTGTTATTATTTTCAAGCACAAAACTCAAATGCTAGCACTTGGCATACAAACACTTGCTCCCACCAGGCCACAAAAATTATAGTAAGGGTAAATATTGTAATACTACTCCAGTAGTTCTTTTTGATGGACAAATGGTAGCTTGTTAATACCAGGAAGCTGCAACAAGGCCATAATCTCTATTATTATTTGTGTCATGACTCTGCCTGCCTGCCTGCCTGCCTGCCTGTCCACCTGCTTAAAGCCTGCCTATCACAAGAAAAAAACTTTTTTTTTGAACTTGAGGTCCCATGACTAACATTGGAACTGTGTTGGGCTTCCAGCATTGCTGTGTTCCTTCAGATGGTTACAAAATTTGCAAACAAAAAGTTTGGATCCAACAAAAGCTGTACTTAGGCAATTTTCATGGAGTGAGATAGGAAGTAGGTTTATGAATGGATAGAAAAAAAATCGAAAAACCTGCCCTACAGTCAGATTTTCAGTCAACCTCTGGCCTCCTACAGATAATAATTGTCTACTTTCTTAATGTAACATGCAGGAATTATTGATACTTATTCATAAATCACACAGTCTAATTAAATTAATGAACACTTCTGCGAAGCAACATTTGATTTTGGCAGTGAAACAAATTTCAGTGGGTGTGGTTAATGCACATAACATCCATAGCCACACCTGCAGTAAAATAACATTCTTCCAGTCATGTGGAGGAAACATACCCAATTTCATTGAACTTGTTCATTTTTTAGAGTGCTCCATTTCTCCAAATCACACTCATTGACAAAATTACACCCATAGCCACCTCATTGAACCAAACTTTTGCGAGGACATGCAGTGAAATGCCTAAATCTAACAATGACATTTTCGTGACTATCCCTCCAGCTGTTTGGAGGGAATTAAATTGCCTACACAAAAACAGATAAACAGACTGACAAACATATTATGAATTATAGTAAGATAGTGTGCAGAATTGAGACACTTATGTCAGTCTTGCATTGTCCCGTTAGATTTCTCTTATGGCAATGTTTTGGCTATTGGATATAATAAGTGTGCACTTAATTTTTTTTGTTATCCCTTGGAAGGTGACTAAGGCCTATGTATATGTAATTTGTTGGTGATATATGTTTTCCTAGCAACTATGCCTATCTATATATTTTTTGTAGTTAATTACAGTAACCATCTAATTGTCTAAATATTTTAATTAACATAATTGAACATATTTTGAATAACATAACACATTTAGTATGTGATCAATCAAGCAGGTTGTAAATCAAATATAATTAAAGGATGAAATATTAATAAGCTCTGTTACTTTTGCAACTAATTTATCAACTTTATGTTGTTGACATTAATTAAACGACCAGGATGTATTGACGATGAGATCAGACTGCAAAGTGGCACAATCAATAGTGGACGTGTGGAGGTCTGCTTCCTCAATACATGGGGCACAGTGTGTGATGATGGATGGGATGCTGCAGATGCTCAGGTTGCATGCAGACAACTAGGGTATTCATCTGCTAAAGCTCAGATTCTTACTGGACCTGATGTACCTGATGGCACTGGGCAGATCTGGTTGGATCAAGTCAATTGTGTTGGAAGTGAGATCAGTCTCTTTGACTGTAATACTAACCTCATTGGTGACCATGATTGTAGTCATGATAAGGATGCTGGAGTAACATGTGGTAAGCTATAATAACTACCTGTGGCATGCAGATCTAGGAACACTTTTGGAATGGTGTTGTTAGAGGGGCAGCATATAATCCAAGTTTTTCTCAAAAATTGATTTTAAATGAATTGTTTACTGTTTGGAAACATCAACATTTGTTGTTACAACTAATTGGTTGCGACTAAATGCTTTTACTATAAGAAAATCATGTAGTTACAACTAAGTTCTTTTCCTGCATAGAAACCCTAAAGTTGTACATTTTACCACAACTTTAATCTCCCGTTATTGGTTGTATGTCATTATTTTACCTGGTCTAAAAAGACGTTTTATTAATGCTGTATTAACATTGGCCACAATTTTAGTCCGGGAACCCTCCTGTTTTTTGGAGAACATAGTTTGTCATTCATTGTATCCTGGGTTGCCACTTTCAGACAGATTTGCCTAGATCTAGTCGAATTTGGTAATATCTAGATGGATTTTTGTTATCAGTACTGCGTTATATAACCAAAAAATTTTTACTTTTCAGTGAAAGAAACATCCAAGAAAAAATTAAATATTGGAGAGAAAAAATTAGCCTCCACGAGAACATAGATGATGATGAAAATTGTAGAGAGAATAAGGAGGAAGAGGGAGAGAAAAAATTTATATAGTTTTTAAATAAAAGTATAAAAAAAGGTCAGCTTCTTCTTTAGGCTTTCTTGTAAGATTGTGATTTATGTGACTTCGGATATTGCATTTACAGAACTATTCAGGCTGATTTAACTTTCTAGTCAGAAAATTAGTGATCTAGTCAGAAATTTAGAGAATTTCAGTCAGATTTTAAGATTACTGAGTGGCAACACTGATTATATCGTCAATATTTTGTGTATTCATGTTGAGGCACTAACAATAAATAGCTGAAGTTTATATATCTGTAGCAGTAATAGCACAGTGTGTCATAATTATTAATGGATTCAGGAACTTATGAATACTTGCAAACTGTGGGATAATGTGCTAATATTCCATTTAAACAGAATCTGATGTTCTTGATGACACTGAAGGAAGATCTGGTTAGATAATGTCAATCACATTGTAACCTTTAGTAGTAGTCTCATTGACTTATGCAAACATAACCCTTGTCCCACTGAAATAATGCAGTTATATAAAATGGTAAATCATTTATGCTTGAAAGGATGTTGTTATTTGTTTCATTTTTTCCTTCTTTCTGCTGCTGTAAATTATATTACATGCTCCATTTAAAAAAAACTACATTCAATTTAAACCAATACAATAAATATATACTTAAAGCATTGTTCTAATATATTACAAATAATAGATGAGTTGCTTACCATTTCTTTTGATTATCTTTCTAGTCATCTTAAATATCTTTCAGCGCCCTTCATCTTATTTCCTTATAGTTTTAAATGTGAACAATGAAGTTGCAATACTGGCATCGTCTATAACTCTGATCATTTTGTTGATCACTGCTCTCATAGTAGGCGTGGGTTTCTTCTTGATGATGAGGAGGAAACAAAAAGTACGCCATAGCAACATGAATCTACTTCTCAGGTAATTTTATAAAATCAATTTTTTTAAAGTTTCATTCCCATTTCTAACACTTAGTCAAGATAAGGTTTTATTTAGGAATTTTCATCATGAAACAATAATTCTTTGGTTACTATGTGTTCGGTATTAAAGAGTGAGGTCAGATAGAAGTGAAATTAATTTATTAAAATTGTAATTGTGTCCGTCCATAAAAGTTATTCAATAATTTTAATTTCTTCAATCTTCCTTATAGCTCCATAAATATGGATTGCAAATATGATGAGAATAAATATGGTAAGAAAATAATATTTTTCTGTATATATTATAGAGGCAGACGCATCAGTTATGCATGATATGTAATACTTGCGGATAAAAATTAGATCTCAAAATATAAATATTTCATGACTCAAGTGGAATCTCCAAGTATGGACACTTTGAGGCCATTGTAGTATTTGTTTCCTTTATTGGAGGTCAGCCCAAGATGAACCATTAATATATATATTAATGCTGTGATAGTTAGCTCTCGTATTAAGATAGCGAATTGTATCTATTTAATCCACTTACTATTTTAATTAGCTGATAGTACAAGGATTATTTCCTTTTGTTATTTAGATAAGTTGAAAAGAAAAAAAATCTTTAAACTATATGAAAAAATAAGACTTCCTCTCTCGTTGAGCTTAATTGGATTAAAATAAGATCATACTGTAATATCTTATTGAGACAGTGATTAAAGAATGTATATAGAATAAGGAATGTTACAATTGAATATTTACCTTGTTTCAGGGCTGAAATGTGTAATTATATTTTTTTTGTTTTCCTATTTTTGGGAGGAACTAAAAATCCTTAATATTTACTTCTTTTTTTTTTCTCCCCTCCCCCCCCCCCCCCCCATTCCTTTTTTTTTTTTAACACCATGCACCTACTGGTTGCATGGGCGAAGGCATGTTAACAGAGGTAACAAGACTATCAACTATCATAGGAAATCAATCCATGCCTTACAGACTATCCATTGTGTAGAGGTCATCCATATTTCAGGGAGTCTTGTTTGGGAGATTCCACTGTATTTTATGTATATCTGTATATATTTTTTGTCATTTAAAAAAAAAATTTCATTTATAAATTGTAGTTGTAACCAAGAAAGAAGAAAATATGAGCGTTAAAACTTCTCTTGACATGGATCTCCCACTATCTTTAGTTATATCAGCTGGTGATATTGAAATTGGAAAAGCAGTTGGAGAAGGTAACAACAGTTAAGGTACATAAACTTAAGTTAAGAAAGCTTACTAATTTAGCAGCAGATACCTGATGCTTCGCCATGTAACAGACATATAGCCAATATTGATTGGTATGGACTAGTCAATTTTAGCATACATCTAAGGTATCTGGCATAATAGAGGTGTACCTGCATCTGCTGAGCAGTTTCAGCCTCTGTACTTGCTGCTGACATTGTGTTCATACCTCGAAAGTTTGATATTGTTACTGGGATGGATAGTTATTTTAGCTTAGCTTTCCGGAGTCTGACATAATACATAGAGGTGTGCATGCATCAGCTGAGCAGTTTCAGCCTTTGTACTTGCTGCTGACATTGTGTGCATACCTGGGATGGAATAGTTACTTTAGCTTAGCTTTCCGGAGTCTGACATAATACATAGAGGTGTGCATGCATCAGCTGAGCAGACTCAGCCTCTGTGCCTGCTGTTGACCTTGTGTGCTCACCCAAAGGTGAGGAGGTTAATATTATTATGAGTGGATTCAGGCAGCATTAGAATGCATAAAGGCTGTCTGGTGTCTCTGCAGTTATCCTTGTGGCCTGCATTGCCCTGTCCATCTGAACATGAGCCTACCTCTGCTGAGGTGTCTAACACTCTCTCAGTCCTTGCTGATGCACATACCATCTAATGAAGATTGATGTTACTTTGACAGCAACAATATAATCTTAAGTTTACTGTATTCCATTCTCTGCTCATACCGCCTCCCCTCTTTTTTCCAATAAAGTCATTCATGATCTTTAAAAAAAAAACACCCACTGATGTATGGTATAAATGAGCATATTGTACTGTAGTTGCTGGTATCTTTGCTTTTTATTCTATTTCAGGTGAATTTGGAATTGTGTACAGAGGATTACTGCGGAAAGGATTTTCTGAAGCATTTAGCGAAATTGTTGCAGTAAAAACATTAAAAGGTAATGTAGTAACAGCCATAGTGATATATGCATGGGAAATCTCTCTTTATGATATAATTTTGGTTCCATTAAGGAGCAGGGATTAATATAGGATTATTCCTAAGAAGTAGGAGGGGGAAACAAGGATGCCTGAACGTCTCAGGCTTCTGAATTCAATATTGAGTCAGAATTTTTTTTCTTTTATTTTTTTCCCCTTCATTTCATATTTTTCCTCTTGCAAATTACTCTTTTTTAAAAGCTAAATAATCTTAATGTTTGCTTCCACCGTGTGTGTGTGTGTGTGTGCGTGTGTGTGTGTGTGTGTGTGTGTGTGTGTGTGTGTGTGTGTGTGTGTGTGTGTGTGTGTGTGTGTGTGTGTGTGTGTGTGTGTGTGTGTGTGTGTGTGTGTGTGTGTGTGTGTGTGTGTGTGTGTGTGTGTGTGTGTGTGTCCAGTTAGTTTCATTTATTTAACTCACCAGCTGACCTGGATTAATTTTAAGGTGTGGCATTCATGGCTGTCTGGTGGGCACAACCCACCATAGGAAAAGTCTGGCAATGCCCATTCATGATACCTGGGACAATGTTGGACAATTTTTAGTAGGTTTCATCTAGTTGACACATCAACTAATCTAGACCAGTTTTGGGGTCCCTCAATTACGTCCCTCCTGATCACACCCATAAGAATGAGGTAGGCAGGCTTACATTTCCTTACACTAACATGCATATTGATCATTACTGCATGCATGAAAATTGATTAACTTCCCAGCTAGGCTGACCCTTCTGGGTTCCTGCTGTAGGGGGTTACATCCACATATTTTTGTCAAGAACAGAAACACTAAAGTTTGTTGTTACAATTAAGTGCATGACCACAACCAGGAAATTTTGAAGAAAAGGAGCCCCACAGGCAGATGCTTACTTGGATCTTCAACAAATTTCCTTATAACCACCCCTGAGTGACCATCAAATCCTGAACATTTTAGCCCTTTGATCTCAATCGTCTGGTAGGAGTTAGAGAACAAATGTATCTTCACCAAACTTACGTATAATGTTATATACCAGGGTGACTCCCATAAAACTCAGAAAAATTTGTGCTTTTTACACCAAATTGTCTGGTTTGGAAGTAATTACTAACAAACATACAAACATATTGGCAATTATAGTGACTAAAAGAGTACCCACGGATGGAGGCAACAGCCCCTCACCCCTCCCCCCCCCCCCCCCCACCTCTTCCTGAAGAATAGATTACAGAGCACACATCTTATGAACAGAGACAACAGAGACCTCTTCTAGCAATCATTGATCTTTTGTTTATTGACTCATCCCAGATGCTTAAGCTTATATGGCTAAAATGAAGCAGAGAAAAATAGCTGGAAGTGGTTAGGGCACAATTTTGCTGACATGTATTTACACATATGGTTTATAATAAGTGGGTTTTTTTACTCAGGCATAGGTTTATGACCACAACCAGAACATTTTTAAGAAGAAATAAAGATCCACGGGCATAGTTTTACTCCGATCTCCACCAAACTTATTATGACCCCCATAAAACCATGAAAATTAGAGCATTTTAAGTCCAATAGTCTGGAAGTAAATACTGTCTGTCTGTCTCTCTGTCCATCTGTATCTCTGTCTGTCTGTCTGTCAGTCCGTGTATCATCTATTCATGCATGAACTGTTGAAGTTAGACCATGAACCCATATATATATATTGTGTGTAAGACTAAAATGCCAAAAATGATACTTCTATAATCAATTAAACCTAGGTAACTATATCCACAAACTCATGTATATTTGAATCAGTGTCACAAGGGGAACTTTTGACAATGTCTACGAGGCCACACCCTTTTCTATGTTCACATCAGGCCAAAAAAGAAAACCAAAGAAATGATAATTTTTCTAAATGAATCTGTATAACTACTGACCTAAAACTTGGTATATAAATATGCACAACTTAAATTAAGTAATTTAAACAATTTGTAACTACAGGCCAAAAATTCATCCAAAGAGTGGGATTTGTTGTAGTAATTGATAAGGTGATAATTTAATATGATTTTAATTAGGATTTGTGAGCAAAGATCTGATCCAGAACTTGTTAAACGAGTGTACTAAGATGTTGGAGTTTGACCACCCCAATGTTCTAACACTGACTGGAGTGTGCCTAGATGGAGGCCCTACCCCTTACCTAGTGATGCCATTTATGTTTAACGGCAGTCTTCTCTCCTACCTGAAGAAAGGGAGGGACAGCTTGGTGTTGCAAACTCACAGAGATGATGTAAGTTTTTTATCAGGAGGAAATTGTATGTATTTTCCTATTTATTTATTCTATAAAAGAAGAAAATACTAAAAATGTCAATTGTTTATAATACATACATACATATATATATATGATGAGATGTCTATATGTCTGTCTGTCCATCTATCTGTATTTTTTCACCATAAGTGTAGCCAAACCTATGGGTGGATTTCTCTGAAATTTGGCATGATCATAGTTTTTTACCAACTTAAAGCATGAGCAACAAAATGCAAAAAAAAAAGTCAACATCTCTGATGAAAAATTCCAAAAATTGTACTTTGGCCAGCTAATCCCTTGGAGTTACAGACTACAGACCTAAAAATTGGTATGCATGCACAACTTGACTCTGGGAATAACATGGGCTGGGTCCCACCTGGTGATATCTTTTCCTATTGGTGTGTAAGATTAAAAATACCAAAAATAGAACTGCTTTAATATAATAATTGGAACAAAGGAATTAGACCCATAAACCCATATATATTTGGAATCATTGTCATCTATGAAAAGTTTAAATATACCATAGCCAAGTGGTTAGGGGATAGGCTACCATTCGGAAACTCCCAGGTTCCACTTTTCCCTGCTTTTACATATTTGGATATGTATGTACTTATATGTATGTACTTATATTTTGTACGTTTATCCACTTTACCACCAAAGTACCAAATCAAGTGAAGCTAAGTTTTCAGGATAAACACATGTTATGCCAAGAGTGTATTTTTAGCCAAAAAAAAAAAATTGGACCACTTGGCCACACCTATTCCTGTGGGTGTGTGAATCTATAATGTTAAAATAGTGCTTAGCTTAAACTCTTGGACCTGACATAAATACTTGGCAATAACACACATCATGACTCTGAAAGAAACATGGACTGGGTCCACCCTAGCCACACAATCATCAGGGAGTGTCAGGCTATAGATACAAATATGGTACTTGGCCAAACTACTGAAGTTGGGCTAGGTCACATTTGGCCACACCTCAATGAATGTTGGCATATCATTATATCCATGGCAAAGATGGGTATGCCTGCTAGTGAACATATATATGTATATATATATATATATATATATGTATGTATATACATATATATATATACACACACACAGTAGGAAGTCAGTTATCAGAACCTGTTCTGAAATGTTTGGATAACTGAAGTTGCTCAATTAACATAATAATAATATGTATTAGAGTTTAAAATTTTAGCTACACTAGTTAAAGTTTTCTCATTACTCACCAAATTGCAATTTTAATTCCTTGAACTCCATGGAGATAACAGCTGCACTGCTTCTACTTTGGTTAATTGGTAATATTTGTGCCATTTAATAATTGTGGCTCTTTTTGTGGTTCTAACCTGCTTGAATTTGTGTGGGTGTGGTTTCAAATAGTGTTCTTTTGTTGGTAATTCAACATCATAAAAGAATATTGGAAATATCCTAAGATCACAAAAAAATTTGAATTTGTTGGATAATTAACCAATCTACATTATTATTTGTGCTATTAAAAATAATAGTATAGATTAGTATGTGGAGATGACTTGATTATGCAAAGAAGCTGGAACAACCCCAAAAGTTTATGGGGCTTTTTTCTTCCCACCTCCCCCCCCCCTCCCGCTTCCCTCCTTTTTTAACTGGGAGTTGTAATGGGTGTGATTACCCACAATGGGTGTGGTATGTGTTAGTAAGTAAAAAGAACTACCTCTATGGAAATTCTGAATCTGTCCCTGCTAGATTTAAGTGTTTTTGTTGATATACCATTTTTGGCATTTTTAGCTATACACAGGTGAAAAGATGTAGCCAGGTGGGATACAGCCCATGTTATTCCTTGAGTGATATAGTATATGCATACCAAGTTTTGTATCTATACCTCCAATGATTTTTCTGGCAAAAATGCCATTTTTTTCTTTTTCTCAGTGCCATGGTTACTATTTTCTGGATTATTTAGTCCATGTTCTAAGTTGGGTCAAAACATATCAACATGCCAATTTCACAGAAGTCCACCCACTGGTTTTGCCAGAATAATGGTACTAATATACAGACAGACAGACAGACAGACAGACAGACAGACAGACAGACAGACAGACAGACAGACAGACAGACAGACAGACAGACAGACAGACAGACAGACAGACAGACAGACAGACAGACAGACAGACAGACAGACAGACAGACAGACAGACAGACAGACAGACAGACAGACAGACAGACAGACAGACAGACAGACAGACAGACAGACAGACAGACAGACAGACAGACAGACAGACAGACAGACAGACAGACAGACAGACAGACAGACAGACAGACAGACAGAGAGAGAGAGAGAGAGAGACAGACAGACAGACAGACAGACAGACAGACAGACAGACAGGCATCTCCTTACGTATATATATATGATGTCCATCCCTCAGAATTATGTGTTATTGCCAAGTAATATATATTATATATATATTATATATATATATATAATATATATATATATATAACTTCTTAAGCATAATTATATGATATCACAGAATTTGTGGCTGAATATTTCATTTTTCACTGCAGAATGCTGTCCAGAACAAGCTGCTAGATATTTGCATCCAAGTGGCTAAGGGAATGGAGTACCTTATCAATAAAAGAATAATCCACAGAGACCTGGCTGCTAGGAACTGCATGTAAGCATTTTTAACAATACTTCTTTTTTATATATATTTTACACATGTAAAAAATACAATTGGTCACACATGGACCTGGTAAACTCGAGAAACACAAAATAAAACTATCAATATATAAACGTTATCTCATCTTCTGTAGTTATTGGCTACTAATAAATCTGAAATAAAGCTATTGAAAGAGTAAATATGTGATAAACTGCTAGGTCTTTTTTCTCTCTGTTTGTATCTGTGTAACCTTGAAATTACTAGTGAATCCATTCTAAACTTCTGGGGCTTGACTATGATCTTCACACTGAGCTTTAATGTGAGTTTTTATTCATAAAGCAACTTGAATATCAGAAATATAGATAATTTCAATATATATAGAGAAAGAGAGAAAGAGAGTTGTAGTTTGATACCCACCAGCTCCAGTAATTGAAATAGTAATTCAATTACACATTCCTAAATAGATATTATAGCTCTTTGAGTGGTACACTTGCCTACAAAACATACTATGTAAAAAAAAACAAAAAAAAACACCCAGTAATTCTAAAATACCCTAAAGGAATCATCAAAAGTATATATATATGTTTGGCATGCACTGTGAGATTCCATCATTGGATATCATTTATAAATATTTACTACTCATTGCACACTGCCTGAATTAAAAAAAAAAAAAAAAAAAAAAAAAAAAAACTGTTCAAAAAAGGAACTACAATCAGGCACAGCAATCTTTAATGATTGAAATGAAATGTTTCTATTTATGGCACATCCTAGAAAAATTGTGACATCACACCACCGGAGCCTCAGCAGAGACAGACTCTGTCAACACACTTGTGTTTAGTTCCTAAATAATTCCCATTGAGTTTACTACACAGGCAAGCAGAAAAGATAATCACACCAAAAGTGATCTGACTGCTCTATTGGGCTTCTTCGTAAGGTGTGGTACCATATGGTGTAGTTTGCACTCAGGTCTTTGGTTGGCAAAGGAGTGGTTGGCAAAGGAATTGTTGGCAATAGTGACTAGCCTACATACTGGTGTGTTGTTTTGCTTGGAAAATATCCCAATTTGTTTCCTAACATTTCAGGGTCATAGCATTAGCTCTTTTTTTTATATTCTAAAGATTCTGAACAACTTGGAGGCTTTGGATACTGGCTATTTAGAGAAAAATATGGTCTCTTTCTGATTGCACTTGAATATGTAAAGATCATTATATGAAAGGTATATCTTAGCAAGTTACCTATTTTTAGTGTCTAGCTAGCTCAAATATGCATGTAGCTTTGATTATGTCCCTAGTGGGGGTGTTAGATCTCATGAGCCCTGTCCACACTGTCGAATACAACGGGTTTCACCCGTATCTGGAATGAGTTCAGCGTGTCCACACTACACCGGGTTTATCCCAATGGGTTCCACCCAGTTTCACCTGAAACCTTCAGAAGAGTATGCTTCAAGCGGCAAAAATTTATTTAGCATACCTGTGGCTTTATTCTTATTTTCAGCTATTAGGAGTTTAGCTACAACAGCTCTCTCCCTCCTCTTTATCCTTCATTTGTGAGATGACATTATGGAGGGTAAAAGACAGAACAAAGTAGTACACCTGAAATAAAATATCCCGTTTCTATACAGGTAGAGAAAAAAAATTTTTAATTAGCCCAGCCAATCACTCAATCAATGCAGGAGATGTGGAGCGCGTTTAGTACTATGCTAGTGTGGACACAAGAAAACATTTGCAACTGGGTGTTACTGAAGAAAGGTACAAACCCGTTAGTAGTGTAGCCATGGTTTAAAATATGTAAAGTGGCAGAGTGCCCAAATAATATCTATCCGATACCCCATCACACAACTGCAAGTTTATGTGTTACTGGAAGATAGTACTTCATAATACTCTTCAATTAGGACAATTATTGACAGAAGCCAGTTTAAAAGCCTTGATCAAGAAGTGTTAAGCAATTATATGAGCATTCCAAAAATGACTTTCCACAACCAGAAAGCTTTCATCAAGAGTTGAAATTATGGACACAGCAATGGAGTACTTGTTCTACACCTCTCCCTAAATTTCTTTGTGAAACACTAGGGCAGGTAGCTAATAAAGTTTAATTTAACATTTCCAACTTTCTGTACTTACTAATGATAGTCCCTGTATCAACTGTGACAGTGGAAAGAGGGAGTTCAGCATTGAAATACATCAAATCTAACCTTAGAAAAACCAGCATAAAGAATGAGCCTATATTGCCTTAATCAATGCACTCATGCTACAATTTATCCACAAAGCTATTAACCTGGACTATGATGATATAGTCTCTGCCTATGCTAACAAAATACCCAGTAGACTTTTTATTCAAAGGCCACTTCAAAACTAATAATGACCAGAGGCCCATTTACAGCTTCACTTGCAATGATGAAGGCACTTAGTCCAACAAACACTATCCTAGATATTATTGAAATTGAAATTAGAGGAGTTTCAAGTTAACTCTTCTGCTTGGCAGTGAATAAAATTGTTGGATAAATGACTTCCACAAAAGTGCTTCCTCAGCAATTGTGAATGTTTCCAGTTTGCTTTGTTTCAGTTATTGATTTTCTAGTGTCTCCAGCCCTAGACACTGCTCATTATAGTGTAGGGGATTTTTAAAAAATTTTGTTGTCTTTTTTCTAAATATTTTCAAATTCCTGGTGTAATTGGTGTGTAGGAAGGGAAATTTTCTTCAACAATACCCCCATGCATTCATTCATGGGAGAGATCACTGTCCATACTGCTTCCTTCCCCACCTCCCATGCCCTGGTTGTTGTTTGTTTCTTAGTTGTTTTTTTTTAGTAGTTGCATACATAGAGGCCCATTTGCAGCTTGGCATGCAATGGTCAAGGCATATTATCCAACAAACATTATCCTAGACATTATTGAAAAGGGCATTGGAAGAGTTTCAAGTTAATTTTCTGCCTGGCAGGTACTGAACACCTGACGTTATACAGAACATAACTCCACTAATAGCCAAGAAGAATAACTTCAGGTACTTAGCTGTTTTAGCTAAGCTTCAGCTCACTAAAGAGTCTTCCATTCTCAGCTGCACTGGCAAGCTAGATTTAATTTTCTTTCATTCATTTTTTTGCATTTTTATCAGCCATTTTAAAAATGGGTAGCATGGGTGGATATGCTGTCGACCTATCACCTACCTAATGAACACAATTTGCTTAAAATTAAGACTTTTAACCTCTAACTTTCTAGTTGGACATTTTAAAGAAATTTGAAGGCCTTCTGCACCCCTAGGACCACGTAGGGAGCAGAATGAAGATTAATTCGCTGTCCCATGACACACATTTCAAAAGTTTTTCTTTGCAGTTACGCAGGCAGGCACACAGACAGGGAGTTAGTAAAAATAATATGTAGAATTATAGCTACATAGCTAATATTAACTGTTTCAGAACTGAAATGAATGTTTTACGGTTATTTACTTTATAGCTATTTCTAGCCATACATTTAATATTATTAAATTGAACTACAAAGGCCACTTCAAAACTAATAATGCTTATAGCTACATAGCAAATATTAACTGTTTCAGAACTGAAATGAATATTTTACAGTTATTTACTTTATAGCTACTTCTAGCTACATGTAAAATATTATTAAATTGGACTACAATTTAAATTGAATTTAACTGAACTTACGTGAGTTGATCATAATGATTGCACTAGTGATTAAACTTGAGTTATCTTTGACAGTATTGTCTTACTTGTTACCATTTTTGAACCTTTTTTTGTTTTTTGTTTTGTAGGATTGATTTTAATTTTGTGATCAAAGTAGCTGATTTCGGACTGTCTGAGAGTTTGAACACTTCAAAGGATTATTTCCGTCAGGACCAAGGAAGTGCCACCAAACTTCCCATCAAATGGCTGGCACCAGAGAGTATGAATGATGGAAAATTCTCAGAGAAAAGTGATATGGTAATATATGATTAGTGTTTAAAAAGCAAGTGCAATAATTATGTATGGCTTTGGAGTAATTATATTACCAATCAAGTTATGTGTGTTTTGAGAAGGGCTCAAGCACATCTTCCTACACTTATCTGGTACATACATTAAATTTTTTAAAACAAGCATGGTGCCTATTGAGTAGCATATAAATACACTAACAAATGTACCCATTGTTGACCAGGATTTAATGCATGAGACAGATAGAACACAGGCATTGTGTATGTAGCTATACGAGTGCTTTCAGTTACTGCATACATGCAACAAAAACATCTTTACCACTTTCAAGAAGTATCTTTGTAGAAGGGGAGCATCACATTGTGTAAAATTAAGCTGCATGTGGTTGGGCATGATTGGCTGGATATTCATTTATAGTCCAGAATTGCAGTAGCTCCAGTTTATATGCATTGCCTCCTTGGACTCATGTGGATGAAAATATTTTTGTGTGTGATCAAATTACATGTGTGGTTTTTATTACAGCTCTGTGGTTACTCATGCTTGAAGAAAGTTTACTTAAGCATTTAAAAATCCACTTTGTCAGTTCCTGATGCCCTTGGAGTCCTCCATACTCCAACCCGGTCAAATTATAAGCTAATGGTAATGAAAACATTTATAAGTAAATAAAAAAATTAAAAAAAGAATAGATTTACGGTTTCCCCAAAAAGTATGGAAACAAGTAAAGATCTATCAAGAAATATGGAAACAAGGCATAAACACTCAATTATTATGTGCCTAATTCTACATCCCTAAATCACTGCCTCCAGACTTTATAACTTGATATTTTTGTACTCCTATTATGCATGATGATGGAGTCACCTATTTTCTTTCCATACTATTTAAGTTTCCTTTTTGTTAAGGGGGGTGGGAGGGGAAGGGTGTCGGGTTTCTTTACAATATTGCAAACGAAAATGTATTTAACCTGTTCATTTAATAGTATATTTTTGTACTTGAAATAAAGTTTGGAGTCAGTAAGTTAAGGATGTAGAATTAGGCATGTTATAATTGTGTGTTCATGTCTTGTTTCAATATTTCTTGGGTAGATTTTTCTGGTTTCCATGCTTATTAGGGGAAACCCTAATTTTTTTTCCATTTATTTATAAATATTTTATTACTAGTTAGTGTGTATTTTTTAAAATTTATAATAAGTCTCTTTCCCCCCCCCCCCCCCCCCTTTTTTTTTTGCGGGGGAGTGGGGTGGAGGTGGTGGAGGTTTATTTGTAGTATTGTGAAAGCAAATATTTATTCTTCTGAATATTTTATGCACTAGATGAAATAAAGTTTGAAGTCAGTGATTTTGGAATGTAGTATTAGGCATATATAATAATTTATTACACATTTTGATAATAATTTTAAGAATCAGAAGTAATATCTGTTAGGTGATGCTGACTCAAATGAGAACTCAGTTAACTAATTAATATCAAATTCAGGTATCTGAAATTTTGTAGTACTTTGGCATGCATTTATGAGATAGAACTACACATGGCATCCAGTGCCACCACTATACGGATCTGTTCAAATTTTTCCAGAAATGGTCAGGAAAATACGGAATATGAAAACTACATAAATTACATAAGATTTCACTAATTTCTTTGCTACATAAAAAGTAGTGAGAAAATACTTAGGAAGTGATTAATCTTTTCCATGATATCCTTACAGTGTACTGCAGGATTCTTATGTGGAAGGAGCTCTTGACTCCCAAATAGTAGCTGCAACTGTCAGGAAGTTAGCTAAGTTGTCTTCAGAAGCTAAAGAGTCAGAAAAGTCTGAAAATAGGTGGAAACTTCATATGCCATTGTTGCTGGTTCAAAAGGTGACAAATATGCATATTGAAAGTTATGTAGCTATCATTTAGGTGTTAATCAGGGTGGATTAAATGATATATCTCCCCATGTGATGATACAGCTGCTATTTTACTTCGTCTCTCTGAAAATCAGCGGACACTTATTGATTATTTCTAGAGTAATTGCTTGCTTCTCCTTGTTATTATTAGGATATAGTTATATCAATCAAGATAAGGAGAAGGCAATTCTTTATTTTGTTAATATTCATGGTATTGTTTGGATCTTTTGTCTTTGATTCTTCGGTTAATTTGGTTGGGATATATTTAACTTTAGAGATATAAACCTTCATACTTTTTAGGACTTGCGGGTTTACCTAGACGGTCTACTGATTTTCAGGATAGTTTTGCTGGATGAAATCAAATCAGTTTGTTCGGGGCTGCCATGTCGATTCTAGGGTTAATTTTCATTATCTATATGGTATGGGATGCTTATTATCAAGAAATACATTTTGTGGGATGATTAGAAGTTAATCACAGGTCTTATTCATTAGAGTGAGGACTAGTTTCTCCTCCCTTCCTACATACTTATAGTGATTAGCCACTTTTGTCACCATTGAATAGATATATATATGTAAGTACTATTTACGCCTTTATTAAGTGCAATAGTATCTGAATATTTGGAAAACAAATCGGTCTACATAATACATTTAATGAGATCCATGTAAGTATTCCCATGAAGTTTGACAAAGCATCAATGAAATTGTAAATCAGAAAATTTGCTATTGATTATAAAATAGATTGTGATGATGCCCAAATTTAAACACTTTGTCAAATACTTGAGATCTCCAATGGATGACTTTCAGTATGTACATTTTTTAGATACAATTCTTCATCTGCTATCCATCCCAGCAAGTAATGCTGGCTGTGAGAAGATAATTAGCTTGGATAGGTGTATCAAAACTGACTTTAAATCAGTTCTCCACCCTGATACAGTTTCTTCTCTAATTGGTGTCCATTTCAATTTTGTATTTAATTGCTTAGAATATTCCGATTTTGAGCCATCTTTTCTTGATACGGCCTAACTGTGCACAAGAGAAAAGAAAGTGAATTATAAACATTCAGTGACATCTTAAATTGCAAGCACATCAATATTTAAATATGCCAATTTGGTTACTTTTTTTTTCTTATGAGTGTTTATACTGAAATTGATCCAAAATACTGAAAAAAAAAATCGTGTATAAAATGCTGAAAGAAGATTACCTGAGTTGGCAACACTGGGATTCTATAAAAGAGGATGTCATAGTTTCATTGTGATATACCTTGATTACAGGAGTAATCTGTAACACAAATTAATGCATGCAATTATTTGTACTTTATTGAAAGGAATTGAAGTGAATATATGAAATCTTGCCTGAATAGAATTCACTTCACTTTGAGGTAGCGATGAAAAACATTTATTTTTCCCAGTCAGGAAGAAATGAAATGAAAATCCAAACTTTATAATCAGCATAGCATAATTTTTTTTATTTGTTATTATCTAGAAGCTTGGCAGTGTTTGAATCTTCTTTATATTATTACAGTGGAAATGATCAAGTCAACAATAAATAAAGAGTGCTAGAGCACTCTAATATACAAAAGTTTGTGTGAGTGTGTGGGTGGGTGCGTGCATGCGTGTGTGTGTGTGCATATCTGTGCATGCATGTTTGTGTGTATTCCTCAATGAACAGCCAGATGGCTGAATGGGTATTGATGAAGCATTGCAGATATGATCTTGGGTGTGTAAAAAATTTTTTTGGAAAAATATCACTGCTGGTGGGGAAAAACAGAAATCGAATTTTTAAATAGACAAGACTGGAAATTTCCAGCCAAAAACCTGCTCACTTATGATTTAATGTTTTGATTTAATAATAGTTAAAAGAACAACAAAAAATACCCCAGCCATGAATAGGTGTTGAACCGGGGACCTTAGCACTGCTTGTCAGAGAAAGATTTATAACAACAAGATTAAGATTACCAAACAAGTAACATTTACATTCTGTGAAGCCCAGTTGTTAAGGCATAGCTTTCCCAAGCTGAAGTAAATGGTTCAAAACCTGGAATGGGTTGGTTTGTCTTT
Organism: Lycopodina hypogea; assembly: GCA_963969325.1. Lineage (NCBI taxonomy): Eukaryota > Metazoa > Porifera > Demospongiae > Poecilosclerida > Cladorhizidae > Lycopodina > Lycopodina hypogea. The sequence continues at coordinate 4,875,481 of OZ017786.1, read as the reverse complement.
TTTCTTTTCCATTTTATCATTTTTTTTCTTTCCTTCTTTCTTATTATCTTCATTCTTTTATCCACTCCTTTTTTTTTCCTTTTTAAATGTAAAAAAAATAAGAATAAATAAAAAAAATAAAATATAAAATTTTTTTAAATCATGGAAATTGGTGGGTTCTATAGAAAACACAGTAGATTATGTGTTGCTGTTTTTTGTTGCTATTATCAGTAAATGTTAAAAATTATCATAATCTGGAATCTATGAGTGCTACAATCATTACCTAAGAACAAATCTATAGCTGTATGTGAACTTAGCAAATTGTAGTCGAAATGTCCTAAGAACCTATTTTATATTAACATGTGAAACACACACAAAGATAAAGAAAATTTTAAAATATGCATGTATGATGCAATTCCCTCTCCTTTTCAGTGGGCCTATGGAGTGACATGCTGGGAGGTGTTCAGTGGAGGAAAGACCCCTTACCCAAGTATTCACCCTCTCAAGCTGTTCAAGGAAATTGAATCTGGCTACAGAATGGAAAAACCACTCAATACTGCCTGTTCGGAGGAGATGTAAGTTTCTAAAGTGAATAAACAGAGATATCATTGTGTCAATGATTGTCATTAATAGCTCAGGGAAGAGTGTTAGGGTGAGAATATTCCCTAAATCACGGTTGACTAGTGATGTGTAGTTAGGTATGAGGACAGAGGTGACAATGAGGGTGAGTGTGCTGTGGTGTCTAAGACTCAGACTTACACTAACTGCACCAGGATAGTCTCCATGCATAAATTAACAGTTCAGATTCATTGATCTGATATGTTCATCTTGTGTCCATCCTCTGATCTTTTTTGTAGCCATCTTCCTGTCCTTGTGGACACACAGAGTTGTTTTGGTCTTGTGATAGTAATTTTATCTGATAATTATATAACAAGCTTTCCAACTTTCTTTACCAGATGTGTTATTCCAAGAATTACAATCAAATGCATTCCAACCCTCCCTAATTATCAGAGAATCTCCTGATTTTATTGGCAGATCTCCCTTTTCCCGAGCTTCATTAAATTCTCCCTAATTTTAAACCCTCTACCTTAAGCTCTCACTTTTTATCCCTAAAAAATTTTATTTACCAAAAAGTCTCCCTAACATTCATCTCCAAGGGTTGGAATATCTGCACACCTCCCATGTCTCCCCTTCATCATCATCCAGGAGATTGTCTGAAGTATGCTGGTCCCTAGTTCGCCATCAAAACCCCACCAACACTAAATACCAAGCATGCCATGGTATATCCTTTGCACTTCATATGTACCATGATGCCCTTATCAATAACATGTGTTAAACTTCTGGGAGGTTGTTGAGCAACTGTGTTGCAAAGCTTGCAGATCATCTACTTTGTTGTGCTTGCTCAAAAGCTAAATAAGCTATGCCTGGCACCATGTGACAGAACATATTGAAACATGAAATTCTCATTAGTTTAATGAGGTATAAAATTATTTTATTTTTTATGCCAACTGCTATGATTAGAAACTTACAGAAGGATGGCAAAGGGTCATTTCATCAAGTTAAACATGTAACAGATGAGCACAATGAAGAACTAGCTGAGTCAAGGTCAACAATATTTATTCTCTGGTGGATAATTTTCTTGATGCCATGAAATTTTATCACCCTGTGCTTTCTATGTAATTATTGAATTTGATTTCTATTCAGTTGTGTACTTCAACTATTATAAGAATTTCAATAGTTCATCAGATTTTAAAATTGACAACATTTCAGTTCAGGTATAAATATTAAATAAATATTCTATGATTTCAGAGATAGAGATTGAACATGATTAATAAAAGCAGAGTAGATTCCAGATGTATAGTTAGTTAGGTAATTATTTAACTTTTTCCCACCTGCTCAGTTACATGTCAATGTGACAGAGTGTGGAATGTGGGATAATTAAAATTTGGCTTGCTAGAAGTGAATGCCGGCTTTTAGTCAGCTACTTTACAGTTTTTCTCTTAATCACAGCTCCTCCTCTCCAGTAAGAGAGTGGTCTTTATAACTTAATCTTTTATTTAGCATGATTACATCTTATTAATGTTCTAAAAGATTCCTTGAAATTGGGCTTCCCAATGTCCAATGATGCGTTGGTTATTTAAATGAATGGTAAGATGTATTTTTCCTGTGAAAATTATGGTGAAAATATCTTCCCGCAAAATTCTAACAATCTCACCTTGACCAAGAAACTTGACATGCATACATAACTTACCTCTGGGATTAACATGAGCTGGGTCTCACCAGTTAGCACCTCAACATATGGGATTGTTCATAAGTGATTATGTATGTAAGATAACTAGTAATTTGATCATTAGAGAAGAAATCTTCCAAATATTGTGATCGTTCATTTAGTTGGACAACCAAAAGTGAAGCTGCAATGGGTTTCTGGTATCACTTCATTTTAGTTAAGTTGTTTTGCCTATCTCACACTTTTATTAATTACAACTTGTTAATTGTTATGAGATTAAATAGATATGTGCAAACTGTGAAGTATGTAGTCTCTGATACAATGTGGGGATGCACTATAGTTTGTATGTTCATAACTATTTGGTTTAATGATCAGTGAGTCATTTTATTGCTATGATTCACTTAAAAACACTATTTATTTATGCTACTTTCCAGTTATCAACTAATTATGAAGTGCTGGAAGGAAAAACCAGAACATCGTCCAACCTTTACGCAGCAGATAGAGGATCTCTCAACTCTCTTAGAGTTACAAGCTGGGTACCTGGGCAGCCTTGGGACCAGTGATGCAGTTGTGGCTACCAGTAATGAAGGTTTGTTGTCACCAAGCAGTGAAAGGCCTTTTGGTGAAGAGAGAGGTGTTGTGATAGACCCATTGAGCAACAAGGAAGGTGCACCCACAGATGAAAACATGACTGCACACACCAGAGGTGATGGTTCAGTTCCACCTCAAGATTTTGTGGAGAGAAAATGTGAGTCCTCTGGAGATGAATGTGGAGACACACAGTGAGGACAGTCCCTCTCAAACTATATCAGTTATGTTTTATTTACTTAGAACTTGCAGTTTTAGTTTTTTGTTATGATTAGTTTTTTTGTATAAACTCATAATTTTTTTTTTTCTCTGGTAATACTTTTTGATTTAAGAGAACATATATTATCAGTTGTAAAGATAAATTTTACCTCTAAAAAGTCCTTAACTTTTGTTATTAATATATTGATTGCTAGCAAAGGTTATCCACTCTATGATGCAGCTTACAAAAGAAGTGACTAATTACAAAATCAAGGTGTGAACAACTTTCAAAAGTGGGCATGGAGGTCCTGATATTTAAATTTAATTCAAAATCAGGTAATTCCCATTAATATATCTATGCCATTTACACACATGCACATGGGCGGGCGGGCAGGCAGGCGGGCGGGCAGGCAGGCAGGCACGTACACACACACACACATACATGTACACCTTGAACCTGCCCATGGTACGAAGTACCATGATGGCAGTGTCCTGGATGAATCCAGGACCAATGACAATAAACTTTGCTTATGGCCGCATCACACAGAAATGTTGGTGTCTGGTCAGATCTCCTTGTCTTCGAAATTTCCTTTCACAGGCACAACTTAGTGTTCTTAATTCAGATTGCTTGTTAGCTGATCAGGTGTTCCATCGCCTGGATGTTGAAATCTTCTGTAATGGAATTTGCCCCCTTCCACGAAGAAGTAATTAGAAGTAGACAGATTCCACCCAACGCCTGGGTCTTCTTTCCACCCCGACCAAACTCAGTTTCTTACTCTGAGCAAACTGGCTTCCCTCAACACTGAGATATAATATATAATTTGATAACTTTAGAAACACTACAGATATATAGATATATGGATAATAACACTATTGACCAATAACTATACAGGTCACTCCAACACTTCAACTGAATAAAAATACACAATCACTCAGACTAAATACACAACCCTCCGACTGACTAAAAATACAATGTTCTGTCCTTTTATAATTTATGAGTAATCTCCCCTATGACATCACATGTTTTCTAGTTAATTATCTTTTGGTCAGTTTTGTGGTTTCGATATCTTGTTCTTTCTCCGATATTCCCCCATCCTTTGATCGAGATCCCTGATCGCGAGACAGCCTGTCGGCATTGCCCTTGTTCTTTCTCTGACATCTTTTCTACACCATCAGAACACAAATGAAACCACCCCTTCCTGTCCTGGAAAAACTCATGCCATCTATCATACACACCAATTGCCTGCAAGTCCACTTTCAGAACATCCCTCCACTTAGCTGTGCGGTCCCAAACCAACTTCCTACCATGCTTATATAACATACTCACTCCTGCACCACTACTCCTATTGCGCTAATCCGCCACCATAGCACTAAAGTAGATATTAAATAATGTGGGTGCCAGGGTACATCCCTGCCGTAAGCCATTCCGGACCTCAAACCTATCAGATACAGTCGAACCCAATCTAACCTTAGCATGCTTCCCCTCATGGAAAGACTTCACAACATTCAACATTTTTTCTGGCACACCATACTTCTCTAGGGCCTTCCTCAAGTCTACAAATAACACATACAACGACTCGCCATGTTCCCTCACTTTCTCCACAAGCTGTCTAGCAACAAAAATCATATCTGCACAACCATGTCCTTTCCTGAATCCACTCTGTGACTCTGGCAAAAAATTTTCAGAAATCACTTGCAATCTTCCCTGCACAATTCTGCCTGGTACCTTCCCTACCACATCCAACAAACTTATTCCACACCAATGGTCACACTGCTTCAGGTCACCTTTCTTTGGGATTGGAACAACCACTGCATCCTGCCAGTTTCTCACCAAATGTTTAAAACAAATGTGTTACCATGGTTACCACAATGAGTTACTTGACAAGTTGGTGAGGTACGTGACAAGTTGGTAGGGTTTATAGATAATACAAGTAAACAAATGTAGTGATAAATGAAATTAACTTATATACAAACAGTAGTGTTAAATGAAATTAACTTATATTGCACTCACTAATAATACCTTGCAAGTTTGAAATGGTTTCTGTTGTTATGGAAGTAGCCACTTGAAAGAGAATTTTATGACTAGAATTATTCAAATTTCAGACTACCAAGAGACTTCCAATTTGTTAAGTACAAGTGAAAATATCTGTAGAATAAAATAAAAAATATTAAACAAGTGCCAAATTAACTTAACTTATTATAACTAGTAGAACTTGGAGAGAGACAAATATAGCAACCATTCAAAATTTCAAATTTTAGTTCGCGATCGCACACACACACACACACACACACACACACACACACACACACACACACACACACACACACACACACACACACACACACACACACACACACACACACACACACACACACACACACACACACACACGCACTCACGCACACACACACACACACACAACATGCACACATTGTAAATCAGAATCCCTGATGTCTCCTTGTGATGCCACTCCTAAACTATTGCACTTGTTAAGGTGAAATCACAGGACTTATGCAGTTTGACCTGATGCATGTTGTGAAAGCATCAAATGAGAGAGTAAAAAAAAAAAATAAAAAAATCAGAAACCAGGTCTGGTTTACTTGTTTATACATTATAAATTATAATCCAGGATTCCCTCCATGATACCACCCCTCCTAAACTATGGCACTTGTTAAGGGGAAATCACAGGATTTATGCAGATTTACAAAGTATATTTGGGGAAAGCATCAAAAGAAAGAGTAAAATTTCAGAAACTAGGTCTGGTTTACTTTTCCCCTCTCCTCCCCTCTTTTTCCATACTTTTTCTCCACAGATAGAGCTAGACTTGCCTTTAGCAGGTGGAATTTGACAGAGATGAATTACTGCCCAAATAATATCTATCCTCTTACTTTTCCAAGATGATAAAGTACATTATTATATGCCCACTCCAACCCCACACAATAAATTCATAAAGCAGGTGTTTGTTTTAAAATTGGCCATCATAAACTGGATTGAGTCAAAGAGTGGATGAAAATTTGAATAGGAAAATTGCATTTGTAATATGTTGGAGTAACCATCAATGAAGATGAAGTAGCAGTCTATGGTGAAGCAGCAGGATATTAGACTTCTTCAAAGATAAAATTTGGGCAAATTGTATGTGAGGTTTCAGGGTTGGAGCTAGTAGCTGTCTTGGTCTTGCTATGTAGATTGTGGTAATGGGTTAGTGGTGTCTTTTATCTCATTGCTCACCACATGTTGTCCTCTCTATTTAATTATTATGATACTTGAGGTGCAACCCTTAAAAAAGGGGGGGGGGGGGAAATGTTAGTAACTCAATTATGAACCCAACTGGGCACAGCAAAGCTGATTTATCCTTCATTCAATTCCTAGACATTATCAATTTCCCAAAATTGAAATAACAATAACTTGCCTGGACTATAAGAATAGGGGGAGAATACAAAAAAAAAAAAAAAAAAAAAAAAAAAAAAAAAAAGGCTTCCTTTTTGCTTCTTGTGGTAAAAGTTTGGCTCACATTTGACTTCCTGAACCTAATGCCTGCCTTCAAAGGCTGTAGGCCAGCTCTTTTTTTGTGTGTTTGGTTTAATTAGTCTGACATTCCAGGAAGCCAGCAGCCAATCATGGTCACTGCAGAGACTAATTGTGTTAGTGGCACTTGAGTATCTCTGAAATGTTGAGGAAGAGTACAAAATATATTTCTAGGAATAGGTGTTCACAGGATGTGGTCATATTGCAAATGCTTTCCCACAAATCAACTAACCAAACAATAATATATATATATATATATTTATTTATTTATTTATTTATCCATTTCTATCTATTTCCATCTATCCATCTGTATCAATCTCTATTTCTTTCTATCTATCCATCCATCTATCTCTATCTGTACCTGCATCTCTCTCTCTCTCTCTCTTTAAATCAAACTAATGACTTTTCCACTTAAAAAGGAATAAATAAAATTTAAAAAAAGGAAGATGATGAAAATTAAAGGAAAATGGAAAAAAAAAATATATATATGTTGGTGGGGAGGGAGGGAGGGGGGGGGGGGGGGGCATTAGGGCTACAACAAAAACTTTTCTTCACCCTAAACTTTACCTATAATTCCCTTGCCACCCTGTAATTTCAAATGTTGCATCCTTTCTTTCCTATCAGACTCTACTGCTACTTTCTCAGTCTGTAATATAGTAAATTCCTTTATTAACTATTTACTAGTGTAGGTAAGTGTGATCTAGCAAGACAAATTGTCTTTTGTCATAATCGATAAAATTAGAGATATGCTAAGGTCTCCACTAAGGACTTAATTTTCTCTTGGATAGTGTTAGTTCTTCCTCTCCAGATATCTTTATTCTGAATAGAACCTTTTTCCTAAACTTTTTTATGAAGTTTCGATGATCACAAGAGCAGTATCAGGCACCAAAAAATTAATTATTCTTTTTTTTAATTGTGCACAACATGCCAGACTGATGGAGAAGCACATTAATATATTAGATTATGGCCCTACTAAGACCATTTGAAACAAACAAAAAAAAAGAAGTGGCAACAGTTTCATTTTCTTGTTTTTTATGGGTTCTGGCCATTTTGAAAAATAATCAACAAGTGTAGTAACATATTGGTTGTCATTTGTGGTATCTGGCAGTGGGCCAACTAAGGCAATATCAATCTATATAAACAAAACATTATAATCAATTTATTGTCAGTTAAAATACTATTTTAGTGCATGCAACATATCTGTTGCAATACTTTTGGTTTACAGCAATAGGATGCGGGTCAGTATTAGCCTTTATGAATTTTGCATTGTTGCATCTCTGACAAATATCACAACACCTAACTTACTCACAAATGTTTGAAGTCAATAAAGTCCAATAAAATCTGACTACATATTTTTTCCATTCAACCAGTTAGCTGTATTGCATCTCTCAGAACCTGACCTGCAAATTTACCTTTGGAAATGAATAATCCCAATTGGGTGTGGAAACCTATTAACTGGTAAAGAGAGAGAAAAAAAGATGACAGACAATGGCAAGCCCTAGTCTGCAAACCCAGCATGCAACATATTCTATAAATAATAAACTGAGAAGTAGGGCAAAAAATGTCAATGCTTTAGGAGATTTTTTGGAAGTAGTAGCAGCGGTGATGTCTTACCTCAACATGTCATCCCTACATGACAAGCCATCATCTTCCATTGTCTTGCATGACATTTTGACAGTGGATGATTATTCCAGGCACAAAGTCTTGAAAGCTATAGCACAGCATGTTGTCAGTGGGTATGTGGACTTGGCCACTGTATTCTTCCCTAGAGATAGTAAAGATGAAGGAAAGCACAGCCTCTGGTGGTGGCGAAGATGCAGGTTCAGCCTATGAGAATGCCTGTGAAGCGCTGACTTTAGGCTTTTCATTTCAGATTTCAAAGACCCAGTACACGAAGGTGATGGTGATCACATGCCAATCATTTGAATGTACTTGTTATTGTTACTTAGGGCTACTGGGAGAAAGAATTATGCAATAGAAGCATTAATACTTCTCTCACAATATGACATAACTCTTCCATGTAACTTGGCTGAACAATTGAAGTGGTCTCTCTTCGTCAATGTACATGGTCTTCCGGGGGAACAACATAATTCCCACTTGCATATGGAACACTTGAATAAATTAGTTAAGGTGTCCATAGAATTGAAGGTCTAGGTGCTAACAATATGAAGAGTGGCAATGGCAATGGGTGTGCTTGGCAAGACTACTGGGTCATTTGATGGTAAAGATGGTGATGTTTTCCCGAGTGAAAAACACTCTGAACAATCACAACTTAAAGATCTGGATAAAATTATACAGCAGTTGCTCAAACGTGACCCATTCAACAATATGCTAAAACCAAACCACTATTCTTTTCCTTGTATGAGAAAGAATTTAATTAAAACATTGAATGATGACCAACTGAAACACTGAATGATAAAACAATATTCTATATTGTACCAACCCAATATGCCACCACCAATACAGATGATAACTGTGATGACACGAATAAATCTGATGTTCAGTATTAAGTATTCTTAATTATGAAGTTTGTTGTTGATACTGTGGCAGTGCAGTTAGTACCATCAAGTTTGCATTTCCTGGCATAATGCTCCTTATTTCCCCAAGATTAAAGAATTCCTACCTGAAAGCGTGACCCCTAAGAAAAAAAGCAAAAAAATAATAATATTAATAATAATAACTTCAAATTTTGATATTTGAATTGTGTTACACTCACACTCTGTATTAAAATTCTGCACACCTTACCCTCATTATTGACATGCAAGTCACTCGAATTTAAACCCATTTTCAACTAACATACAAGTTTACCTATTTATATATGTATATTTATGTATATAAATATATGCCAGAGGCCCATTTGCAGCTTCGCTTGCAATGATCAAAACACTTCGTCCAACAAACACTATCCTAGATATTATTGAAAAGGTAATTGGAAGAGTTTCAATTTAACTCTTCTGCTTGGCAGTGACTGAAATTGTTGGGTAAATGACTTGCACAACAGTGCTTCCTCAGCAATTGTGAATGTCTCCAGTTTGCTCTGTTTCAGTTATTGATTTTCTATTATCTCCAGCCCTAGACGCTGCTCATGACAGTGTAGGTTTTTTTCTTATATTTCTTTGTTGATTTTTTCTAAATCTTTCAAATTCTTGGTCTAATTGGTGTGTAGGAAGGGACATTTTCTTCAATAATACCCTCCTGCATTCATTCATGGGAGAAGTCACTGTCCATACTGCTTCCTGCCCCCATTTTCCATGCCATGGTTGTTGTTTCTTTCTTTCTTCTTCTTTTTTTTAAAGTAGTTGCATACATAGAGGCCCGCCCATTTGCAGCTTTGCATGCTATGTTCAAGGCACATTATCCAACTAACATTATCCTAGACATTATTGAAAAGGGCATTGGAAGAGTTTCAAGTTTATTCTTCTGCTTGGCAGTGATTAGATAAATCATTTCCACAACAGTGCTGCCTCAGCAATTATGAATATCCCCAGTTTGTTTTGCTTCATTCATTGATTTTCTACTGTATTCAGCCCTAAACACTGCTCATGATGGTGTAGGGTTGTTTTTTTTTTGTTGTTGTTGTTGTTTTTTTCCAAATATTTTCAAATTTCTGGTCTAATTTGTGTCCAGTAACAGATTTTTTTTTTTTTTTTTTTTTAATAATACCCCAATTCATTCATTCATGGGAGGGGTCACTGCCCACATAGCTCCCCATCCCCAATCCCCACTTCCCATGCCAGGTTGTTCTTTGACCTAATGTCTGGACAGCCATAAATGGGTAAATGGGTATAGTTACATCCTTACATAGTTACTTTCAATATTTTTCATTCACTCTTTTTAATTTGTTATTTTATTTGGAGTCAGTGTAGTTATACACACTCCACATAACTACATTTTTCATTTATTATTTTTTTCCTATTAATTTATTATTTAAATTTTATAAATATTATCAATGGTTTAAAATTTATTCATTGGTGGTAATGATCAAATACTATTCTGGTCAACATTCTATGAGTTGACAAAGTGGTTTGATCATTGCTAGTGTAGCTGCAAATGGGCCTCTGGTTTGCTTAAAAGAAAGACGTTAGTTTATCACTAACTTTTTGGTTGTACATTTTAAAGAAATTCGAAGGCCTTCTGCATCCCTAGGACCATGTAGGGAGCAGAATGAAATTTAATTTGCTGTCCCACGACCCACAGTTCAAAAATTTTTCTTGCCAGTTACACAGGCACGCAGGCACCCATGCAGGCATCCATGCAGGCACCCACGCAGGCATGCAGGCAGTGAGTTAGCGAAAATAATGTATGGGGAATATACTATCGAAACAATTGTCTACTTTCTGAATATATTAACTTGGGTTTATATATATATATATATATATATATATATATATATATATATATATATATATATATATATATATACCAGAGGCCCATTTGCAGCTTTGCTTGCAATGATCAAAACACTTTGTCCATTAAACACTTCCTAGATATTATTGAAAAGGTAATTTGAAGAGTTTCAATTTAATTCTTCTGCTCAACAGTGCTTCCTCAGTAATTGTGAATGTCTCCAGTTTGCTTTGTTTCAGTTATTGATTTTCTAGAGTCTCCAGCCCTAGACACTGCTCATAATGGTGTAGAGTTTTTTTTATTTTTTTTTTAATTTTTTTAATTTTGTTGTTTTTTCCTAAATATTTTCAAATTCTTGGTCTAATTGGTGTGTAGGAAGGGACATTTTCTTCAATAATACCCCCATGCATTCATTCATGGGTAGCATAAATTTATGGAGTTGGGATGTATATTTATGGAATGGAACACGTATATCATAGGTTCGAAGTGATATTGTCTCAAAGGTGGAGTTGTACTTAATGAGATTACTTGCTAAATGCTTGCCGGTTACAGTATTTTATACAAGTATCCTAATCAGGACCACTGGGGTCTCAATAAACTTTTCAACTAAGCAGCTGAGACCTCGTGGCTTTTTTTCCCCCCCATTTGGTGCCTAGCAGTGTTGGCACACCTCTGCTGTTCTTCCAATGGTCACTTAGCATTCTCTTGAATAATTTTTTGACAATACTTCATTCGAAAGTTGCCATTAGCCAATTGATTTTTGTTGCTGCTGTTTCCATGTTTTTTCATTTGGTTGTTGTTTTCTGAAGTCCACCACTCTGATTGTGCATTTTATGGTCATGTTTGTTACTTCTATTACTACTGTTTCTTGGAATTCACCTCTCCTGTCATGCATTTATGTGGCTGTTG
>OZ017786.1:4786207-4858707 GCA_963969325.1 Lycopodina hypogea | reverse complement strand
CTTAGCTCCTCCTGGATGGCTGCACTGCATGATCTAACTTATAGTTTAATTTCCCAAGCTTTCGCTGACTTCTATGTTTCCAATCTAAAGCCACAAAACAGCCCTTAGTCAAATGTGGTGAACCGAATTACAAGACGGAAGTAAACAAAATAAAATACTCCCATAAGCTATTCACACTAAAGTATTATTCCCAAAATTTTTGGGGGTATGATATCGAACGGTGTAAGGAGTAAAGGGTCGGCAAGTGGGACGTGTTGTGTGCCCAGACTTTTATAATAAGTTTCTTGCCGCTGGACCTGTATTGCGGCTGTTTTGGACATTTAATCCTGGGCATTCCGTAGGCTTAATTGGTATTTCCAAGTGCAGAGCTGAGTCATCCCACATTTTAGGCTGCCTTCCTTTCCAGTTAAGAAATTACACTCCAGTTCCTAATCAGTGAAATTTTCTACAACCCAGTAAGTTGATGCAGCGGCTGATTTGGACATTTAATCCTGGGCATTCGGTGTGCTTAACTGGTGTTTCCTAGTGCAGTCATCCCACTTTTGAGCTGAGTCATCTCACGTTTTAAGCTGGGATTCCCTACCAATTTAGAAGTTACACTACAGTTACTAATCAGTGAAATTTTTACGACCCTGGTATGTTGTTGTAGCCTAGCTAATCTTTAAAAGAAACAACAAAAAACTACTATTGTTTTACAAATAGCTGTATTCTTGTCTGAGTGTTGGCCATTGTACTGTATGACAGTGAAATTTTATTAACTTGGATAGCTCTCTAAGAACTTAATGTTTATATTTTCTAGAAGGGTATAATAAAAAGTCAAGCATTATCTGGCAAGTGCTTTATCTAGATTATACTCATCTGGCATAGTAAGTTTTAACATTCTTTTTTTAATTTTCATAATTGATACTGGATGGAATTTTGAACAAAGGCAAATTGGCATTTAATTATTATGTAAACTAATTGGGTATGTAAATGCATTGAGGACGTTCCATGATTGTGAAAGTCATCTATATGGTTGTATAACATATTATAAGTACCTTTTTTTTTAAATCTTGGCCTCATGAAGGAAGAGAGGTATGGTTGTATAACATATTATAAGTACCTTTTTTTTTAATCTTGGCATCATGAAGCAAGAGAGGTGTAGTAGCCAGGTGGGACCTAGGCCAAGTGCATCCTCCAGTCATATGTGTGCAGGCCAAATTTTAAGTTTCCAGACCCAAGGGTTTGTCCTTAGTATTTTTCTTGGCACTTTAATCCAACACCACTTTGGGAAGAGGTGTGGCCAAGTAGCCCAGATTTTGGGTGTCTATAAACAATTCTTGGTATAGAATGTGTTTACCATAAAAGAGAAAGTTTCATTTTATTTTGATTCTTTGGCAGTAATGTGGGTATATACAAATATAATGCATACATACCCACATTCATACCAACCAGGGACAAATGTGGCCAAGTGGGACCATTTCATAATTTTTTATGGCTAAAATTCAATCTTGAAATCGGATATGTCTATCTTCAGGAGTAGATTTCAGATGATCGAAGTGCACTAATATATTTACACTCTCATGAACCATTATATATGTAGGGAGAGAAAATGTTGAAATATGGGGTGTGAACGTCTCAATGTTTGTTCTCTGATCCCAGATATTTGTTATAGGGAAAGTTAGCAGATAAGAAGGTGCCACAGAAAACTGTCTTTCCAGCTGTGGCTGATGTAATTGTTACTCTCAAGTACAGTGTTAGTCATTTGTATCTCAGAAAACTAAAGATTTATATATTACTAGTGTTATTGCATCACAAAATGTTCATACACTGTTTCAATCTTAAAATTGTTGTAAGTACTTGACTGATCAAATCTTTGAGACAAAGAAGCTGCATTTATTAATAAGCATTACAGAACCAACACTGCTGGTCAAAAATCTCTCTGATTTTTTATCATCTTCAAGCAATCTCAAAAAGTTAAATTAAGTGCTTCAAGTAAAACTCTGGTGCACCAGTACTCAAACTCTGAGCTTCTTTGACCATTACGGCGTAAAAAATGTTGAACTCTTTATCTTTTCTTTATCCTCTATAAAAATATTAGTTATAAAGGTGAACAGCAGACACTGCCAACTTGTGATGAAGATAGTTTAACTAAAAGAGGATTTTTCTTAATATAGCCCACACACTTTATGCTACTATTGAACATCAGAAATGAACCATTAGATATGGATTCAGAGTACACTTATTTGCAATTCAACATCCTAGAAGAATAGTAGAAATATCCTAAGGTTGGCATAAACTCTAATTTTTTAGATACTTTAATTTATATTTTATTTATGTTAGCAAAAATAATAATATAGATTGTCAAGTTAAGGTGGCTTGATTTTGCGAAAAAGCTGGAACAGCTCCATAAGTTTATAGTTTTTCCCTTTTAACTGGGAGCATGTAAAGGGTGTGGTTTCCGAAATGGGTGTCATTTGGGTTAGCAAGTAAAAAAAATGAAAAAGGAAGAACTACCCATTCTGAAATCCTGGAAAAGGGGGGGGGGGGGGGGGGCTGATAAGCTATACATGCTAAAATATTGTTCCCATGATTTTGGGGAATGATATTGGAATGGTGTACACAGTAAATGGTCGGCTAGTGAGACGTGATGTTTGCCCAGGACCAGGCAATAATAAGTTTCTTGCCTCCGGACCAGACCTGTATTGCAGCTGCTTTGGGACATTTAATCCTGGGCATTCCATAAACTTAATTGGTATTTCCAAGTGCAGAGCTGAGTCATCCCACGTTTTAAGCTGGGATTCCCTGCCGGTTTAGAAGTTACACTCCAGTTACTAATCAGTGAAATTTTCTACAACCCTGGTAAGTTGTAGTTTCCAAGTTAATCTTTAAAAAGGCAACTAAATATTACTGTTGTTTTACAAATAGCTGTACTTCTTGTCTGAGTGTTGGCCCAGCCAGGTTGCACTATTCCATTGTACTGTATGATGGCAAAATTTTGTTAACTTGGGTAGATCTCTTAGAACTTAATGTTCATATTTCTAGGAGAGGATAATAAAGAATCAAGCATTTTTTGGCAGGTGCTTTATCTAGATTATACTCATCTGGCATTGTAAGTTTTAATATTCTCTTTCTTTCTTTTTTTTTACAATTGAAACTGGATGAAATTGTTAACAAAGGCAAATTTGCATTTAATTATCATGTAAACTAATTGGATGTGTAAATACATTGAGGATGTTGCATGATTGTGAAAAAGTCATCAATATGGTTGTATAACATATTATAAGCACCTTTTTTAAATCTTGGCCTCACATGCCAGTAGGTACAAAACAGGAAAAGAGATGCCCAAGAAATAATGAAAATTTGAAACATATCATGAACATTCAATTATTGTGTACCTTCAAATTTTAACCACTTTGTATTTTTGTGCTCCTATTATGAATGATAAGGGAGTCATCTATTTTCCTTTCATACTCTAAGTATCCTTTGGGATGGAGGAGTGTTCTGTTATTTACCCATGATAACAGCATTTTTGACACTAGATAAAATAAAGTTGTGAGTCAGTGATTTTAAAAATATTTCTTTTATCGCTTCTGTGTCTTTTTTCAAAATAAATCACTATTTTCCTCATTTTGGGAGGTTGAGGTGTTTCATTGCAATATTTTGATTCCAAATATATATGGGTTCATGTGTTTAACTCCCTAGATTCAAGTATTTGGGGCAGAAATACTGTTATTGGCATTTTTAGCCATGCACAGGAAAAGGGAGAGGTGAAGCCAAGTGGAACCCAGCCCATGTTACTCCCAGAGTGAAGTCATATGCATACCAAGTTTTAGACTAGCTCCAAAGGTTTTCCTGGCCAAAATACCATTTTTAGCTCTTTTTCCAATGCAAGGAAATAGTTTTCTGGATTTAAGCCCATGTATTAAGTCGGGCCAAAATCTACCATCATGCCATGTTTCAGAAAAAGTCACCCCCAGGTTTGGCTAGAATGATGTTACAAACAAACATATAGACAGACAGACAAGCAGACAAACAAACTGACAGAAACACAGACATAGAGATGTTTTTTTTTATATGCACTGTTTTAAAGTTGTTATTAATTTTGTACCAGAGATTAATTTATTTAAATAACTTCTGAATAAATTTTCTCACTCTAATCACATCATTCCTTACACTCTGCAGGCCATCTTTTAGAGTATCAATGTTATCAAACATCTCCATTGTGTCTCTAGATTCAGCTTGCAGAATTTGAGTAATACAGGTGGTTTCATGTAGTTGAGGATCATGTAGTGATCACCAAAGAGACTATGAACCTAGGAGAGGTGATGGTCAGGCAGCAGTAAGGGGTGCACATCAGTCAAAATATCTGAAAACCAGTTCTGCTATTGATATCTTAAATTTGAACACTTCAGAAAGAAAAAGAGGAAAAGAAAAATAAATGTAAAATAATCACCTACTCATGAGTTAGCTCTCCCCATTTGTAAGTGCTACAGGGGCAACTTTTTATGTTTTTACTATGCCATATTTCAATACCCATTAGTGAATCTAGCAGCTAGCATTATCAACTTCACTTTATTTCAACATCTTAACAACTCTTCAGCCTTCACTGCCACTGTCCTTCATTAATTTTTGTTATGGTTTTTTTTTTTAACTTTAGACTAGCCATTGTCAAGTTGTCGAGGTTGATTTATAGTTTAGTCACCAATGAACTTAGCTCTTAGAAACCACAAACTGCTAAACCTATATCGAACACTAAAACTGGTGTCACCCATGTCAGGAACAGGCAGACTTCCAACTGTCCCAGTTTTCCTGGGATTGTCCCAATCTTCTTCATCGTGTGTCAATTTCTTAAATGATGTTGGCCCAAAACTTGGCACATAGAATTGCATCATCAGTTGGGAGAGCTAGGTCTCTTCTGGCACATCTTGCTGGGGCTAGAGGACAATCTAACAGATGATCCATAGATTGAGTTTTTCCCGGACTCACACTGGTTGTCATTCACCAACTCCCATAGTTTCATTTATTGTTTACAGCGGCCAGTTGCTGTTCTAAGCTGGTTCAGTGATCTCCAAGTACTCCAATCAGCACCTGAACCAGAGGACGGTGCCTGATGTGGGGTGTAGCCCCTTTGTCCCTGTGGGGTGTTTTCACCATTGGACTCATTCTACTGCCTTATCCACAGTTTCGATCGTTCTTTTTTGGCTTCTCCAGTTAGAGTCGATGTAGTGGCCGTGGAACTGCATCTGGATTTCAATCTTTGTTTAGTTGGTATGTAGTTGAACAGGGAATGGCGTCCATCAGTGAGCTTCCTGGTGCATTCTTTCATGGACTGGACTTCTCGTCTGATTGGGGGTTGAGCGATGCCGGCAAGAACATACAGGTCTTCAGTTCTTGTTGTTCAAATACATCCAGTCACACACCTGAATGTCTCATTTAGGGCCACATCTACTTTGTTGGCATGGCAGGATCTTGTCCAAACTGGGCTGGCATACTCTGAGGGAGAGTAACACAGTGCAAGTACCGCTGTTCTTACTGTTGTTGGATAAGCACCCCACTTAGAATTTCCAAGCTTCTTGAGTAATTTGTTCCTAGTGTGTACTTTGGCTTCTGTCTTTCTGTGTGTGTCTTAAATGAAGGGTGCAGTCTAAGATCATACCTGGGTACACTGGATTATCTGAGTGGACAAGCTTTACATTTCCCCATTTGATGTTCAGCTGTCTGCAAGCAAACCGATTTTTCAGATGGAAAGCACAAACCTGGGTCTTAGCAGGATTAGGTTTTAAGTGGTTAATGATGTAGTATCCTGTCATTTCCTCCAGGGCAGTAGAAAGATTCTTTTCCACCTTTTCAAAGGTTTTATGTTGGGAGATGAGACCAAGGTCATCAGCATAAATGAAATAATCTTATGCCAAGTTACTCCAGTTGATCATTGGTGCAAACATTGAACATCAAGGGAGCTAGGACACTGCCTTGTGGCAAACAATTCTTTTACCTTTTCCAGTGGCTCTTACTTCCTTCCTGTTCGACAAAATACCTTCTATCTTTCAGCAAGCTCCTTATAACTGCACATAATTTTACATGTTTTTACATCTCCTGTCATCCGGTGAAGTTTCCAAAGCATGATGAGGTGCTGCATGGTACCATATGCAGCAGAGAGATCTACAAAAACAGCTCCAGTTACCAACCCTTTTTGTAATTCATCTTCAATGTGTTCAGTGAGGTTGAACAGCTGGCCAGTGCATGACCTACCAGGCCTGAACCTGCCTATCTTCCGTAATATTAGGATCGATAATAGGCACCGTCCTTGTGTGGAATAATCGCTCATACAAATTATACATCACACATAATAGAAATGTAGAGCGGAAGCTTTGAGAGGAAGTAGGGTCCTTGTGGGTTTAAGTATTGTGACTGTCTTTGCCTTCATCCACATTTTAGGTATGATGTTATTCTCATGCAGTTGTTTAGTAGACTCAGGACCCATTCTAGGGCAGCTGGTCCAAGAAGGAGGATAAATTCTGGGAGGATGTCATCAATTCATGCTGCCTTGCCTGGTGAGATACAAGAGATTCTGTGTTCTAGCTTATCGGCAGAGAACGGTTCAACGAGGAGTGAGGATGATGGATTTTCTTCAGTTAGCAGTCAGTATTGCTGGTATGCACCTCTCTTTCTGTGCCTCTCAGAGCTATTTCCATTTAGAAACACTTGCTGCGCCACTTTGTTAGCTGTGACATTGGTGTGGTTTATGCTGGTAGTTGGATCATTCGAAAGCCTCCGCATGAGAGCCTATGCCTTTTTGTCATTATATTTTAGTCAGTACTTTCGATCATGTTCTGCCACATTCTTCTTTCTTCTCCAACTTCTTGGAGATATATTCTCCAAGGGAAAGTCTTTCTTCACCAAATGGATTTTTACTAAAGCTAAGACTATACCAGTCATAGAGAGAGAGTGCAGCATTTGACAAGCCAAGGATATATTGCTCGCAACAGCTTCTTGGAATATTTTTCCTTGCAGCCACTTTGACTGCATCCATGAAATGGTTGTAGTTATCCAGGGTGTGGCCAATTGAGTCTACAGCCTCATCCAGGTCTTCACTAAAATCAACCCATTTTGCTTTACTTAGATTGAAGCGTCGGCAGAATGGAGTGGGTAAAGCTGCAATGTGGGTATCAATCTCTATGGCAATGGGTCGACGTTGTGTCTGAGGTACAGGGTCAAACACACACTTGATGCACATGGCTGAAATTTTGTCACTAAAAAAACTGATGTCAGGGTTATATCCTCTCTTCCAACAGCCGGCCACTCAGGAAAGACTGGGGGAACTTGGCATTGTGGATGAGTTGCAAGCCATGAGATTTCTGCCCACTGTTCCACCAAGGCACCATCTTCATTTGCATCATTGTAGCCCCACATTGTCTTGTGCAAGATGCCAATGACCAGTTTATCGTCCCTATTACAGAACAGCTACTATATATATCTAAAAATGCAAAATATCTGAGGTATAAAAATATGGAGCTCAGTTAACAGCTGTCAAGTTCTAGATTGGTACAACACAACTCTTAAATTTAGGTCTACAAAATATTGCTAGAGCTGTATGACCTTTGAAGCTAGCTTTAGCATGTTGCACTTTATTCCAGATGGTAAGAATGTATTTTTCGCATAAAGGAAGTGCTTAAGTATGGGCAGAATAAAAGGGTTGGGGGGGGGGGGGGGGGTGGTCATCCAATAGTCCAAAGTGTTAACTTCTTTTTTTTAAGGAATTATAGGAAATATAGTTATATCCATGAAATTTCAATAATGATATGCTCGAAAAACCCCAATATAATGACTTATAGCCAAATTATACTCTTCATTTAATATATATATATATGTTTGTTTTGTTAGCCTAGCAAACTATTAAATACATTTTACTTATTTATTATTTTGTTTGATTCAACTTTCATAATTATTCTATTGCTTTTTCTGCTGTCATAATATTCCATTTTCTCTCTTTCATAGAGAATTGAATTTTTTGGCACTTTAGCAGTTAGAATGAGTTGCTACAAATAGCTGACAAGTTTCAGATGTGATACTGAAATTGATTTAGAGTAATTAACTGCTTCTTCTTAAAATAATTTTATGTGAATTTTGAACTTGATACTATATATTATCAAAAATTTTTTTTAAATTTTTTAATAAATGAAATCAAAAAGAAGGAAAATATTTTTCAGTTTAATTTTTTTTTTTATTAATGAAAAAAAATTTTTTTTTGATGAATATATATATTTTTTAATTAAAAAATGAAATAATAAAATTAATACAGTATACTTGAAATTTGAGTATTTTGGTCAGGCAAATTTCTTTCACAGACTGAGATGGGCTTGTTCAGGAGCATAGGATGCCAAAGTTAACTAGTTAAAAAAAATAATAAAAATAAAACAGCAAAATGATTTCTTTCTCACCCCCTCTTCCTCTCCACCCCACACCAAAAAATCAAAACAAATCAAATCAAATAATGAAACCACTAGTTGCCCAATATTCTGGTGCCTAGAAACATTTAAAAATATAATAATAAAAATAAATCATTTTTTTAAAGGTCCAGAATTGCTAACATGTCACTGGATATTTATTAATTCAAGAGAATTAAAGTGTCATTTTTTAAGTGCTCTATGCACAAATAATATATGACCAAACAGTTCATCAAAACCAAAATCTCTTTTCTTTTAAAATTACTTCAGGGTTCTTTTTATAATGAATAACTAGCTCTTATTCTGTATGTGTACTTGTCCAGTATGCATTCCTTCAATTTTGAAGCTACAGTGTCCAGACTAGTATTAAAAAGAATATAAATCATGCTCTGAGTGCTGTGATTAAGTATTAATCATTATAACATCTACTCTGGTTTGGTTGGCTGCAATGCCAAAATGGACCTCAGACTAGCTAATGGGACGGTGTGGAAAGATATGTAGAGTCAGAAGATGCCAAGACCTTTGTAAAGGGATGCCAAATAATAGGAAATGATGCCAAAAAATGAGATACCACTCATAGTGCAGCAGATGTGCAAAATTAGTAAGAATCTTGCTATTGTTGATACAAGCATGACATTTGGTGCACAGTTAGTACAAGTCTTTAAAAAGAAATTTGGATATAGGGGCATTGCTAAATTGTGGAACAATCAGCACTTACTGAATAAGGCTAGTTCAATAGATACTCAAATGGTACATTCTTAAATCATTCAATAGGCCTAAGAATACGCATGAAAGTGGATTACATTAATGATGACATGAACAATATATATCAATAAAAGTTTTACCACAACAGGAAATGATTATGAACACATTTCCCCTCAAGATAGTCTGGGTGACTAGTTTTTGTTCCAGTCATAGACAGGGTAGCTATTCTGTTGGGCTACACTTGTACGGAAATGGGATATGAATCTGTGACTTCACTTGAGTTTGGCACATCCGGTGTGGCAAAGGGTTCAGGAACAATGTTCAACTGACTTCAGTTCCTTCATATCTCACCAGATGGTATTTCTACGATGTATGACCTTGGAGTACATGCTGGTTGTAGAACTCTGCCTGGTACATTCTGCTGGTCTGTAGTAACCACAACTTCTGATCCATCTGGGATTACAGATTGCTCTTTGGCTCCGTGTCAAAGTTATCTTTCTGTTACTTTTGAACTTCCGGTTGTCTTCCTTAAACTCAGGCAAATATGACCAGCTTGGAATTAGTTGCTTTGTCACCAGAGGAATAGTGGTCCCTATTCTCCTTCCCATACACAATTCTGATGAGCTCAATCCACACCATTGCATTGGTGTGGCCCTGTATGACAGCACTACTAGATGAAGGTCTGTTGAATGTTTCAGCAATCTTTTGATTGTCTGTACCATCATTTCTACTTGTCCATTGCTTTGGGGAAACCTTGGACTGCTGGTAAGATGGTAGAACCAGTATGACTTTGCGAGCTAGAAAAATTCTTTGGAAGCATAATGTGTATATGTTGACATTTATCTAATACTAGAGAAAAATCCGCCCTTTGGGGGGGGGGGGGGGGAGGGGGGTTTCAGCCAACTTTTTGTGGGCTGTAGTCACAAAAAGGTCTGCTTTAAAGACATATTGTAGACCTTTAAAACCAAAGTGAATGTGTGGTTAGGTCAAAGTTTTTTTTTTAAGTACAATTTTTGACATTTTTAGCCATACACACACAAAGCAGAGGTGTGGCCATATGGGGCCCAACCCTATATTATTCACTGAGTCAAGTTGTGTCCCACGCCAAAGTTTTAAGCCAGTAACTACATTATTTTTTTTTTGGCAAAAGCACTGTTTTTGGCTTTTTCTCAAAAACAGAAAGGGGCGTGACAATATAGATATGTTTGTGATGTTTCCCTGGTGACACTAATTCTAAATATATATGGGTTTATGGGTTTAGCTCCATTCTTCCTTCTTTTTTTTTTGAAGCAAAAGTAACATTTTTGGTTGTTTTTTTTTTAAATACAAAAGGGAATGTGACCACATAGACATGCTCATGGCATACCCCTGGTGAAACTGATTCTAAATATGGCTTTGTAGGGCTAACTTCAATCATTCAAGTGTGAATCACGGACACTCAGATAGACAGACTAACTAACAGACAGACTATTCACACTTTATAGTATAGATACTACATTGTAGAACTTTTGCAGCACATGAGTGGTTCACATATTTGTCTCTCTAATTAATAAAAATATCAACACTCTGATTGTCAGAAGTGTCCAGTTTGATACTAAGTTGCCTTTGCACTGTGACAGAACTCTTGTAGTATATATTGAATAAGGTTTATGTCCACCATAATCTGCCACAGTCTATGAACCACTTCTAATGAAGGTTGTCAGCTGGAATTCAACTCCTGACACTATATATATATATATATATATATATATATCTCCTTATATATCTCCTATATATATATATAAAAGGAGATGTCTGTCTGTCTGTCTGTCTGTCTGTCTGTCTGTCTGTCTGTCTGTCTGTCTGTCTGTCTGTCTGTCTGTCTGTCTGTGTGTCTGTCAGTATGTTTGTACCATCATTCTGGCCAAACCTGTAGGTAGATTTCTCTGAAACTTGGCATGGTGATAGGTTTTGACCCAACTTAAGACATGGGCTAAAAATTTCTGAAAATAGTTACCATGGAGACATGAAATAGCCAAATATGGTATTCAGCCAGAAAAATCCTTGGAGCTACAGATCTAAAACTTGGTATGCATAAACAACTTCACTCTGGGAGTAACATGGGCTGGGTTCCACCTGTAGTGCTAAAAGTACCAAAAATGATATTTCAACAGAAACACTTGAACCAAGGGAGTTAGACCCATGAACCCATATTTATTTTGAATCAATGTAATCTGGGGAATGTTTTAAGTACATGTATATCATAGTGATCACACCCATTTCTGTTTACATGTCAGGCCCAAAAAAGGCCAAAAATGTTACTTTTGCCAGACAAACCATTTGAGCAAGAGATTTAATATATGGAATGCATACGCAACTTGACTTTGGGAGTAACATGGGCAGGATCCCTACTGGCTACACCTTTTCCCATTGTTATGTAAAGCAAAAAAAAAGTGTGAAAAAAGAACTTCTGAATAATGCTTGGACCAAAGGAGTTAGATCTACGAACACACTTTAATATATATTTTGGTTTGTAAATATGTGTCTAGGCTTCATGACTAAACACTTGACTGAAAAGGCCAAAATTCGGCACATACTCTCCAAGGACCTGAGTAAGCATTATTAAACAATGTGGGCATGGTAATAGGTGTGGTTTTGTCACAGTCACACCCACAGGGAGTTATTTTGGCTTTAAAAAGTTAATCAGAGACCAATCAGGCAAAAATTTGGCGTGTGGTCTCCAAGCACCAGGGAAAGCATTATTAACCAAATGTGGGTGTGATCTGGCTTTAGCTGCACCCACTGGAGGTTGTGTTGGCTATTAAACGCTAATCAAACGACCAACCAGACTAAAATTTGGAATGATACTTTCAAGCAACTGGGTGACCATTACTAATTACATGTGCATGTGTTAATGGGTGTGGTCTGGTCATTGCCACACCCACAGGACATAATTATGCCTGCCAAAAACTCATTTATGGACTAATCAGGCTGAAATTGGACATATGGAGTCCAAGTAACTGGGTGAGCATTTTAAGCTACATGTGGGTGTGGCCATGTGTGTGGTTTGGTATTAACCACACCCACAGGAAATTGTTTTGGCTGCCATAAGCTAATTAAAGGTCCAACATGGCAGAAATTTGAGTGGCTTCTATAATGTTTCATGTTGACATTGGCCGGGCTACACTGGGTATATGCTGCTAGTATATGTATATATATATACATATATGCATATATATATATAATTTTATAATATTATGTAGGACTGTTTGGCCATTATGCGTGGCCATAATTTTTAACCATATTTGGTGAAATTTGTGTGATACTCAGCAATAATATTTGAGAATGTGACACACGTAAACGTGTCATGAAGCATATCATTGGAAAACATATGAACCAAGCTTTTATTTGATAATAAAATTAATGGTAGGGGGTGAATGACAACAAAGTGATGGTACATAATTGATATCTCAAGAATAATAAATGAGAATTAGGTTACTAGTCCTCTCTCCTTCCCCCTCCCCCCAAATATACCCCCTCTCAAAAATCCTGGCTAAAGGCCTGAATGTACACTAATAATATATGTAATATGGCTGGAAGGGATACTAAGCCACCTATTTCAGATAAACTCTTGTTACTTCCAGTAACCTAAGCCTCAATAGTGCTGGCGAATTCTATGATAGCATTAATTTTGACAAGGTTACAGATATCATGTATGTTGTTTGTTGTTTCATTTTTTGTTGTTGTTGTATTAGCAATCAATTTATCTTTGGTATTTGACAAACAATATATATTATTAATTGAGGTACATGCATTCCCCAGGAAAATGCATGTTGCAGCATATGAATATATACATAGTTTTATTTCATTTGATGGAGAAAATGATCATGACACATTTGGATGAAAATAGGTAGTACCATTATGTCCTATATTAATTAAATTGAATTTTTTCTTTTATTCCATTGAATTCATCATTTTTCATCAACGAACACAATTTCGTTTACATTTGAAAACAAGACCACTAAAATTCAGGAATACCCTCTAGTTTTATAGGTGGGTGTTAAAGATGGGATGTTCAATGATCTTGTCTCACTACCATTTTCCCATAATTTTACTCTTTATTTTGTGATTTATTTCATTGTTGTGTACAGTTTTATTATTTTGAAGATGGGTGATTGTTCTTCTGCTTCAAGCTGGGCAATCATATTCCCAGTTATTGTGCTCTCCTTCCAATTTATTGAGCTCTTTCACTTCAGCAGGGGACAAGGTATTCATCTATATTTCAGCATTGTTGGTGTAATTAATGGATGTGCTCATGTATAACTTTGTTGTGGTGGAACCACTTACTTTATTTGATAGCTTTATTGCTATTAAAAGCCACAATGATATGTTCCAAAATAATCAGGTTAAAGCATAAGTTATGATTAATAGTTATTTTAAAGTATTTATAAGATCAACAGTGTTTGTTGACCAGATTTAATATATCTTTCAAAGTCTCTGGCCATAATTATTTATAAATCCTAAACTCCAAATATAGTCAGCATTAAATTATAAATTATTTGTTATCATAGGCCACATTATTGTGTAGCCTGTGTGTGTGTGTGTGTGTGTGTGTGTGTGTGTGTGTGTGTGTGTGTGTGTGTGTGTGTGTGTGTGTGTGTGTGTGTGTGTGTGCGCGCGCGCGCGCTCGTGTGTGTTTTTACTTGTGTGTATTTTTTCTCATGTGTGTGTGTGTGCTCGTGTGTGTATGTTTGAGTGCGTGGCAGAGTGGCTGAGTAGTTATGCCCTTGGACTCATCACCCCAGGGTTGTGAGTTCAAACCCAGCACTGACAGGAAAATTTTCTTGTCCTCGAACATCTTCTTCCCACAGCAGTCCACCCAGCTGTGATGGGGACCTGGAATTTTCTGGGATGCAAATTCACTAACCATTGCTTGTCTATCAGCTTAGGGTCCAAGTGGGACTTCGGTTGCTCACACCCATAAGCTGAGAGCCTTGATCAATCCTCCTGCAAGTTCCTAGCCCGGCTCCTGGAGTTTGCTTGCACTGGCTCATAGTGCCTGCTTAGTACACAGGCACTCTGACTATGTCAGGTGCGCATGACCATATTGATGGCAGCTAGACAATTTTAATTGTGTGTGTGTGTGTGAGAGAGTGTGTGTGTGGGTGCGTGCATGTGTGTGATTGTGTGGGTGGGTTTGTGGGTTAATGAGTGTATGTGTGATGGTATGGGTGGTGGATGGGTGTGTGTATGCATCAGTTATTTTTACTGCCAAATTGTAGGACTAGTCAAGTTAAAATAGGTATGTGGTCTCCAAGTACCCGGATGACAATTATGAACCACATGTTGGCATGGCAGTCAGTTTAGTTTCATAATAACCATATCCCCAAAAGTATTTTTTGGCTACCAAAAGCTAATTAAGTGACCAATCAGGCTAAAAGTTGGCATGAAGTCTCCAAATAACCAGGTGAACATTGATTACTAATGATCTATGTGTATGATTTTATCCTAGCCACTCCTACAAAAGTTATTTAGGCTACTATAAGCTAATTAAAAGACCTATAAGTCTGGTTGAAATTTGGTACATCTTCTGCAGCTTTACTCATTGATAAGACAGAAAATGTAGTGGTCCACTTTTTTTTTATTGCCTTTGTTATAGAGCAGCAAAAAATATTTTGACTTTTCCTCATATATTTTTTACATTTCTTTCTTGTCCCAGATTTTTGTCATAACATAATTCAGTCAACTTTTGATTCTATTGAAACTGCTCTTTCAATCAAATTTGACAATGACCTGGTCAAATTAGAACATTGTGAATTTGTGATAGATGGCATCACTGACTGTAGGGTAGGGAGTAATGGTGTTCAGTTCTGGAATGCTGATCTCAAAGAATCAAACTTAAATCACCATCAGAAAATTTTAAAAGTTTAAATCTAACCCCTGAGCTCTGCAGTTGCTGTCGATACCTGCTTCAAATGCAGGTAGTGAATAAGTTTTAGTCTGGTTTGTCATATAGAGACAGGTTACCCTTGCCACATGACTGTGTATGTTTGGATTGGCTGTCATTTAAACAATATGAAAGCAAATTAGTTGACTTCAGACTTCCACAAGCAAAGACTTGTCCATATGCAAGGAATCGCTCTAGAAATAATTTTAAAACTTTTTCATATTTTTAATTTAAAAATGATTTTTTGAATCATGTCACTATTTAATATGTCGATTGAAATTCAGGTATTTCATCGACAAAATAGATATATATATATGTGTGTGCATGTATGCATGCATATATATATATAATATATATTATATATTATATATATTATATATTATAAATATAATATATATTATATACATATAATATATATATTATATATATAATATATATTATATATATATATAAGGAGATATCTGTCTGTGTGTTTGTCTTATCTGTGTGTCTGTCTTGTCTGTTGTCTGTCTCTATGTTTGTACCATAATTCTGGCCAAACCTGTGGGTGTATTTCTCTGAAACATGATATGATGAAGGATTTTGACCCAACTTAAAACACGAGTGAAAAAATTCCGGAAAATTGTTACCATGGTAACAGAAAAAGCCAAAAATGATACGTGCTACAGATCTAAAACTTAATGTGCATATATAACTTCACTCAGGGAGGAACATGTGCTTGGTCCCACCTGACCACACCTCTTACTTTTTCTGTGTATGGCTGAAAATGGTATTTCAGCAAAAGCACTTGAACCAAGGGAGTTAGACCCATGAACCAATATATATTTGGAATCAATATAATGTGGGGGGTGTTTTTAAGTACATTTATATGACCACACCCACTTCTGTTTTCATGTCAGGCCTATAAAAGGCCAAAAGTAGTACAGACCAACTGATGGAGCGACAGACTTAAAATATTCGAATGCCTACACAACTTGGCTTTGGGAGTAACATGGGCAGGATCCCTACTGGCTACCCCTCTTCCCATTTTTGTGTAAAGCAAACATAGTACCAAAAACAGAACTTCTGAATAACGCTTGGACCAAGGAGTTAGATTCACAAACACTTTTTAATATTTATTTTGGTTTGTAAGTATGTATGTATGTATGTTTGTATGTATGGACCCAAAGGGCTGAAATTTGGCATATGCTCTCCAAGAACTCGGGTGGGTGATAGTAAACAAATGTGGATAAAGTAATGGGTGTTGTTTTGCCATAAACACATCCACATGAAATTATTTTGGCTGAAAAAAGTCAATCAGAGACCAATCAGGAAAATATTGGCGTATGGTCTCCAAATATCAAGGAAAGCATTATTAACCACATATAGGTGTGGTTTCTCCATAATCACACCCATTGGAAGTTGTTTTTGCTATTAAAAGCTAATCAAACAACCAACCAGACTGAAATTTGAAATAAGGTTTCCAAGCAACTGGGTGAGCATTACTAATCATATGTGTATTGTCAATGGTGTGTTCTGGTCATTGCCACACCCATCCATAGGACATATTTATATCTGCTAAAAACTCATTTATTGACCAATCAGGCTGAAATTAGGCATATGAAGTCTGAGAAACAGGGTAATAATTATATACCACTTTGGGTGCGTTTTTAAAAATTTTATTAGCCACACTCACAGGAGGCTGTTTTGGTTGCCAACCAGGTTGAAATTTGAGAGGCATCTGAAATGTTTCATGTTGACATTGGCCAGGTAATGCCGGGTATATACTGCTAGTATGTATATATATATATATACATACATATATATATACACATTAGAGGATTACAAAAATACTGAAAATCTATGTAAAATACTGAAAACGTCAAAAACTGTACTGAAACACTGACTTTTTGGTTAGAAGCACTGCATTCAACTGATGTCAAACGATTTTTTAAGTGGATGGGTTCATTTGGTGTTCAGTTTCCTGCTGAACATATAAAATGTTTTGCTACACAGTGTTTATTGTTGCAAGGATCATAAAAATTTAAGCCTAGCAAAAGAGTCAGGGAAATCTTTGCTTGCTTGACTAAGGTACATATTGCATTGGTGCTTATGTTTACCAGGAATGACCAACTCACACACCGAATGTTTACATTTTCTAAGTTTCACCAATATCCTTTCAGCCAGTAGAGTTAAGATGTACACTACAGGAATGTCTAGCTCCATTTACAAGGTTGATTGATTTCATGTGTTCATGTCAGGCCATCCCTCAAGATTGGAACTCTATGCAATATACTGCTCTTCCAAAAATAAACTGCAGTAATTTTTGATATTATGTACAAGCTTATTTGACTATAATTAAAGCTTGTTGATGCTTATGGTTCTTGTCAAATTTTTACTAAACTTGATTCATTTTAGTTTGTTTTTGTTTTTTAATTATTATTTAAGTATATGTTTATGTGTGATCTTAATTTAGAACCATGTGTTGAAGGAGGAATCAGACTGCAAGGTGGCACAAGCACAAGAGGACGTGTGGAGATCTGCTATTTTGGTGTCTGGGCCACAGTGTGTGCTACTAGATGGGATACAGCTGAAGCTGCAGTGGCATGCACACAGCTAGGGTATCCAGCATATGGGGCTAGAGCTCTTCATAGGTTAGATGTCCCTGATGGCACTGGACCTATTGCGGGTGTCATTCGCTCCTGCATTGGAGGAGAGAGTGCTCTGTATGAATGTCATTTTGATTTTGAAAGTCTTTGTCCTCACTCTGAAGATGTTGGAGTGGCATGTCGTGAGTGGATGTGATTATTATCATTATATATAAATAGCTCATAGTATGTGTGTGTATGTGTGCCTGCTATAAGTTCCTTTTGAAACTGTTGAGTTAAAATGTCTATCAAAAGAATGGAATCAGGCTCTAATGGCCTTAATGTGGTTGCTTAATTTTTATAAGACTTACTCTGAGAAGCTGCATCGGAAGGGCCTAAGGGAACAAGGTGCAGTGATGTATACATGCCCTTGGTAATTCAATGCACATTTTCAGTTTAATTCATGGATAATAAAATTAACTACAAAAAAAAAAAAGACTGCTAATATCCCTTGTAAACACCATTTTACATGAACTACAAAATTTCAAGGGTGGAAAGGATTCATTATGAAAAGGATTTAAGAAAAGTAATATTTTAGAATATAATAATTAAGAAATAGATGTGCAGCTCAACCATTCACAAATCATTGAAACTGCACACCAAGCTGGCAGGAAATTGGAGCTGTATACCACAAGCTTGTTCTACAAAATTGAAAAAATCTTTACAACTTCAATTTTACTCCCTTTATCCCTACTCAATTAATGGGCGTGGCTGAAATAACCTCTATGCTATGATTTTATGGTGTCAGTGATGAGAACCCTGCACCAGGGGTTTATTATAAAAATTAAAAGAAAATGTGGGATTTTTTTTTTTTATAATTGGGCAAGCTTATTTTTCAATGATCTCTTTATTGTTTGTTGTTGCTTTTTATATTATAAATAATTGTACCCAGCTTGCTCTAAAAAGTGTATATACCTGGAGGAATAGAAATAACTTCTACTGAACAGAAAATTTTTTCTAAAGTTAAAAATGGAGAACTGAAAGTAGTAAAACAATGCTAATACAAAACTTAGACTCCCAAATTTTTGTTGCTTATTTTTTTGAAGTTATTTTTAAAATGATATAGCTGATACAATTAATCGGTTTGTCTGAAGATTAGAGAAAATAAACCCTGTGTTGCCCGGGACCAGATATGTGGAGAATTTAAAAAATAATATAACAAAAGCAACAGCTGGAGACTGGACAAAAAAATTTAAGAATCCATGCAAGCTCCTATTTCAGAGTGTAAACATCTACTTCCCTTCCTTCTCCCACAAACCATATCACAGCATAAGGTTCATTTCATTTCCTTTGATCAGTCTTGTCTCTGTTGCTACAAAATTAAATTAATGTATGCACCCACCAATCCACACACACACACACACACACTCACATACACACACACTCGAATGCACACACACACACACGCACGCACACACACACACACACACACACACACACACACACACACACACACACACACACACACACACACACACACACACAGCAGGAGTAGGTAATGAAAACCGATTAATCTTGTTGGGGTGGCCTTAACTAGTGGTGCTAGCATATTTGCAGTTCAGTTAGTCAAGCATTTATAAAATCAACTACTATCTTACTATAATTTTCAATTAATTTTTTTGTCTGTTCATTAGTCTGTTTGGTAAGTACTTCCATATTACTGGGCAGAAGGGGATTAACTTTTCCAGATTTGATGGAGGACATCTTGGGGGTGTTACAGTGAGGTTAGTGAGATTGGTACTCCCTGTCTAGGAGGCCTAAAGGGCTCAAGTATATAGAGTTTAATGAGGGTCACCCTGGGATGATTTCAGAAATTTTGTTGAAGATCAGAGTAAAACCCTGCCTGTAGTGCTATTTTTTCCAAAATGTGTCCTAGTTGTAGTCAATTCTATGCCTGAGTAAACTATCCCACTGACTACAATTGTGTAAACACAACATCAGCAAAACTATGCCCAAACCACTTCTAGCTCTTTTTCTTTGCTTCTTTTTTTTTGCCCTGTAGGCCCAACCATCTTGGATGAGATGGCAAACAACAGATATACAATTATATGAAGGTTTTTGTTGTCTATCCATAGGTTGGGTCTAAATACCATAGCTAAATAGAAGGGAAAAAAAAATTTATGTGCCTGGGAGCTGCACTTGATAATTTTCTTTATTACAAGGTTTACCCAAAATGTTGACAACCAAAATCTTTATTTCATTGAAGCTTATTGTTTTGTTTGTTTTTTTTTGCCCGACAGCTAATTCCACCCACAATTCTCAGGCAATCATAACTACATTTCCTTTGCCACAGCACAGAATAAGTTGCTACATAATCACTGCTCAGTAAGTGCCATCACTGGACATATGATAAGGCACAGATTACAATTATATTTAAATTGAGGATTATTCATTACATCCTGATTGATGCTCATTTGCACCAGGTGGAACCTCTCTCTGCACATCTGACATTAGAGAAAGGCCCCTTCCTGCTGTCTTGTCTATCCCAGTAATCTGGCTCTCCTTTTGGCAATCTCATTCCCTGATGTTGCTCCTTCTTACTCTCCCACTCCTGAAGATCATACCCCCACTTCTGAAGATCAAACCTCCACTTTTGCAGCATGGAGTGGCTTCCTTTGGTGGACAACTACTTTCATGGATGGGGACCACTATTTATGAAGGGGGGACAATTTTTAATAGCAGTTTGCAGTTCAGGGGACAATTCTTAATGGGGGACCAATACCTACCTTCTAGTGTAGAATTGTATTCAACTTAGCAGATAGCAACTGTTTTGATGCCATACCCCAAAGGGCACACTCTCATTGTAGGACATCTAGGCAGCTTAAGTTATAAAAATATCCAATTAGTAAATTTGTACTATTTTGGGTGACTTACCTGATTTTGAGTACCTTCATAACAAAAATAGTATTGACTGTTTAGTACAGAAATGTCTAAATAATTTGCTTATAATTTATCCAAGCTTGAACATATAGTTAGTGAAATATTGACATCTACATTTTCTAGAATGAATATGCAATATACTTTAGTGGCACATTCTAAATGTTATTCTTTAAGCATAAATGGTTTACAGAATATTAGGTGGGGAAAAGCCCTGTCCTTCAGGAGGATTTTCCTGATGTAGTTACAAAATTGTCTAACTTTCTTGGTATATTATGTTGGGATTTATTATGTGGCTTTTCCCCACCACTTGGAAAAAGAGCATTGAAAGTGGTGCATACGTTGGATGCTTTGTTTAATTTTGGTTGTACATAACTAAACTTTTGGAAGAGGACCTGTATATAGATAATTTTTTGTTCTATTTGGTTGGATAAAAAGTATATTTGTATTTTGTGGTTGAACAACCAGCTGGCTTTAAGAATTGATGGTTCAAATAATTTATTACTCTTGCCAAATAGTAAATGTAGTTGGCATATATCTTATTAAGTGATTTTAGTTTGTGATTTATGGTATTTTGTTAATATTTTATCATAGAACCCGATTTTGCCAATTTTTTTTTATTTTGGGATTCAAATTTTTGGAACTCTACTTTTACTTTAAAAAAACATCCTTACTTTGGGATGTGTTGAAGTTTATCTTTTATTTGGTATGTTGCTTTGGTTATAATGTGGATACACACAAACATGTATACATACATATAAATTGTCTTCAGTCTGAGACAAGTAAGAGGTATGGCCAGGTGAGACCCTGCCCAGATTACTCCCAGTGTCAAGTCATGTATACATACCAGGTTTTGTGTCAGTAGCTCCAAGGATTTGTTTGACCAGAGTACCACTTTTGGTTCATTTTTTTGGCTAGACGGAACACAGAAATGGGTGTGGCCTTATGGAATATCTAAAAAAAATTTTTTTCTACACACTAATTACAAATATATGTGAGTTCATGAATATATCAACATATGTTGAAGTGTTTCTAGAAGTAACTCTTTTTTTTTGTATTTTAGCCATACACAGCAAAATTAAGAGGTGTGGCCAGGTGGGACCCACCCTATGTCATGGCCTAAGATTTGATGAGTTGGGGTGTTCTCTCCAATTAGATGAGCTAAGAACATATTTCGATGGCACATTGCAATGAAATTTCAGATATTTTTTTATGAAAAAGACTATTTTCACTTATTTTGTTCTCATATGCAAGCTGCAATTTATTAATTAAGTAGATGAACAGCTTTTCTGTGTGAAAATGACAATAACAAAGGAAAGCTGCTTACCCAATTCATAGCCACCATCCCTCCCCCAGTATCCCCCATATTTCCCTGCATGACTGTCAAGAACAACTCAAACCAATAAATATTCATCATTAGAATGAGAGCACTTGTTTTATTCTATTTTAGTCAAGTTCTTGGATTTTAGCTTCCTCAGGTTGTTTCAATAAAACTCTGCCCAAGGGGTTATTTAAAAAAAAAAAAGTTCCTGGTTGTAGTAACAACTTTATGCCTAAGTAAACCACTTAACTTAATACAAACCACAATTGTGTGAACTCATAGGTTAGCAAAACTGTGCCCAAACCTTTTCTGACTTTTCTTTACTCCTTTTTTTTAGCCCTGTAGGCCCTAGTATCTGGGATGAGATAGCAAACAAATCTATACAAATATACCAAGAAGTCTTTGTTGTCTCTTTCTGTAGGATGGGTGCTGTGCTAGAACATCCCTCAGGAAGGAGGGTGGGGATGGGGGGTGGGCTACTGTCTCCATCCGTAGGATGGGTACTTTTCTAGTAGTTTTAAATTATGACTATATAAGTGACATTATATAAGTCAATGAGGCCAAAAGACATTTTTTCATAGGTGTGGACATCAATAAGATTAAAAACCTCCCACCAACATTAGCAGCACGGAAAATGTGTATGCTACCAGTCAAACTATTAGAATCAACCTTGATTCCCAATCCTGCAGATTGGGCTGGAAGGAGCTAACTGGATGGAAACCAGTATGGACTACCCTAACTGAAGAATTACATTTATGCTCTGAATTAAATCATTGTGGTTGCAAGAAATTATATACTAGGGGAAACAAATGTATCAAGGCACCCTCAAGAGCACTGTGCCATGTTTTTGAAATGGTGGTCGTCAGTAATGAGCTAATTTTATTTCCCCAAGATATATCTCTCTGCCAGGCTGTAAAGAAATAACCCACAGCAACAAAGCTGCAAATGAAACTATCCCTCTGTGCAGAGGAGTACAGGTTCTTTGCAGCAGGTCTACTTATCCTTTAACTTTCCCCTTCTTTTTTGTAGTTATTTTTTAAAAGTATATACACAGAACTGCCACATAAATCCCTTCATCCCTGCCACCTTTTCAATGCAGCTGATCCCAATACAGCTGCTCCATGCAGCTGCTTATTAGTCAACATGAATATGTTAGGCAGTTTATCCTGCTACCCCAGAATAAGGGGGACTGGAGTGTGTTGGAGGAATTGGGGAAGCAGCTTAAGGAGCTTTGAGGGACTTGCTTTCCAACCCTTCTCTAACTTTGACAGATTTACCCAGATCAACAGAAAGACAAGCCCCACTGAAAGCAGCAACTTGTGAAATTAGATCCAGTACCAAATGCAATCCACATCTCTTTAGGACTAACACCAGTCAAACATTGCAATCTCTAAATTTAAGCTAAAATAAGAATAAAAAATTATTATTTAAATTTTTATTGCCATTATACCTCAATTTAATTGTCCCAATTTCTAGCCTTATTGGGGTGTGTTTCAGAATGTCCTGAAAGTGAATCTGTAACTTTATTTGTTCTTGCTATAAATGGCTAAATAACTTTCTTCCTATCTTTTTTTTTGTTTTTGTATTATCACCTCCATGTCTTCACTTCAGCTTCTTAATTACTCAGCCTGAAATGGCTATACCACCAAACACAACCACCTATTGGCCAAATAACTGCAGGTTAGGTGGGGTTGATACCAGGCAGAATACCTTATGGGGTTGGTAAAGGGTCATCCATGTTCGAAGTCGAACAGGGTGGCACATGGGTACCCACAAAGGCTGGGAAAACATCAGGAACAATAAGTCTGACTTCAAACAAAGGTGAAGCTTGGAGTGAATTTTCCCACCCACTCACACCTTGCATCCAACTAGGGAAAGGGGACTATTTAATTTACATTTTACTTCTCTTTTTTTTCAATTTTCCAGTAGACAGCTTGCTGTTTTGCCATGATAAGGTTGCTGAAATTAAAGGGGATTGCCCTGCCCTATTAATTAGCTTCAGTCAGCACCACTGTTGATTGGGGGCTGGGTTATTGGCCACCGCCCTTGCCAAACAACTCAGCTGTTAGAGCTGCAGAGTCAGGAGTTAAAGGGAGAGAGGTAGGCAAGGAGTACAGGATAGCATCACTATCAGGCAGTGAGAACAGAGACTTGAAGTATAGGGTGGTTGTGAATAAAGGATGGGCTGCAGAATTAACCAAAAAAAAAAAAAAAAATCTGATATATTCTGCTGAAAAATGAAGTACCTCCCCTTGAGAAATGAGTCTTTCACTAACTCTAAACAAAAATTATTTACTTATTAACTCGGGTTAATAATACCTGATCATTACTTTACTCTTGTATTTATACATCAGGTTGTCCTTCCTTATGCCTGTGTTCATGGTAAAGGATCGACAACAAACACCCTCTTCTTCTTTTTTTTTTAATAATGAATAGAAAGGGGAAAAACATTTTGTGACTTCCCACCAAGAAGGGTAGTGGGGGAACTATGAAGACAACTATTTTACTAGCTTAAATAGTTACCATGGAATAATTATGATGGAATAATTTACCTTGGAATATTTATTTTAAAATAGGTACAGTTGAATAATTACAGTGGAATAATTACAGTGGCGAAACCACAAAGTAGCAGTAGGGGTAGCTTTGAACAAATTTCATGGAACCTGGTGTGAGCTAGCATTTATAAGGATGTAT
Source organism: Lycopodina hypogea (assembly GCA_963969325.1). Taxonomy (NCBI): domain Eukaryota; kingdom Metazoa; phylum Porifera; class Demospongiae; order Poecilosclerida; family Cladorhizidae; genus Lycopodina; species Lycopodina hypogea. The sequence goes on along the minus strand of OZ017786.1, from coordinate 4,834,131 downwards.
TCTGCTAAATAATTAAGTTTTCGAAAGTTTATTATAGAATTTAAAAAAAAAAAATTAAAAAAAAAATATATATATATATATATATATATATATGTTTTTTTTTTTTTTTTGTTTTTTTTCTTTCCAAATTTCTCTCTGCTTTGGAGTGATTGATGAGGTGTCCTCCCCTTGAAAATGCTATTTTTTACTAGCTCATCACATCAATTATTTCTGAGTTCAGCTGCACAATAAAAGTTAGCTACTTGGTTAGTAGTGGTGATAGGAATTGCTGCAGATGTGGAATTTTGTGACTATTTCTTCACTTTCTCAGAATTTCTTGTAATTTTTTTTTTTCAACTTATAGTAGGTTGTCCAGTTAGTAGTGACGCTTTGAATTCCTGTGGCTATGGATTTTTTTGGCCATCTTTAGTGCTTTCCAGAGATTTCCTTGTTTATTTTTTAGTTTGGGAGAAAGTTGGAGGGAGCACTAGCCTGAACTTCAGTTCCCCCATGAGACAGGAAAGCAGTACATATTTGACTTTTTTGTGATTTGAATTTCCTCAATTTTTGAGATTTCTATTTCATTCAAATTTTTTCCTATCACAATAACCCAAATATAATTTAATAAATTGACCCAAACTGATCATTATGGGCACAGTAATGATTAATCTGAGTCCTCATCAACAATATTGTCTTATTTATTTAATTATCATTTATTTATTTGTTATTTATTTATTTATTATTTATTTATTTATTATTTATTTATTTATTATTTATTATTTATTTATATATATATATATTATATATATATATATTATATATATAGTTCTTTCTTCCTTTCTTTCATTTGTTTGTTTGTTTGTTGTTGTTTTTTGTTTGTTTGTTCATTCATTCAGTCTTTCTTTCATTCATTCATTTTATTTTTTACTTATTTATTTATTTTTAATTCCTGCAAAATAGATTGCCTTATTCTTTGGCAATTTTTGTGTTAGGGATGAGGTGTTGTTTAATAAGGAAATGTTTGCCTGTCTAAACAAGGTAAGATGCTGCTTTATATTTACTGCTAAAATTTGTACTGCCATTCATCCTTAATATGATTTCCCATTTTCTCCCTGCTTTTCAATATTTCTTTCTACCCCTATTTTTAGCATGAATAGTAATTTTAGGCAGTTTAGCTTGCCATTCCCTCAATGAGCCAAGTCAAAAAATTTTTAAATCATGGCACTCAAGGCAAGATCAAGTGACAATTAATTAAGTGCTATTTATTTAATATAAGTGTTTTATAATACTTCATAATGTGATATCCCCATGTCCCTGAAGTTAGAAATTTTGTCCCTGATTTTCTTTCCATTATTCCTTAGAATAGTACCTCTGTATTTTTTTTTTTTTCCCTTTTGACCCTGAAAATTCTAGGTGGGCACCAATGGTATCATAAGAAAGAGATAAGGACCATGGCACTCTGCCTATACTCCTTGCAAAAGCAGGGAATAAGGGTAGAAAGAGATTCCTTCCCAAACCAAATTAAAAGTGAGGGAAAAGAAGTGAGGAAAAAGAAGAGAGAAAAAGAGAAATTCCACCCCAACCTATAATAGAATAGTGTCAACCTTCCCTTTAGTAGCTATTTTTTTCCTTTTGTTTGGGTTTAAGATCTGCCAACCCATAGACATTGCATAATACAGATAACTACACATTTATAAGTCCCAACACATTAATTTTCCATGAGTTACATAAACTTACATAAATTTCCAGTTAGACGTGAGAACCATTTGCAGCTTAGCCTGCAAGGTTGGAATGTTCACCTGATTTGTTTTCATCCTTAATTTTTCATATCTCAAATCATAACTCAATTAAGAATTTCAAGGTACACAACATTTAGTGTCTACTTGGGGGTTTGGAGGGGTGGGGGGGTTGATAAAACTCTGGATGCATCCACTGAGTTGTCAAATGAAAACAGGTTCATTCAATAAGATCCCACTTCCTCCAAGTCTGACCTTCCTCTCCTGACCTATCTTTTCTGTGTGAAATAATGCCTATTCTTTGTCCCTTAGTTTATTTGTATTCCTAAATCATTAATTTTAGAGAATAACTTGTGCTTGTGTACCACCTTTGAAAACCTAGGAACAAGCATTTTGAAAAAAGAGTGAAAAAAAATGTATTTCTTAAAATTTTAATTTCCTTCTTAAAAAATTCCAGAACACCCTAAAGTATTTTCCAAAAAGCTGTAACACAACCTGTTCTCTTCTTTTGCAAACAGCTGCTCCAAACCCAGCTCATAAAACTCTGCTCTATAACAATTGCTTCATTAGTGGCTATACCCCCCCCCCCCTCCCCAATAAGTCCTATCAAAATTTACTAACCACACTACTACCTTTTAGTTTAATTTCTGTTCTTTTTTTTTTCAAATGAAATTTGAGTAAGAATAAGTAAACAAAATTGGTACAATGAATATATACAATTACTGTGCTTATAGTTTAGTTGGGTTTTTTTTTAATTTTATTATTTTTTTATTTACCTTATATTTACCTTATACTTTCTCTGGTGTTTTCCTATATGTTCTTAGCTTGGGTTTAGAGCTACATAGTTATATTTACTAAGGAGTGAGTGGTCCATCCAACTGCACTGGCCCTGCCAACACATACACTAGAAAATAACTGGTAATGCCCACAGAAATGCTCAGATAAAATAGTAACTCAATGCAACAAATTGTATTGGTCTTAAGAACACCATTTAATTCAGGTTTGTAAATGGCTGTTGTTTTATAGGCTTTGAGACCAAGCTAGAATACTCACTGAATATGTTCAAGGCCTTTGTAACAAAAAATAACATGTTTTAGTGTTATAATCAGATGAACAACACTAGGTGACTCATAATTTGTATGTTCATCGAAATTTGACATGTTATATCCAAATATTAGGGTAAGCATTATTGACCACACATGGATTGGTTTGGACATAGCCACACCCGCAGAAAGTTGTTTTGATTACCAAAAGCATATAAAAGGACCAATCAGGCTAAAATTTGGCACTGTGGTTTCAAAGTAACCTGGGTGAGAGTTATTAACCACATGTTGGTGTAGAAGTGGATCTGATGTTGTCATAACCACACCCATAGGATGTTGATTTGCTGCCAAAAGCTAATTAGAGGACTTATCATGCCTAAATTTGGAATGTGGTCTTCAAGTAACTGGGTGAGAGTTATTAACCACATTTGAGTGTGTCAATGGACTAGTTTGGTTGTAGCCACACCCACAGGATATTTTTTGGCTGAAAAACAAAAATTAAAGGATTAACCATGCCAAAATTTGAGTGGTTTCAATAGTGTTTCATGCTAACATTGACCTGGCAACACCCTAGTATATGCTGCTAGTTGTCAATACTTTAGTTAAGACAAGGTAGATGGAATCAATCAAAACTGTGTTGAATATGATTTAATTGTAAGAGTGTATATAAGTGACCATTTTCTTAAGTGTATGGATGTCTTTATTATAATTTGTTTATCAACACTTGTGACCAGTTTGTAATCCTGGAGATTTAAGACTGGAAGGTGGAACTATCACCAGTGGACGTGTAGAGGTCTGCAGAGTGGAAGTCTGGGGCACAGAGGGAGTCTGGGGCACAGTGTGTGATAATGGATGGGATGCTGCTGATGCTCAAGTTGTGTGCAGACAACTAGGATATTCATTTGCTGAAGCTCACATTCTTACTGGGTCTGATGTTCCTGATGGCACTGGGAAGATCTGGTTGAATCAAGTCAATTGTGTTGGAACTGAGACCCATATCTTTGACTGTGCCTATGAGATGGACTTCTATGATTGCAGTCATGATATGGATGCTGGAGTAACATGTGGTAAGTTATAATAATTATGTTGTAGATCAGTGATATCAATGTACTGTCGTATTTTGTGTATTGATATAGATGAACTAGCAAACAAAGATGCCTGAAAAAAGTCTTCTTAGATGGGGTTGAACAGATGCCTAACAAACTTCATCCACAGGCATTTGTTCCCCTTTATGCATGGCAATGACAGAAAAATCTGACAAACGATCCTAACTCATCATGGACCACAAATAGGTCTTCATTCTTCTCAGAAAATAAAATTACTTCCTCAACTCTAGAAAAAGGTAGCTTGCAAGCAATTACTGGGAGACAGTGAATATTAGGGACTGAACACATTAGAAGAATCAAGTAAATGTTTCCAGAGACCAAAACCAGGTTTTGTAACTTAGCAACCTCCTCTATTGGGTTGCTCTTGAAAATGGCCACAATAAGGACAAATCTGCCCTCAAGCACTTGACTGCAAGGCAACCATGATGTACATTATACTCCAGTTGTTGGGATATACATCAGATCTAGATGGTATATCTAGTTCCACTACAACTTTTTGAACCTCAGTTACACTTCCACTGATAAAACCTCTGCTAATAATTTTCTACTGTCTGATCTATCTACCCCAGAGGCAGATAGGATTTATATTGATAGGTATACAAAGACACGGTGAAATCTACACAGATTCCACCCATGGGTAAATTAGACAAAGTAAAGACATGTTTTTAAACTCCTAGATAAGATCTCTCATATCTCCATCAATTTTCAGTGGCTAAAAAAGTGTTCCAGAAATTTAACATTGATATTCCATAAAGACTGTCAGATACAAACTTGATAAATTGATATTTAAAAATGCGAACAATAAACTGGAAACAATCATCGAATCTAAATGGAAAGTTTTTAAAAATAATTTGTAAAAATTGTGGTTAAATTACAGTAATTGTTATTTGTATTTAAATAACATTCCCTGCCAGTAATTGTAATTGTAAGTCAATCATACTTTTGATTGTGTAATTATAATTATACTCAATTACCAAAATAAAACAAAAATTGATCCAAGTTTGACTGACTCAGCTGTATCTGTGTTGGGCTTTTTGTCAATATATATATTTTTTTCCTTCAAAGTAAATATTTTTATTAGTAGTTAATCAATGATACTAATCAACATGGATATATCTATATATAAAGTAGGAATAGTCTGTCTGTCTGTCTGTCTGTCTGTCTGTCTGTCTGTCTGTCTGTCTGTCTGTCTGTCTGTCTGTCTGTCTGTCTGTCTGTCTGTCTGTCTGTCTGTCTGTCTGTTCTGTCTGCTAAAAAAATTAATGAAACCATACGTCTAAATATTGATATGCAAACATGGGGTGGGTTCCACCTGGCCACACCTCTTCCTCTTGGTGTGTAATGCTAAAATGCCAAAAATTGTTGTTATAAAATGAATTGAATATTATAAAACTAATGGGAGATCTATTATAATGAGGACAGGTCACTTTAAAGATTTTAATAAAGAAAACCATTGAATAGTGGTTGAGAAAGTTAAAAGAAATGAGATATAGCAAACAAAATTAAGGAAGTAAAATACTAGGGCTCTGGTTTTGGTTTGAAGCATTATAGCTTTAGATGTAGGCCTAGCAAGCAATAGCTCCTTAGGGTGTGCAAGAGAAAGCCACATATCTTCAAAGTAACTTGTCTTTCTTTTAGTATTTCCCTCCATAATTTTGTTATATTCCATTTTATTTCATTACCTTAATTTTAAATTATTCCTCATGGGATATTTGTTTTGTTTTTTTTTTCAATTTAATATCTTTAAAGTATATGTCTTTTTTTCTTTTTTTTTATATTTCACCCCCCCCCCCCCCCCTTCAATTTTGTAAATTCAGTCACTTTTATTTCTTTTTACTCTACAAGATATTCCACACTTCAGTAATGGATCTATATTGGATCCACCTTGTTGTTGGTGACCATCATCACAAGGACACTAGAAAATCATAAAACCACCAAGCAAGTTAATGGTTTGCAGGATTAGTAGTTCAGATTCCCTACCAGTTTTTTTTTCCCTCTTTTTTTTTCTTTTTTTTTATTTTTATGTACATATATATTTTCTCCATTCCCTTTCTAAGCAGGAGGTCCACATTGCTCATGGGTTGAGGCTGATGAATTTCAGTCTTCTTTTTTTCTTTTTTCTTTTTTCTTTCGGAATTTATTATTATTTCCTCTCATTAATTTCACCTTTTTTCCAATCGAATTTTTAACCTGACATGCTCGTAGTAAGATATGTAGACAGGTGACCCAATTATATTATTTGGGTGGGGGGGGGGGAGGGTGGGCTAAAAGCCATCCACTGTGTAGAATGTGTCTATCCAGAATAACTGGTAATAATCGGTGTGCTGGTTTGATAGGAAAGTGGTGTGGCCAAGCGTGATCCAACATATGTCCAAGAGTTGTCAAGTATGACTCCAGGTACTTTTAGCCTCATAAACAAACAGGAAGAGTTTGAATAAGAATAAACACACTGAGTGGAGAGTATCTAATCAAAATCCTATTCAATCACAAATGTTTATTTTTAAAACTTATGATTCAGGACCAACGTTGCCCGATGGATTCAGCTCAAAATCATTATTATTTATCACTACATATTTTCAGCTACCGAAGGTCACCACAAAACACATTTATATTATATACTCATATCACATATCACAAATGTATATGGGAACATATTGTACAGTTTTTCCTTCAGATCACAGCTTTAATATTTACCTTATGTGCCACTTACTATCTTCATTTAAAATAGGAAGACAGAACATTTTCATCACACCCAGGCTGAATGGTTGAAATGGAAAGTTCCCCACTGGCATCTTGTATGAATACACATCAAGCCAAAAATTCTCTGTGCTGTTGGTGTCCCAGGCAGCTCCTTGATCATGGGACAGTTTGACCCCAGTCCTCCATGAGAGAAAACATCTTATGGAAAGGATAGTGGACCAGATATTCTATGTTCTTTCCAGGTACAGCTTGCAAGAAGAGTGTCAATTGAAATGGAGCTGTCTTGGTAAGGAGCTTGATTCTCGTGCTTCTCCAGTCTTCTCTTTGCATGGGCAGCTGGTTCTTTTCCAATGTTTTATCTGGAATCATTGCCTCATACTGAAAATTCACTACATTTTATGGGTTGTGGGAATTTCCCAATAAGATTCAATTCCTCCCCATTGTTTCCAAAAATCACTAATTTTGGTGAAAATCACTACTTTTGGGGACAATTACTACTTTTGGCAACACTGATTCAGCTTCCTTTAAATTGGTTGGCTACTCATCAATGGAGATGATAATATAACACAATAATAAATAATTCAAGATCAATCACGTAATTATAATTAAATGCATGCATGTGTGTGAAAGTATGCTTCCTCCTACTAGGGCTAATAGTCTATATGTAAAAAAAAATCAAATTAATAAATAACAAATTAACTCAACAACAAACCAGCTTGAGTCAACATCTACGATTAACAATCTATTTAGTTCCCTAATCCAATTAATAATGAACAAATTGTGTGTATGTCTGAGTATTCTCTATTCAACCTACCAATTTCAAAATGATTTTTTTAAACATTTGAGCCTTATCAGAATTTGAAGATAAAAAAAAATAATAATAAATAAAAAATTAAAAAATAAAAATAAAAAAAATGACAGGGAAAAGAAGGCATTAAGTGAGGAAAAGGAGGAGGGTTGTAAAAGAAGGAAAGAAGGAAGTAACTAAGGAAAAAAAGGAAAGGGAAAAAAATTAAAGATAAAGTCTAGTTAACCACTGAGCCACGGTTTTAAAGGCCTCTTTTAAATAGAAATTAAAATTCCTTTCCCTCTCCCCTATTATGTCTGCAAAATTTCGCCAATACCTATTGAGCCGTTTGGCTGTACATTCCACACACACACTCACACACACACATTTTCACATTTATAGATACTAGCAAAAACCTGCCCTATTGCTGTTTTTTTGTTTAACCTTTTATGAGCTATAGTCACAAAAATATGTTTTGAAGACATGTTGGAGACTTTCAAAACAAAAAAGAAAACGTGATTTGGTCAAAGTGTTTTTTAAAATACAATTTTTGACATTTTTTGTCTTATATATGAAGAGGAAGAGGTGTGGCCACATGGGACCCACCCCATGTTATTTGCAGAGTCAAGTCGTGTCTGCTTACCAAAGTTTTAGGCCTGTAGCTTCTTTTTTTTTTTATGGTATAAGTATCATTTTTGGGCTTTTTTAAAAAAATACAAAAAGGGGTGTGGCCATAAAAATAAGCCTATGACATTCCCCTGGCGACACTGATTCTAAATATATATGGGTTTATTGGTCTAACTCCATTCTTTTTTCTGGCAAAGGTACTATTTTTGGCTTTTTTGATACAGAAAGGGGTGTGCCATATAGATACACTTTTGATGTTCCCCAATTAACACTGATTCTAAATATATATTGGTTTGTGGGTCTAAGTTCAACTGTTCAAGCATGAATCATGGATACATGGTCAAACAGACAGACAGATTATTCTCATTTTATAGTATAGATAGATTATGTATTTAATTTTTTTCTCCATTGGAAGGTATCTTAGGCCTATAACACAGATGTAATGTTTTTCTTACTTTTCTATATCAATTATAATCTCTTAACTGTTACTATTTAATCAAACTAAGTGAAGCAAAGTCTTACTAGTCTGAGGGCCAGTGTGATGAATCTTTTTTTTTTTTTTTTTTTTTTTTTTTTTTTTTTTTTTTATCAAGACCACGTGTTAGGAAACCACTTCAAGCAGCTTCAACAAACTTTGCATGATGACTGAGGTGATCTGGGAATACAACCCCTCCCCCATGGTGGGTTGTGCCAAAAGGACTATCAACAGTTTTTTTGTGCTGTAATACACACACGAAGAGGTGTGGCCGAGTGCACTAAACTACCTTCCACACACAAGGTACACATTTGCCAAGTTTCATTAAGATATTTTCAATTGTTTGGTCATTGACTACAAAAACTCATTTTGGAGTGAAGGAGGACAAATTTCACTACTCTAAGTTGAAAATTTCTTGTGTTGTGTTGATAGCTTGCAATCATGATGCTAACTCCTAGAACTTTGGTCCATTTTGCTTCAAACTTTCATGGGATTATAGTTCAATGTCAGGGCATGTAAACATATACAAATGAAAGGAGGTGGGGAAAACCTTATGGGAAACCCCCCATGGCCTATTAGTGCTTAACTCCCACAGTTTTGGGAGCAGTCTCAGCAAACTCAGTCGGCTTTAATTTGAGAACAGGTTGGTTGTTATAAGATATTGTACCCATGGCATATTAGAAGCCTATGTGGGGCCTCCAAGTTTGTTTTTTTTTGTTGCAGGTGTGCGGATTTGTGTGGTTATCCCCCCAAGGGTTTTCATTTTTGTTTTATTGTTTTTTTGTTGTTGTTGTGCAGCTTATGCTGATGAACTTATGCATCCTATGACTGTGAACGAACTCAGCTCAGTCTGCATATGTAATTTGCCTAACAAAAATGATCAATTTGGTGTCTTCTTTCTTTATTGTCATATTTTATATAATACAATTTGAATGTGATGAATCAAAGCATGTGCTCAATATGATTTTATTACATCTGTGTATTATTAATATCTGTTTGCTTAATTCTACTGGATTTGTTTATGCACATGTTGACTTCAATTTTATGACCAGGATGTAATGAAGGAGAGATCAGACTGCAAGGTGGCATAGACTCTAGTGGACGTGTGGAGGTCTGCAATGACCTAATCTGGGGTACAGTGTGTGATAATGGATGGGATGCTGCTGATGCTCAAGTTGTGTGCAGACAACTAGGGTATTCATTTACTGAAGTACATAATTTTACAATGCCTGATGTTCCTGATGGCACTGGGCAGATCTGGTTGGACCAAGTCAACTGTGATGGAACTGAGACCAGTCTATTGGACTGCAATGTTAACCTCACTGGCAACCATAACTGTAGTCATGATATGGATGCTGGGGTAACATGTGGTAAGTAATATAATTATGTTGGACATCATGTAGTTTTGTGAATGAAGTCACATGTTCCTGATAAGACTAATGAATAGCTGGTTGGTCAATGTTTATTAAAAACACAAGTCTCCTCTGCAATTGTGAAAATCCAATATAAACCTTGACTTTTGCAATTCTTTCCGATTTTTTTTCTATGGGTTTGCACAAACATATTTTTGGAGACATTATTCAAGTTAACCCAATACATTGTCTTTAAATGAGCTTGTAACTTATAGAAAGCAGATGATATAATTGCTATGGAAACTACTGGACACCCAATATAGGTATAAACAAGATTATATTAAATATTTTTAGAAGTAGTCAAATGTTTCATGGAGTTAATTTCACAAATTCAAACATAACATTTAGAATTATATATTTAGCATTAAAATTATGAACTGAAGTTATGAGCTCTCATGATTATTAAGCAGATTTTGATGTAGTACATATATTAAAATGAATTTTTATCAATTTAACTTCACAATCACAAATCAAGTCCAACTACAGAACTTTCAAATATCCAGCATTGTTTTTAGTTAGACCAGAATAGCACACCCAGAAAGAGATGTTACAATATTATAGCAAACATTTTGACTGCCTCAATTGGCCATGGAACTCAGAATTATTTTTTGTACTACCAATTACACATGCTAGTTACACAGAGTTAATCACCACTGGCTAATAGTGCCTAGAGGTAGTCATCCTCCTGATATAAATATCTACTTCAACCACTTCACTATAATACTTTGTAATTGCAATGTACTGGCTTTTGGATATGTAACTCTACGCATTCAATTCTGTCCTTCTTTGGTAGGTATCGGGGCCTATCACACTGATGTCATGTATTGATAATAGCTGTAAATACTTTTTTTTTATAATCAATTCTAACACCTGAACAGTTACCACTTAATATCATGGTATTTTAATTAACACAGTGAATGAATGGATCAAAATACTTGTTAAAATAATTGAATTAAAAGACTGTTATTAGTAATTATTAGATTAAGTATACTAGATCTATTTTAATTCTAACTAGTTCATCAATTTGAATGTTGTTGATTTCAATTATACTACAGGATGTATTCAAGATGCAATGAGATTACAAGATGGCACAGTCAATAGTGGACGTGTGGAGGTCTGCTACAACAACACCTGGGGCACAGTGTGTGATGGTGGATGGGATGCTGCTGATGCTCAAGTTGTGTGCAGACAACTAGGGTATTCATTAAATGAGGCTAATATTCTTACTGGACCTGATGTTCCTGATGGGACTGGGCAGATCTGGTTGGATCAAGTAAATTGTGTTGGAACTGAGATCAGCCTCTCTAATTGTAGTGCTGACCTAACTGGCAACCATGGTTGTAGTCATGACAGGGATGCTGGAGTAACATGTGGTAAGAAGAAATAATTGTTTGCTGATTTCCACGGGGTGGGGGAGGCAATTAAATGTTAATGGACAATCACGAGTATGTAGTTGGACTATAGTATTTGTGTTAATAGTTGTAACATGGAGTTTGATGTTTTCCATTCTTTTTTATTGAGGTTTATAAAAAGAACAAAACAACTTTAACTCATTTACTGTGCAGAATTGAATCAGGCTTGTCATCTTACATAGTCCAGCTAGAGTTCCATCAATGCTTTGTCTTACCTTGCCTATTGGAATAAATAAGACTGTGTTGGTAAACATATGGTTATAACTGTCTTCCTTACTGTCTAAAAGTCTTCACCTTGTGCCATATAAACTTACTGGATCTGTTTGTTGTGACTAATTCATCAATGTGCATGTGGTTGACTTTAATTAAACAACCAGGTTGTATTCAAGGAATGATCAGACTGGAAGGTGGGACTAACACTAGTGGACGTGTGGAGGTCTGCAACAACCTAATCTGGGGCACAGTGTGTGATAATGGATGGGATGCTGCTGATGCTCAAGTTGTGTGTAGACAACTAGGATATTCATTTGCTGAAGCTCACATTCTTATTGGATCTGATGTTCCTGATGGCACTGGGCAGATCTGGTTGGATCAAGTCAATTGTGTTGGAACTGAGAGCCGTCTCTTTGACTGTTCTGCAAATGTAAATAGCAATCATGGTTGTAAGCATGATATGGATGCTGGAGTAATTTGTGGTAAGTAATGATAATTATGTTGTAGATCAGTGATGTCAATGTGAAGTCATTATTTCGTGCATTGATACTGATGCATTAGCAATAAAGAGCCAAGGTCTAGAAGTCTGTGACAGTATATCCAGGTCATAGAATGTTATAAAAATTAATGGATTCAGGAAACATTATGAATTGCATGCAGATTTTGAGATATATAATAATTCTACATATCAACAGAGCCATATGAGACTAAATAGTATAGCAGATTTGAAACATAATTGTGCATTTTGTGATTTTGTGATAAAGCATGAGAATTGGTTTGTGATTTCTTGACATAATAAGAAGTTTTTTTAAAAAATGGAGCCATCTCCTACTTAACCTTAGGTGACTACTAGACATCAATTTTTGCCCTATATGAAATTATTATTATTATATTTGGAATTCAGGGTAAAATCATGTATTTTTCTTGTTAGTAGCGCATAGTGACTGATCAGCTAATATTTTATTTCTAATTCTTTCTCAACTCCACATGTTTGATGTTTTAATATTAGTAATTCACCATGTATGGCATTAGTTAATACAAATAACATATTCCTCAAGCTTGCTATAAATTTATGCATATTTTGCTTGAATAAAAGCAAGCAAGTGCAGTGCAGGCTTTATAAGCATCTGGCCTTGGAGTGTGCATGCATAAACCTTCTCACTGAGACTGCTGAGTCCAGCTTTACCAGCCTATTCCCAATATGTTCAAGTCCATACATAGTACACCTATAAGCAGTTAATAGTGTATCTCTTATTTCATGCTAATTAAAATAATTCTGATTGTAATATTAGGAGATCTCATCAAAATGACTATAAACATGCTTTTGTGGACACATTACCATCTAAACAACTAAACATATCAAAGCCTTACAACTGTAATCTGGTCTTCACTACAAATCTTTGTAAACCTTTTGCGCATGGGTTCACAATTCATCACAAAGTGCCAGTGTTCTGTTATGTCGTATCCTCAAGCATCTTTTGACCCTGCGGGTCCAGCATTCTCAAAAATAATGTGGGATGCAAGTTTAGCCTACATTTCTAATTCTGCGCCCAGTTACATCACATCATCCTCCGTCTGTTCAATCAGATTGCTTGTTAGTGCCATTTGCTTATGTTGCTAGGCTAATTCTTTTGTATATCCCACTAAAATTGATAAAACAATGCATTTTAGTGAACAGTTTTATACAGGAACATGTGTGGTTTGAGGACTCGTGAGGATACTTGCTACGCCAATATAGAGTTTGGCACAAGACAGTGTAGTTCTTGACATACTTTCATTTTCTGCTTCAATATCCTTGTTTTGAACAAAACCTTCCTCTGCACTTATTTTGCTAAAGTTCTGAAGCTCGCGGAGAGCAGGCATATACTACCATTTTTGATTGCAAACATGACAGACTGACGGATATAGTACTGTATTTGTAAGAGAACTTGGTCAAATTCCTTGATCTGTCTTACAGTTATGGCAGTAAAAATGGTAAAGCTTGTAATAATGGTTCAATGGGTAGAGAAAAGTTCAGTGTTAATATCTTCGAGCAAAAAACTTAAATATTTGCACTTGGCATGCAAACACAACTTGTCTATAGGATTAAATGGACTCACTCCCACCAAGCCACACCTCAACCTGTATGCATGTCTATGTGCATTTTTGTTTGTCAGACAACTGGTGGCTAAATAAATTATACTATGGATAAATATCTTAATCACTTCTTTAATAGTTCTTTTTGATGGACAATGGTGGCTTGTAAATAGCAGTGAAGCTGCAACAAGGCTATACTCTATATTATTATTTGTGTCATGACTTAGCCTGCCTACCTGCCTGTCCACCTTCTTAAATTCATGCTTATCAGAGAGAAAAAATTGAGCTGAAGGTCTCATAATCAACATCAGAACTGTGTTGGGCTTCCAGCATTGCTGTGTTCCTTCAGATGGTTAGAAAATTTTCAAACAAAAAATGTTTGGTCCAACAAAAGCTGTACTTAAACAATTTTTTTGGAGATAGGAAATGGGTTTCATGAATGGATTGAAAACAACCCAAAAATATCCAGGATTTCGCTATCTAATCCATAATAGCGAAAAACCTGCCCTATAGGCAGTTTTCAGTCCACCTTCAGATTCCTACAGTATCTAATTGTCTAATTTTCTTAATGTAACGTGCAGGGATTATTGATACCAATTCATTAATAAAACAACATAATGAAAGTGACGAACACTCCTGCGAAGGTAACATTTTATTTTGGCAGTGAAAACAAATTTCAGTGTGTATGGCTAACCAAAAAAAAAAATGCCCATAGCCACAACTGCAGTAAAATAACATTTTTTCTGTCAAATGGAGAAAGCCACATACCAAATTTCATTAAACTTGTTCATTTATTAGAGTGTTCCATTTTTCCAAACCACACCCATTGACAAAATTGCACCAATAGCCACCCAATTTGAACCAAACTTTTGCAAGGGCTTGCAGTGAAAATCCTAAATCTAACACTGAAATTTTGTGAATATCCCTCCAGTGGTTTGGAAGGAATTAAATTGTGCACATAAAGACAGGCGAACAGAAAGACAAACATATTATGAATTATAGTAAGATAGTGTGCAGAGTTGAGTAACTTATGTCAGTCTTTCATTGTCCCACCAGATTTCTATTATGGCAATGTTTTGGCTATTAGATATAATAAGAGTGCACTCAATTTATTTTTGTTGTCCCTTGGAAGGTGACTAAGGCCTACATTGAAGTAATATGGTGGTGATATATGTCTTTCTTCCTAACAAAAATGTCTATAAATATTTTTTTGGTAGTAAATTACAGTAATCATCTAATTATCTAAATATTTTAATTAATTTAATTGAATATATTTTAAATCACATAATACATTTTGTATGTGATCAATCAAGCAGGTACTAAACCAGATTTAATTAAGGATGAAATCTTTTTTTAAAAATCCTGTTATTATAGTAACATATTTATCAACTGTCATGTTGTTGTCCTTAATTAAACAACCAGGATGTATTGACAATGAGATCAGACTGCAAGGTGGCACAATCAATAGTGGACGTGTGGAGGTCTGCTTCCTCAATACATGGGGTACTGTGTGTGATGATGGATGGAATGCTGCTGATGCTCAGGTTGTGTGCAGACAACTTGGATATTTATCTGCTCAAGCTCAGATTCTTACTGGGTCTGATGTTCCTGATGGCACTGGGCAGATCTGGTTGGATCAAGTCAATTGCATTGGAAATGAGATCGGTCTCTTTGACTGCAATACTAATCTAATTGGTGACCATGATTGTACTCATGATATGGATGCTGGAGTAACATGTGGTAAGCTATAATAACTTCCTGTGGTAATGTACCCCCCCCCCCCCCCAAGAATTGTTTACTGTTTTGAAACACCAACATTTGTTGTTACAACTAATTGGTTACAACTGAATGCTTTACTGTAAGGAAATAATATAGTTACAACTAAGCTATTTTACTGTATAGAAACCCTAAAGTTACACATCTTACCACAACTTTTACCTCACGTATGCTTTCCAAACTATTATTTGGCCTGGTCTAAGAACACTATATTTGATTAATGTTATAGTAATTATTTGCCAGAGATTTTAGTGTGTGACCGTTTTTGTTGTTTGGAGAACATATACTTTTGTCATTCATTGGTTTGCCACTTTCATTCAGATTTGCCTAAGTCTTGTCGAATTGGGAAAAATCTAGTCTGCAAGTCCGATTAATTTCAAATCTAGTCGAATTTTTGTTACTGGTATTGCCTTATATAACCTGAAAATTTTCACTTGTCAGTGAAAAAAACATTAAAAGAAAAATCAAATATTGGAAAAAAATGAGCCTCTTAGAAAACATAGATGATGAAAATTGAAGGGGAATAAGAAGGAAGAGACGGAGAGAAAAAAAAATTGATATAATTTTTGAATAAAACTATTAAAAATATGTCAACATTTTCTTTAGGCTTTGGTGTAAGATGGTGATTACGTGACTGGATATTGCATATACAGAACTATTTAGGTTGATTGAACATTCTAATTGGGAATTTTGTGATCTAGTCGGAAATTTAGAGAATTTTAGTCAGATTTTAAGATTACTGAGTGGCAGCACAGATTGTATTGTCAAAGTTTTGTGTACTCGTGTTGAGGCACTGACAATAAACAGCTAAACTATAGATATCTGCACCAGTAATATCACAGTGTGTCATAATTACTGATGGATTCAGGGAATTGAATGCATGCAGGCTGTAGGAAGATGTAATATTATTCAATTTAAGTAGAAACAAAAGTGCCTGATAAAACTTAAGGAAGATCTGGTTGGACAATGTCAATCACATAGTAACCTTCACTAATAGTCTCATTGACTTATACAAACATTAACTCTTGTCCCACTGAAATAATGCAGTTATATAGAATCCTATATATTATTTTCGCTAACTCCCCGAGTGCCTGCATGCCTGCCTGCGTGCCTGCCTGTGTAACTGTCGAGAAAACATTCGAACTGTTGGTCTTAGGACAGCGAATTAAACTTCATTCTGCTCCCTACATGGTCCTAGGGGTGCAGAAGGCCTTCAAATTACTTTAAAATATCCAACTAAAAAGTTAGAGGTAAACTAAAGTCTTCCTTTTATGCAAATTGTATTTGTAAAGTAGGTAAAAGGTTGACATTATATCAACCCACGCTCCACATTTTTAAAATAGCTGATAAAAATGCAAAAACAATTAATGAAAGAAAATTAAATCTAGCTTATCTGTAGCTGTTTCAGTTTGAAAAGGACAACAAAATTTGAGCCTGACAAGATTTGAGAAAACTTCAGACTTTCGTGAGACTTCACATATAGTAAAGGAGTTTCAGTGAGCATGGCTTCACTTGCTGAGAAGAACATTAAAAAGATTTGTGCAAGACTTCACTTAAGGTAAATAGCAAAGGTGTTATTGTTTTTTGGTTATGTCCAAACCCCCCCCCCCCCTCCCCCCCACCTTTTTTCCCCTGTGGGTGGCACAGCAAGACTTACAAGACTTCACTTAGGGAAAGCTTACGTAAGCAAGCTTCACACAAGGTAAACATACAAAAATGTGTTAGTTTGTTTAGTTTTATTTATTTTTCCATCCATTAAAAAAATAAATATATATATATATATATATATATATTCTACTCCCCCCTTCTGTGGGTGGTAGAGCAAAACTTGAGAGAAACCTAGGACAACTTAAATAAAACTTAAACCAGATTTCACTTGGGATATCTCCAACAAAACTTCACTTAATTTAAATATAGTAAGGGTTTGTTTTTTTTGTTTGGCATCATTTATGCTTGAAAGGATGTTGTTGTTCACTTTGGTTTTTTTTTCTATTGCAGTAATTTGAATTACATACTTAATTTTTTTTTAAACTGCAGTCATTTAAAACCAATATATGGCATTTTATGAGGTTGTCACTTACTGGAGGTAGATAACTTAATAATGATTGAGAACTCTCATTAGATGTTATGTGACCACATACTGTACTAAAATGTATACATATTTTTGTGACTCAGGTAATATATGCAATAGATATTTACTAAAAAAATTGTTCTAATATTCTACAAATAATAAATGAGTTGCTTACAATGATTTCTTTTTATTCACTTTTCAGTGATCCTTAAATTATCTTTCAGTGGCCTTCATCTTATTTCCTCATAGTTTTGAATGCGAACAATGAAGTTGCTATACTGGCATCAGCTATAACTCTGATCATTTTGCTGATCACTGCTCTCATAGTTGGTGTGTGTGTCTTCTTAATGAAGAAGAGGAAACGAAAAGTACGCCAGAGCCACATGAATCTACTTCTCAGGTAATTTTATAGAAAATTAATTTTTTAAAATTATTTCTCATTTCTAAAACCTTATCAAGATGAGGTTTCATTGAAGATATTTCACCATGGAACAGTAATTCTTGTGTTATAAGTGTTGGGTATTAAAGAGTAAGGTGGGATAGAAGATGAATCAGTTTATTAAAATCTTAATTACGTTCATAAAATGTTATTCTATAATTATATTTATTCAATATTCTTTATAGGTCCATAAACACGGACAACAAATATGAAGAGAATGAATATGGTAAGATAATTTTTTTTTCTGTTTTTAATTATGCATAATATGTAATACTTGTGCACAAAAAAAAATTTAACTCTTAAAATATAAAGATTTTGTAACTCGAGTAGAACCTCCAATTATGGACACTTTGTGCCCTTTGTAAAAAGGATTCTCTTATTGGAGGTCAGCACAAGATGATACATTAATGTATATTAATGCCATAGTAGTTAGCTCGTATATTGTGACCTGGTAATAAACCTACTATTATCACTAGCAGATAATACAATGATTATTTTCATTTACTATAACGGAAATGTGAAAAGGAAGAAAAAAACCTTTAAATAATATAAAAACAAGATAAATTGCTACCTCATCAAGCTTAATAGGAATTAAATAAAATCATGTTATAATCTCTCATTGAGACAGGATTAAGGATGTATATAGAATAATATATCTATAATTTAGTATTTATGCCCCTTTTTAAAGACTGAAATGAGTAATGATTTCTTTTTCATACTTTTGGGAGGAACTCAAAATCCTTTTATTTTTCATATTTTTTCTTTCCCCCCCCCCCCCCCCCCCCCCTCTCTCCCCTCCTCCATTTTTGTAACACTATGCATCTACTGGTAGCATGGGTGAGGGTATGTTTACAGAGGTAACAGGACTATAAGCTGTTATAGGAAATAAATTCATGCCTTACAGTCTGTCCATTGTGTAGAGGTCATCCATATTTCAAGGATTCTGGTTAAGGAGGTTCCATTGTATTACATAAATATGTGTATATTGTTTTTGTTATTTAAAAAAATTCCATTTATAAATTGTTGTAGTTGTAACCAAGAAAGAAACCGAGAAAGAAGAAAATACAAGCGTTAAAACTTCTCTTGATATGGACCTTCCACTATCTTTAGTTTTATCAGCTGGTAACATGGAAATTGGAAAAGCAGTTGGAGAAGGTAAAAACAGTTAATTTACATAAACTTAAGTTAAGGAGCTTGCTATTTTAGCAGCAGATACCTGGTGCTTCAGCATGTAAAAGACATTTAGCCAATATTGATTGGTATAGACTAGTCAATTTTAGCTTACATCTTAGGTATCTGGCATAATAGAGGTGTACCTGCATCTGCTGAGAGGTCTCAGCCTCTATGCTTGCTGCTGACATTGTGCGCTCATCCTGATGGCAAAGAGTTTGATATTGTTTTGAAAGTATTCAGGCCACATTAGAATGCATAAAGGCTGTCTGGTATCTCTGCAGTTATCCTTGTGGCCTACATTGCCCTGTCCATCTGAACATGAGCCTACCTCTGCTGAGGTGTCCAACACTCTCTCAGTCCTTGCTAATGCATTCATCATCAAATCAAGATTGATGTTGCTTTGACAGCAACAATATAATCTTAAGTTTACTGTATTCTATTCTCTGCTCATACCCCCTCACCTCCTTTTCCAATAAGGTCATTCATGGTCTTCCAAAAACAAACACTGATGTATGGTATAAATGAACAATAGCTGCTGGTAACTTTGTTTTTTATTTTATTTCAGGTGAATTTGGAATTGTGTACAGAGGATTACTGAGGAAGGGATTTTCTGAAGCATTTAGTGAAATTATTGCAATAAAAACATTAAAAGGTAATGTAATAACAGCCATAGTGATATATGCAGAGGGATCTCACTTTATGATATAATTTTGGTTCCATAAAGGAGCAGGGATTAATATAGGATTATTCCTAAGAAGGGGGAGGGGGAAACAAAAGGATGTCTGAACATCTCAGGCTTCTGAGTTCAATATTGAGTCAGAGTTCTTTTCCTTTTACCTTTTATCCCTTCATTTCATATTTTTCCTCTTGCAAACTCCTTTCTCTTTACAAGCTAAGTAATCTTAATGTTTGTTTCCACCTTGTGTGTGTGTGTGTGTGTGTGTGTGTGTGTGTGTGTGTGTGTGTGTGTGTGTGTGTGTGTGTGTGTGTGTGTGTGTGTGTGTGTGGTCGGGTGTGTGGGTGTGTGTATCCAGTTAGTTTCATCTATTTAACTCACCAGCTGACCTAGATTAATTTTAGGGTGTGGCATTCATGGCTGTCTAGTGGGCACAACCCTCCATTGGAAAAGTCTGGCAATGCTCATTCATGATACCTGGGACTGTTTCGGACATTTTTCAGTTGGTTTCATCTGGTTGACTCATCAGCAAATCTAGACCAATTTTGGGGTCCCTTAATTAGGTCCCTCCTGATCACACCTATCAGAATGAGGTAGGCAGACTTACATTTTCTTACACTGACATGCACATCGATTATTACTGCATGCATGAAAATTAGTTAACTTCCCAGATAGGCTGACCCTTCTGGGCTCCTACTCTAGGGGGTTACATCCACATGTTTTAGTCAAGAATAGAAACACTAAAGTTTGTTGTTACAATTAAGTGCTTAGTTACTCATGAATAAGAAATTATATTTAATAATGGACCTACACCATAGCTCTAGCCCTATCTGCATTCTCACTAAATGGGGAATTTGGTCTTGTGAGCAACACCTAAATATTTCAGGATGATTGTTAGTGAGTATACATAGAGACAGACATATTGCAAATTATTGTACGACTGGAAAAGTACCCATCCTAAGGATGAAGGCACAAGGCCCTCCCATTCCCCACCCCCCTCCCACCCTTTCCTGAAGGATATTTTAACATAGCACTCATCCTATAGACAGACACAACAAAGATCTCTTAATAGGATTGTAGATCTGTTGTTTGCTATCTCATCCCAAATGCTTGGGCTTACTAGGCTAAAAAAGAAGTAAAGAAAAATAGATGGAAGTGGTTTAGGCACAGTTTTGCTAACCTATGTGCTCACACAATTGTAGTTTATAATTAGTGCGATGTTTTACTCAGGCATAGAGTTGTGACCACAACCAGGAAATTTCGAAGACGCAAAAGCCCCACACACAGGTGTTTTTTAGGATCTTCAACAAACTTCCTTATAACCACCCCAGAGTGACCATCAAACCCTGAAAATTTTAACCCCTTAAACTCAATTGGCTGGTAGGAGTTAGAGAACAAACATATCTTCACCAAATTTCCTTTAACGTTATACACCAGGGTGACTCCCATAAAACTCAGAAAATTTGTGCTCTTTATACCCAAATGTCTGGTTCGAAAGTAATTACTGAACAAACATACAAAAAAATAATTTGGCAATTATGGTGACCAGAAAAGTACCCACGGATGGAGACAGCAGCCCCTCACCCTCCCCCCCCCCCCCCTGCCCCTTCATGAAGAATAGATTACAATAGCACACATCTTATGGACAGAGACAACAAAGACCTCTTCTTGCAAGTGCTGATCTGTTGTTTATTAACTCATCCCAGATGCTTAGGCTTATGGGGCTCAAATGAAGCAAAGAAAAATAGCTAGAAGTGGCTAAGGCACAGGTTTTCTGGCATATGTGCTTACACTTAATGTTTATAGTAAGTGGGGTTTTTTTTAATCACGCATAGGTTTATGACCACAACCAGGAAATTTTAAAGAAGAAATAAAGAACCATGGGCAGAGTTTTACTCCAATCTCCACCAAACTTCATTATGACCACCCCATGGTGACCCCCATCAAACCCTGAAAATTTGAGCCCTTGAAGTCCAATAGTGTGGAAGTAATTACTGTCTGTCTGTCTGTCTGTCTCTCTGTCTGTCTATCTGTCTGTCTGTCTGTCTATCTGTTTGTCTCTCTGTCTGTCTGTCTGTCTGTCTCTGTCTGTCTGTCTGTCTGTCTGTCTGCCTGCCTGTCTGTCTGTCTGTCCGTCTGTCTGTCCGTCTGTCTGTCTGTCTGTCTGTCTGTCTGTCTGTCTGTCTGTCTGTGTATCATCTATTCATGCATAAACTGTTGAAGTTAGACCATGAACCCATATATATAGTGTGAAAGGCTAAAATGCCAAAAATGGTACTTCTATAATCAATTAAACCTAGGTAACTATATCCACGAACTGATATATATTTGAATCTGAGTCATAAGGGGAGCTTTTGACAATGTCTATAAGGCCATACCCATTTCTTTGTTCACGTCAGGCAAAAAAAAAACAAAAAAATATTAATTTTGCTAAATGAATCCATGAAACTACTGACTTAAAACTTGGTATATATATGTACACAGCTTAAGTCAAGCTATTTAAACAATTTGTAACTACAGGCAGAAAAACCAACCAAAGGGTGGGATTTGTTGTAGTAATTTATAAGGTGATAATTTAATATGATTTTAATTAGGATTTGTGAGCCAAGATCTGATCCAGAACTTATTGAAGGAGTGTAGTAAGATGTTGGAGTTTGACCACCCCAATGTTCTAACACTGATTGGAGTATGCCTAGATGGAGGCCACACCCCTTACCTAGTGATGCCATTTATGTTTAACGGCAGTCTCCTCTCCTACCTGAAGAAAGAGAGGGACAGCTTGGTGTTGCAAACTCACACAGATGATGTAAGTTTTATATCATGAGGAAATTTTATGTATTCCCCCATTTATTTATTCTATAAAAAAAAAAAATACTAAAAATGTAAATTGTGTGTTTATATAAATATATATATATATATATGATGAGATCCATCTGTCTGTATGTTTTCACCATAAGTGTGACAAAACCTATGGGTGGATTTCTCTGAAACTTGGATTGATCATAGTTTTTTTATGCAACTTAAAGCAAGAGTATCAAATGAAAAAAAAAGAGAAAAAGTCAACATCAAATCGTTGGAGCTACAAGCTACAGACCTAAAAATAGGCATGCATACACTACTTGACTCTGGGAGTAATGTGGTCTAGGTGTCAGAGCCACCTGGACTCCACCCAGGGACTCTGCCTCTGCCTCAGTCTTGGCAGCCTGTGAAAGAAGAAATGAATAACAAAGTTAATAAAGTTAAGTTAGCAAATTGTGTGAATGAGGGTTATGAGTTTCCAGTGGAGAAAGTTGATTATGAGAACATGGTTTGGAATGAAGACAAAGAAGTGCTTACAAAAAACAACAAGGACTCACCTAATGAACAATTAGCCGGCCAGGCAGAGGTGCCAAGGCAGAAGCCCAAATGGCCTGATCCAGAAAACCTATAAAAGATACAGCTAACTGTTATTAGTTTAGTCTCCAAATTGTATATGTGTAAAAGTCTAGCATAGTGCATATCATGTTGTGCAAATATTTGAAGAATCATTGTTGTTGCTGGTACAGATAGTTTCTGGCCAGTATATGATACTTATTCTATTTTTAAAGGAGACTCAGTGAGTGGAACTACCATTGGCTAAAGATAACAACAGTTAGGTAGCCTTGAGTAATACCACTAGAACGGGTGATTACCTTGGGAGCGGGGCAGCTATCCTAGCTTGCAGATTAATACTAGCTGAAGCTAGGGTAGCCGCTCACACTAGGTCCCAACAGAATACCCTCTTGTTCTTGATGTTTCTGGCTTAAAATTGCAAAATGCTATTCAAGAAAAACATTTGGACCCCAGGTCTTGACACACAAACCCATATGCATTTGGAATAAATTTTGTCTGAATAACATTTTGATTATATCTGTATGGCCACACCTCTTCCTGTGTTCATGTCAGGCCAAAAAAAAGGAGGAAAAAAATGGTACCTTTTAGAGTGAAACCCTTGGAGTGACAGATCTAGAACTATGTATACACAACTGACTCTGGGAATAACATGGGCTGGATTCCACTTGGTGACAGCTTTTCCTATTGGTGTGTAAGATTAAAAATGCAAAAATAGGAACTGCTGAAATATAATTGGACCAAAGGAATTAGACTCACAAACCCATATATACATATATTTGGAATCAGTGTCATCTATGGAAAGTTTAAATAACCAAGTGGTTAGGGGACAGGCTACCAATCAGGAAAACACTCAGGATCCACTTTTCCCTGCTTTATAAATATGTGGATAATATGTATATACTTATATATTTTGTATGCTTATCCACACTACCACCAAAGCACCAAACTAAGTGAAGCTAAGTCTTCAGGATGGACACATTTTACACCAAGAATGTACTTTTAGCACAAAAAAAATTGGACCACTAGGCCACACCTATTCCTATGGATGTGTGAATCTATAATGCCAAAATGGTGCTTAGCCTAAACCATTGGACCTGACAAATACTTGGCAATAACACACCCAAAAGTTTGTGTTTTTTTCCCCTTACTCCCCCTCTATCTTACTTTAACTGGGAGTTATAATGGGTGTGGTTAACCACAATGGGTGTGGTATGTGTTAGTAAGTAAAAAAGAACTACCTCTATTGAAATCCTGAATCTATCCCTGTTAGATTTAAATGTTTTTGTTGGTATACCATTTTTGGCATTTTTAGCTATACACAGGAAAAGGAAAAGATGTAACCAGGTGGGATACAGCCCATGTTACTCCCAGAGTGATATAGTATGTGCATATGAAGTTTTATATTTATGCCTCTAAGGATTTTTCTGGCAAAAATGACATTTTTTGCTTTTCCTCATTACCATGGTTACTTATTTCCGGATTATTTAGCCCATGTTCTAAGTTGGGTCAAAACATATCAACATGCCAAGTTTCACAGAAATCCACCCACTGGTTTTACCAGAATAATGATACAGACAGACAGACAGACAGACAGACAGACAGACAGACAGACAGACAGACAGACAGACAGACAGACAGACAGACAGACAGACAGACAGACAGACAGCTCCTTTTATATATATAGAAGATATATATACATACTTCTTATACATAATTATATATCACAAGATTTATGGCTAAATGTTTCATTCTTCACTGCAGAATTCTGTCCAGAACAAGCTGATAGATATGTGCATCCAAGTGGCGAAGGGAATGGAGTACCTTATCAATAAAAGGATCATCCACAGAGACCTGGCTGCAAGGAACTGCATGTAAGTATTTTTAAAAATGCTTCTTCTTCTTTTTTTCTACTTTACACATGTAAAAAAATACAATCGGTTACACATGGCACTGGTAAAGTCCAAAAACAAAAAATAAAGCTATCAACATATAAACTTTATCTCACCTTCTGTGGTTATTGGCTACTAATAAATCTAAAATAAGGTTATTGAAAAAGTAAATATGTGATAAACTGCCAGGTCTTTTTATCTCTGTTTGCATCTGTGTAACCTTGAAGTTACTAGTGAATCCATTCTAAACTTCTGGGGCTCGACTATGATCTTCATACTGATCTTTAATGTGTGTTTTTACTCATAAAGCAACTTCAATATCAGAAAAATAAAAAATTTCAATTTGTTACCCGAAAGCTCCAATAATTAAAATATTAATTGAATTACACATTCCTAAATAGCTATTATTACTGTTGGAGTGGTACACCTGCCCTACAAACCATACTATGTAAAAAAAAATTTTTTTTTTTTAAAACACCCAGTAATTCTAAATACCCTAAAGGGGTCATCAAGAGTATGTATGTTCGGCAATGTTTCTGGGATTCCATCATCGGATGTTTTCTTTAAACATTAATTTTACTACTTTTATAGCATAAGCATCGCATCCTGCCTGGATTAAACAAAACTGTTCAGAAAATAACTAAAATTAGACAAGGCAATTTTATATGATTTGAAATGAAATGTTTCTATTTTTGGCATATCCTAATCCCAAGAAGTTCTCTATTGTGACATCACACCACCGGAGCATTCCACTTCACACCACACCAGCCTACAGTGCCTTAGCAGGGACAGACTCTATCAACACGCTTGTGTTTATTTCCTAAATAATTCCCATTGAGTTTACTACACAAGCAAGCAGAAAAGATAATCACACCAAAAGTGAACTGACTGCTCTATTAGGCTTATTCTTAAGTGTGGTGCCATATGGTGTAGTTTGCACTCAGGTCTTTGGTTGGCAAAGAGTGGTTGGTAATAGAGTGACTAGCCTACAAACTGGTGTGTTGTTGCTTAGGATTGTCCCAATTTGTTTTCCTAACATTTTAGGGTCATAGCACTAGCTCTTTTTTTTAATATCCTAAAGATTCTGAACAACTTGGAGGCTTTGGATACTGGCTGTTAAGAGAAAAACATGGTCTCTTTCTGACTGCACTTGAATATGTAATGATCATTTTATGAAAGGTATATTTTAGCTAGTCATCTAGCTAGCTAAAATTGCCATGTAGCATAGATTATGTCTTTAGTGGGGAGTGTTAGGTCAAATAAGCCCTGTCCACACTGTGAAATACAACCTGTTTCACCTTAAACCTTCAAAAGGGTATGCTTCATGTGGCACAAATTTATTTAACATACGTGTGGCTTTATTTCTTATGTTCAGCTATTAGGAGTTTAGCTACAACAGCTCTCCCCCTCCTCTTAATCATCCATTTGTGCAATAACATTACAGAGGGTAAGAGACAGAATAAAGTAGTACACCAGAAAATAAAATACCCCATTTCTCTACAGGACGAATTAATTAGCCCAGCCAATTATTCAAACAATACAGTAAATGTGGAGTGTGTTTAGTACTATGCTAGTATGGACACAAGAAAATATTTGGAACTAGGTGTTTCTGGATAGAGGTGTAAACCCATTTGTACTATGGACATGGTTTAAAATATTTAATGTGGCTGAGTGCCAAAATAATATCTATCCAATACCTCGTCACAGAGCTGTAAGTTTGTGTTACAGGAAGATGGTACTGTGTAATACTCTTCAATAAGTACAATTATTGACAGAAGACAGTTTAAAAGCCTTGATCAAGAAGTGATAAAGAAACTATGTGATCACTCCAAAAATGACTTTCCAGAACCAGAAAGATCTCATCAAGAGTTAAAATTATGGACACAATAATGGAGTACTTGTTCTACACCTCTCCCTAAATTTCTTTGTGAAACACTAGAGCAGGTAGCTAATAAAGTTTAATTTAACATTTCCAACTTTCTGCAGTTAGTAATGATAATCCCGGTAACAACTGTGACAGTGGAAAGAGGGAATTCAGATTGAAATACATAAAATCTAACTTTAAATTAACCAGCAAAAAGAATGAGCATATGTTGTCTATTAATGCACTCATGCTACAATTTATCCACATAGATATTAACCTGGATGATGATGATATTGTCACTGCCTATGCTAACAAAATACCCAGTAGACATTTATTCAAAGGCCACTTCAAAACTCATATTGACTATAACTACATAGCTAATATTAACTGTTTCAGAACTGAAATAAATGTTGTACGGTTATTTACTTTCTAGCTACTTCTAGTTATATGCAAAATATTATTAAATTGAACTACAATTTAAATTGAATTTAACTAAACTGACATGAGTTGATCATAATTATTGCACTAGTGATTAAATCTGAGTTTCTTTGATAGTATTGTCTTAATTGTTATCATATTTTAACCCTATTTTTTTGCTTTGTATTTTTAGGATTGATATTAATTTTGTGATCAAAGTAGCTGATTTTGGCCTCTCTGAGAGTTTGAACACTTCAAAGGATTATTTCCGTCAGGACCAAGGAAGTGCCACCAAACTTCCCATCAAATGGCTGGCACCAGAGAGTATGAATGATGGAAAATTCTCAGAGAAAAGTGACATGGTAATATATGATTAATATTTAAAAAAAGCAAGTGCAATAATTATGTAGGGGTTTTGTGTATTTATATTACCAATCAATTTTTTTTTTTTTTTTTTTTTTTTTTTTTTTTTTGAGAAGGGCTCAAACACATGTTCCTACAGTCATACATGTACATACATTTTTTTTAATGTACGTTTTGAGTAGCATATAAATATACTAGCAGGTATGCCCATGCTAGCCAGAATTTAATGCATGAGACAGATAGAACACAGGTATTGTGTATGTTGCTATACGAGAGCTTTCAATTACTGCAGACATGCAACAAAAACTTTTTTACCACTGTCAAGAGGTATCTTTAGTAAAAGGGGAACATCAAAATGTGTAAATCGAGCTGCATACGGTTAGGCATGATTGGCTGAAAGTTTGTATATAGCCCTGAGTTGCAGTAGCTCCAGTTGATATGCATTGCCTCCTTGGACTCACATGGATTAAAATATTTTTGTGTGTGATCAGATTATGTGTGCGTTTTTTATAACAACTCGGTCATTACTTATGAAGAGTGTTTGCTAAAGCATTTAAAAACCACTTTGTCAGTTCCTGATGCCCTTGGAGTCCCCTATACTCCAATCAGGTCAAATTATAAGCTAATGGTAATGAAAATGTTTATAAATATATAGAAAAAAATGGATTTACAGTTTTCCCAAAAAGTATGGAATTAAGTAAAGATTTACCAAGAAATATTGAAACAAGGCATGAACACTCAATTATTGTGCCCAATTTTATATCCCTAAATCACTGCCTCCAGACTTTCAGCTTGATATTTTTGTACTCCTATTATGCATGATGATGGAGTCAACTATTTCTTTCCATACTATTTAAGTTCCTTTTTGTTAATGGGGGGAGTGGGTGGGGGAGGGGAGGGGAGGGGAAGGGTGGGGGGTTTCTTTACAATATGTTAAAAAAATATATTCAACTTGTTCATTCAATAGTATATTTTTGTACTTGAAATATAGTTTGGAGTCAGTGAGTTAAGGATGTAGAATTAGGATCATTATAATTGTGTGTTCAGGTCTTATTTCAATATTTCTTGGATAGGTTTTTCTGGTTTCCATACTTATTAGGGGAAACCCTAATTTTTTTTTCCATTTATTTATAAATATTTTATTATTTTTTGTGTTTTTTTTTATATTAAATCTCTTTCCCCCCTTTGTGGCAGTGGAGGGAGGTGGTGGTGGTGGGGATTTATTTGCAGTATTGTAAAAGAAAATATTTATTTTTATGCATTTTTTATACACTAGATGAAATAAAGTTTGAATTTAGTGATATCGGAAAGTAATATTAGGCATATATAATATTTATTACCAATTTCGATAATGATTTCAAGAAACAGAAGTCATATCTGTCAGGTAATGCTGACTCAAATGAGAACTCAGTTAACTAATACATATCAAATTCAGGAAACTGAAATTTTGTAGTACTTTGGCATGAATTTATGAGATAGAACTACAATTGGTGTCCAGTGCCATGAGCTATATGGATCTGTCCATATTTTTCTGGAAATAGTCAAGTAATACAGAATATGGAAAAAATACAAAAATTTCAGAAGATTTAACTAATTTCTTAGCTACAAAAAAAACAAAAACAAAAAATAAAATCCATGAAGTGACTGCTCCTCTTCACAATCTGGTGTACTGGAGGATTCTTAGGTGGAAGGAGCTCTTGACTCCCAAATATTAGCTGCAACTGTCAGGAAGGTAGCTAAGTTGTCTTCAGAAGCTGAAGAGTCAGAAAAGTCTGAAAACAGTTGAAAACTTCCATGTCATTGTTGCTGGTTCAAAAGGTGACAAATATGCATATTGAAAGTTATGTAGCTATCATTTTGGTTTTAATCAGTGTAGATTAAATGATATATCTCCCCATGTGATGATAAAATTGCTATTTTACTTTGTCTCTCTGAAAATCAGCGGACTCTTTTTGATTATTTCTAGAGCTATTACTTGCTTCTACATATTATTATTAGGATATAGTTGTACCAATCAAGATAGGGAGGAAAGCGATTCTCATATTTTGTTGATGTTCATGGTATTGTTTGGATCTTTTGTCTTTGATTCTTCAGCTAATTTGTTTGGGATATATTTAGCTTTAGAGTTACAAACTTTCATACATTTTAGAACTTGCAGGTTTACCTAGATGGTCCACTGATTTTCAGGATAGTTTTATTGGATGAAATCAAATCAGTTCATTCGGGTCTGTCATGTCGATCCTGGGGTTATTTTTTCTCTATCTATATAGAATGGGATGCTTATTATCAAGAAATATATATTTTGGGGATGATTAGAAGTCAATCACAAGTCTTATTGTTAGAGTTAGGACTAGTTTCTCCTCCCTTTCTACATACTTATTGTGAATTAGCTGCTTTTGTCACCAAGGAATAAATGTATATATTAGTAGTATTTATGCCTTTATTAAATGCAATACTATCTGGATAATTTGGAAGAAAAATCGGTCAACATAATACATTTGATGAGATCCATGCAGGTATTCCCATGAAGTTTGACAAAGCATCAACAAAATTGGAAATAAGAAAATATACTATTGATTATAAAATAGATCGTGATGATGCTCAAATATTGGCACTTTGTCAAATACTTAAGATCTCCAATGGGTGACTTTAAATACTCGAATATTTAATATACAATTCTTCATCTGCTATCCATCCCAGCAAGTAATTCTGACTGTGAGAAGATAATTAGCTTGGATAGGTGTATTAAAACTGATTTTAATTCAGTTCTCCACCTTGATACAGTTTCTTCTCTACTTGGTATCTACTTTCATTTTTATTTAATTGCTTAAAACATTCCTATTTTGAGCCATTTTTTCTTGATATGGCTTAACTGTGCACAAGAGAAAAGAAAATGAGTTGCAAACATTCAGGGACATCTTAAATTGCAATCACATGTCAATATTTAAATATATGCAATTTGGTTACTTTTTTGTGTTCTTATGACAGTTTATACTGAAGTGGATCCAAAATACTAAAAAAATGAGTATCAAATACTGAGAGAAGAATATCCGAATTGGCAGCACCATTTTTTCACCTTTTCCCTTTCTTTCTTTCTTATTATCTTCATACTTTTTTCTTTTATCCCCTCCCTTATTCTTCCTTTCTAAATGTAAAAAAAAAAAAATGTAAATAAAAAAATCATGGAAATTGGTGGGTTCTATAGAGAACACAGTAGATCATGTTGTTGTTGTTTTTTGCTAGTATTAATAAGTGTTAAAAATAATCATAATGTGGAATCTATGAGTGATACAATCATCACCTAAGCACAAATCTATAGCTGGATGTTAACTTACCAAATTGTAGTCGAAATGTCCTAAGAACCTATTTTATATAAACATGTGAAACACTCACGAAGATAAATAAAATTTTAAAATATGCATGTATGATGCAATTCCATCTCTTTCACAGTGGGCCTATGGAGTGACATGCTGGGAGGTGTTCAGTGGGGGAAAGATCCCTTACCCAAGTATTCACCCTCTGAACCTGTTCAAGGAAATTGAATCTGGCTACAGAATGGAAAAACCACTCAATACTGCCTGTTCAGAGGAGATGTAAGTTTTTAAAGTGAATATACAGAGATATCATTGTGTCAATGATTGTCATTAATATCTCAGGGAAGAGTGTTAGAGTGAGAATATTCCCTAAATCACTGTTGACTAGTGATGTGTAGTTAGGTATGAGGACAGAGGTGACTATGTGGATGAGTGTGCTGTGGTGTCTAAGACTCAGACTTACACTATCTGCACCAGGATAGTCTCCATGAATAAATTAACTGTTCAGATTCATTGATCTGATATGTTCATCATGTGTCCATCCTCTCATCTTTTACGTAACCATCTGCCTGTCCTTGTGGACACACACAGTGGTTCTGATCTTATGATACTAATTTCATTTAATAATTATATAACAAGCCTGCCAACTTTCTTTACCAGATGTGTTATTCCAAGCATTACAATTCAATGCATTCTAATACACCCTAATTATCAGGGAATATCCCTAATTTATTCAGATCTCCCTTTTCCCGAGTTTCATTAAATTCTCCCTAATTTTAACCCCTCTCCCTTATGCTCTCACTTCTTTTTCCCTCAAAAATTCTCTTTACCAAAATGTCTCCCTAATATCCATCTTCAGGGGTTGGAATGTTTGCACACCTCCCAAGTGTCCCCTTCATCATTATCCAGGAGATTGTCTCTAGTATGCTGGTCCCTAGTTTGCCACCAAAATCCCACCGACACTAAATATCAAGCGTGCCATGATATATGCTTTGCACTTGACATGTACCATGACGCTCTTATCCACAACATGTGTTAAACTTCTGGGAGGTTGTTGAGCAACTGTGTTACAAAGCTTGGAGCTCATCTACTTCGTTGTGCTTTCTCATAAGCTAAATAAGCTTTTCCTGGCTCCATGTGGAGTGGGAAACCTCTTCTTGGATGCCTCTGAACAAAACATTCTTGCCAATACAACGTTGGGAATGATGAACATAAGCAGAACATAGGTGATCAAAAGTAAGTATCCCACAGAACCTGAGCTATATTTTTTATTAAAAGTAGGCAATCAGAACCCACTTCATATTGAAGTGATACTAATGCCCTATCCTATACCCTGTGCACTTGAGACATTCTTTACACTAGACCCTGCACTTAATTGAACAGATTTATACATTGATACATTGGACAAGTTACAGGAGCAGTATCTCATTACAACAAACTTCAATGAAACTTGCACAAGGAATTATCCTTGTATCAAGGATTTATGAAATTGCTCCCTAACTCAAATACTTTTGTTGAAGCGGCACTTAGTATTCTATGAAATATTAAAATGGAAGACAGAGCATAATGAAACATGAAATTCTTGTTAGTTTAATGAGGTATAAAATTATTTGATTTTTTATGTCAACTGCTATAATTAGAAGCTTACATAAGGATGGCAGAATGGTTATTTCATCATGTTAAACATGTAACAGATGAGTAGAATGAAGAACTACCTGAGGCGAGGTCAACAGTATTTATTCTCTGATTCTCTGATGGATAATTTTCTTGATGCCATAAAATTTCAAACCCTGTGCTTTCTACTTAATTATCAAATTTGATATCTATTCAGATGTGTACTTCAATTATTATCAGATTTTCAATAGTTTATCAAAGTTCAGTTCAGTCATAAATATTAAATAAATATTTTGTGATTTTAGAGATAAGATGACGTGATTGATAAAATCAAAATAGATTCAAGATATATAATTAGTTAAGTAATGATTTAACTCTTTCCCACTGCTCAGTTACACATCAATGTTGAAGGAAAGGAGCAAACAACACCAAACACAAATCATGAAATATGTGGGGCATTTAACTTGCCAGGATGCAGGGGCGGATTCAGGGGGGGCGAAGCAGGCATACGCCCCCTAAAAATGGGATGAAGGAAAAAATAAAGAAGAAAAAAAAAATGGGGGGGAAAGTGTAATGGAATTTGCCCCCTTCAGTGAAGAAGCAATTACTAGGCATAATTCCACCTGATGCCTGGGTTTCTTTCCACTCAGACCAAACTCAATTTCTCACTCGAGCAAACTGGCTTCCCTCAACAACTGAGATGTAATATATAATTCAATAACTTTAGAACCAGTACAGATATATAGATATACAGATAATAATACTATGGACCAATAACTATACGGGTCACTCAAACACTTCAACTGAATAAAAAATACACAATCACTCGACTGACTAAAAATACAATGTTTCTGTCCTTTTATAATTTACGAGCAATCTCCCTTACGACTTCATTATGTTTCCTTGCTAATTATCTGTAAGCGTTTCGATATGTTGTTGTTTTTCTGACAGGAAGAAAAAAAAAATAACAAACCAAGCAAACAAGGATCTTGCATATAGTTTAACTATTATATTTAGACATTACGTTAGCTACAAGAGTTTTGATTGGCACCACACCAACCTTGGCCATGGCTATCCACTGTTACTCGCTGTTTTCTTTGAAGGACACTCAGGCTATCCCACTAACTAAGGGCAGTGCTGCCAACTATGCACAAGGGTCACTAATATTTTAGCTATAAAAAACAAAAATGAAACACCAGGGGAAGTGATGGCTCCTCTCCAAGTACTTCTTCTGGTGTACTGCAGGATTCTGCTTCTGTGGAAGGAGCTCTTATCTCTAAAATAGTAGCTGCAACTGTCAGGAAGATAGCTAAGGGTCAGGAAAATTTGAAAATAGTTGGAGATTTCCATATGCCATTGTTTCTACTACAAAAAGTGACAGATGTGCATAATGAAAATTGTGTAGCAGTCATTTTGGTGTTAACCATAGTAGGATTAACTGATATATCACTCCATGTGATTATACCACTGTTATTTTATTTCATTTCTCTGAAAATTTACTTATTCCTATTGATCATTTCTAAGAAAGTGTTAATCTTGGTTTATTTTTATATTGCTTTTTTTTGGAAACTAGCTAAAATAAAAAAAAAAATTTTTTCATTTTAAATATCTCATTGTGACTAACCCAAAGGATCCCAAGCCAGGTTCTTGTAGCTTCATCAGGACTGCAGAGGAAGGAGAGTTCACCGGGTGATCTAAGCTGCACACAGTCTGTCACCACATGCTGCATGGTCTGTGTGGGGTACCCACACATGCACATTTCTGAATTTGCATCCCCCAGCAGTGGAGTGTCTTGCCAACATGTGCAGTGCCAGAGCGCAGACGGTTGAGTCTCACCCACTGCTTTCGGGGTAGGTCAGCACCTGGTGGCAGTGACGAGCTGGGTGGAGGGCAAGTGGTCCAGACAGAAGATGGAATGTGATCAACATGATTGTTCCACACCTTGTGCATGTCAAACTCGGCACTGAGAAGGCCAGCATGACCTGATACGCTGCATGGAAACTGTGGCAGCAGAAGAAACTTGCTGGTGAAGTATGTGATCCGTGTTCTCAATGGCTGCTTTGGTAATATTGGAGACATGTGACTTGCATCGGATGTTGGGTGGTGTGATGCTGGTGAGGAAGGGTAGGAAAGTAGTCTCTGTCGGATGCATACACCCGGTGATGATACGCATGGTGTCATTGAGGCTCAAGTCCAGCTTGGGGACGTGAGCACTGCGGCACCACACGGGTGATGCATACTCAGCGGCGCTGTACACCAGAGCGAGGGCACCTGTACGGAGAGTGGCAGTGCAAGCTCCCCAGCTGGAACCAGCAAGACAGTGGAGGAGGCCATTTCTCCCATTGACCTTGCGCTTGCTTAAGAGACTCGATGTGCTGTCTGTAGGTCAGGGTGCAGTCAAGCATCATACCGAGGTATACAGGATGGTCATTGTTGGGCAGGGCAGCGCTGTCCACAGAGACATCAAGATAGCATTGGATGTCCTTGTTGTTAAGTTGAAAGGCAGCAGTGGTAGTCTTCGCCGTGCTCAACTTTAGTTTCTAGCACTCCTGGTATTGGTGTAGGGCCTGCATGTCCTGGTTGAGCATCATCTCCACTCTCTCCCAGGTTCCATCTGCAGCAAGCAGTGCCAGATCATCAGCGTAGCCATACTGCTTCAATGTTGTCTGCGGGATGTCTCTGATGTAGATATTGAACAGTGTGGGAAAGAGGGTCAAGCTCTGCGGCATGCCATTACGAAGGCATCTGAGCCGGCTCACCTGCCCATCGCTTGTTCTCAGTTTGAAGCTATGGTTGGAGAGGAACTCCATAATAATAAAAGACACCATATTACCATCTGGGATCATCTGCAGGAGCTTGAGATATAGTCCCCGGAGCCACACTGTGTCATGTGCAGCAGTTCGGTCTACTAGGACCACACAAACTTTCTTCCGTGCCTCAAATCCTGCCTCGATATCATTGGTCAGGAGAGTGAGTTAGTCAGTAGTGGAACTACCAGGGCAGAAGCTGGCTTGCTGCAGTGGGAGTTGCAAGTCAATCACGGGCTCAAGTCGGGTGCACTCGAGCAGCTTTAGGGGCATGCACAGGAGCGAGATGGGGCAATTGTTCTTGGTATCGTCGGCAGGCTTGTGTGTGGTGGCTGAGTAGTTATGCTCTTGGACTAACAACCCATGAGTTATGAGTTCAAACCCAGCACTGACAGGAAAATTTTCCTGTCCTTCAACATCTTCCCACACCAGTCCACCCAGCTCATGTTGACTACCTCCTCTGATATGCTGCTTATTTAAATGAATGATAAAACATATTTTTCCTGTGAAAATTATGGTGAAAATATCTTCCTGCAAAATTCTAACAATCTCACTTTGACCAAGAAACTTGGCATGCATACACAACTTAACTTGGG
The DNA here is from genome assembly GCA_963969325.1 of Lycopodina hypogea. Classification (NCBI taxonomy): domain Eukaryota; kingdom Metazoa; phylum Porifera; class Demospongiae; order Poecilosclerida; family Cladorhizidae; genus Lycopodina; species Lycopodina hypogea. The sequence goes on along the minus strand of OZ017786.1, from coordinate 4,798,194 downwards.
ATTAACATGGACTGAGTCTCACCAGTCAGCACCTCAACTTATGGGTTTGTTTCATAATTGATTATGTATGTAAGAAAACTAGTGATTTAATCATTATAGAAGAAATTTTCCAAATATTGTGATCGTTCATTTAGTTGGACAACCAAAAGTGAAGCTGCACTGGATTTCCAGTATCATTTCAACTTGGTTAAGCTTTTCTGCCTATCTCACATTTCCATTATACTACTTGCTATAAGATTATACTGATATGTACAAACTCGGAAGTATGTAGTCTCTGGTACAAACTGGGAATGGACTATACCTTGTATGTTCATAACCTTTGACATGCTGACCAGTAAGTCATTTTAAAGCTATTTGTCTCTTATATTAGCAAACATAATTAACTTATAAATGTTTTTTTATGCTACTTTTCAGTTACCAACTAATTATGAAGTGCTGGGAGGAGAAGCCAGAACATCGTCCAACCTTTACACAACAGATAGAGGATCTCTCAACTCTCTTAGAGGTACAAGCTGGGTACCTGGGCTGCCTTGCTGTTAACAATGGAACTGCCAAGGAGATTAATCCAACACCAACTTCAATGTCATCCGATGACATTGCTATGGCATCTAATGGGACCATTGATGCAGTTATGGCTACCAGTAATGAAGGTTTGTTGTCATCAAGCAGTGATGTGCCTTCTAGTGAAGAGAGGGATGCTGTGATAGACCCATTGAGCAACAAGGAAGGTGCACCCACAGATGATAACATGGCTGCACACACCAGAGGTGATGGTTCAGTTCCACCTCAAGATTTTGTGGAGAGAAAATGTGAGTCCTCTGGAGATGAGTGTGGAGACACAGAGTGAGGACATTCTCTCTCAAACTATCTTAGTTATGATTAATTTTTATTTGAACTTGCAGTTTTAGTTTTTTATTATGATTTGTTTTGCTGTAAACTCATAATTTTTGTGTTTCTATTATAATTTTCTGATTTAAGTAAACATATATTACCAGTTGTAAAGATAAGTTATTAATATATAGATTTTTTTGCAATGGTGATCTGCTCTATGCTGCAACTTAAAAATAAAGTGAATATTTAAACCAAGGTGTGGACAACTTTTAAAAGTGGGGGTGGGGGAGTCCTGACAATTTAATTTGTTCAAAATCAGGAGACACACATTAATATTTCTACACCATTTATATTTATTTTGTAATAATACTTCACCAGGGCATCACAGCTTTGTCTATACATTGTATATCAGTACCAAGGATGTCTCTTGTGATACCACTCCTCCTAAAGTATGGCACCAGTTAGGTGAAAATCACAGGACATATGCAGTTTGACCATATGCTTGTTGTAAAAGCATCAAAAGAAGGGGAAAATGAATCAGAAACCAGATCTGGTTTACTTTTCTCCCTTTTCCCTAATTCCCCAACAGCCAAAGCTGGACTTGCCTTTAGCAGGTGGGGTGGGACAGTGGTAAATTCCTGCCCAAATAATATCCATTTTCTTACTTCTCCATGATTTCCTAGGCATGTGCCAGGATTCAAAAGTTAATACATTATCATATGCCCACTGTCATCCCACACAATTAATTCATAAAGCAGGTAAGGATTTGTTTTCAAAGTTGGTGATCATGGACTGGACTGAGTTAAACAGAGGTTAAACATTTGAAAGGGTATGTAGCACCAATAATCAGGGTTGGTTTCTCTCCTTGCTCTTTCACTTCAGCAAGGGACAAGGTATTCATTTATATTTCAGCATTGTTGTTGACAGCTCTATTACTTATTATATTTAAAGGCAAAATTATATGTTCAAAAATAATCAGGTTGAATGCATGAATTTAAGCTATTAATAGGTTAACTAATTTAAGTATTTATGAGTCTACAGTGTTCATTGAGCAGATTGGATACATCTTTCAAAGTCTCTGGCCATAATTACTTGCTGATAAATTTTAAATTCAAAATGAAGTCAGTACTAAATTAAAAATTATTTGTTATCATTGGCCACATTATTGTGTAACCTGTGTGTGTGTGTGTGGTGTGTGTGTGTGTGTGTGTGGTGTGTGTGTGTGTGTGTATGTGTTAAATGAGTGTGTGTATGAGTGTGTGTGTGTGTGTGTGTGTATGTGTTAAATGAGTGTGTGTATGAGTGTGTGTGCATGCATGTTGTGTGTGTATTTGTGAGTTGTTTTCACTTCCAAATCGCTGGACTAATCAAGCTGAAATTTGGTATGTGGTGTCCAAGTACCCAGGTGAGCATTATAAACCAAATGTGGGTGTGGCAATCATTGTGGTTTTCATAGTAGTCGCTATCATGAAATTGTTTGGGCTACCAAAAACTAATTAAAGCACCAACTAGGTTAAAATTTGGCATGAGGTCTCCAAGTAACCAGGTGAGCATTAATTACTAACAACCTATCGGTATGGTTTTATCCTAGCCACTCCCCAAAAAGTTTTTTATGCTACCATAAGCTAATTAAAGAAACAATGAGTCTGGTTGAAATTTGTATGTGTTCTCCAAGTAACCAGGTGAGTGCTATCAATCACATGTGGATGTGACTGTGTGTGTGGTACTGGGTGTGGCTTTATCATAGCCACAACCATAGGAAGTTGTTTTGTCTTCCAAAAGCTAATTAACTGACCAATAAGGCTGAAATATGGCATGTGGTCTCCACTACTCGAATGAGTATTTTTAGCCACATATGAGTGTGGCAATGGGAGTCGTTTTGTCCTAGGTATGCATACCCAACTTGACTTTTGGAGTAACATGGGCTGGTTTCTACCTGGCCACACCACTTCCAAGTGGTGTGTTTGGTTTAAAAAAATGCCAAAAATTGAATTTCTGAAAAATACAAAGGCCGAAGGAGTTAGTCCCACGAATTCATATTTGGATTCAGTGTCGCCTATGGAATGTGTAAATGAACTATGGCCAAGTGGTTATGGAAAAGGCCTACCACTCAGAAATTTCCAGGTTCCACTTTTTCCTGGTTTATACATATGAGGATATGTATGTATTTATTCATATTGCATGTTTATCCACATGACAAACAATCACCAATCCATATGGAGCCAACTCTTCAAAGTAAACACATCTTACACTAATTATGTTATTTTAGGCAAAGTATATTTGGGCCACTTGGTGATGCCTCAGCTTTGGGTGTGCGAGTCTATAATGCCAAAATGGTACTTAATAGAAATCCTTGGACCTGACCTGTAAAACTTGGCAATAACACACATCATGACACTGAGCAAGACATGAACTGGGTAATGGGACCTGGCCACACATAATCCTCTGGCAGTGTCAGGCTAAAGTTACCATCAATAGTACTTGACCGAGCTCATGGATATGGGCTGTGTCATATTTGGCCAAACATTAATATGGGCATATCATTATATCCCTGGCAGCATATACCCAACTTTGCCTGGTCAATGTCAACATGAAACAGTATAGAACTCATGCAAATTTCCGCCTGATTGTTCCTTTAATTAGCTTGTGGCGTACAAAAAAAAAATTGTCATGTGGGTGTGGCTACCACCAAATCACACCCATTGGCACACCCAACTGTGGTTAACATTGCTCTCCCAGCCAAATTTAGGCCTTATAGGTCCTTCGATTATTTTTTTGGCAGCCAAAACAACTTTTACAGGTGTGGCTTTGACGAAACCACACCTATGTGTGGTTAATATTGCTTACCAGTTATTGGAGATCACATACCAAATTCCAGCCTGCTTAGTCTTTTAATTAACTTTTGGAAGCCAAAATGACATCCAGTAGGTGTAGCTTTGACAAAACCACACCCACATGTTCAGCACTGCTCACCCAGTTACTTGTAGTCCAAATGGCAAGCTTCAGTCTGATTGATTCATAAATTAGCTTTTGGCGATTTAAATACTGCATGTGTGCATGGCTATGGCAAAACCACACCCTTTTCCATTCCCACATGTAGTTAATAATACTCACCTATTCACTGAAAACCCTTGTATCCAATTTCAGCCTGATTGGTCTATAATTAAGTTTTTTTGCAGCCTATTTAACTTTCTATGGGTACAGCCATGGCTAAATGACGCCCATTGTCACACCCACACACCTAATAATGTTCACCCAGCTATTTGGAAAACGCATGCAAAATTTTGCCTGGTTGGTCCTTTGATTAGCTTATAATAGCAAAACAACTACCTGTGGCTATGGTATGGCCAAACCACACCCAATGTGGTTAATAATGCTTACCCTGATAATTGGGGACCACTCGCCAAATTTTGGCCTGATTGGTCTTTTGATTAACTTTTGGTAGCCAAAATGACTTCCTGTGGGTGTGGCTATAATAAAAAATGCTCTTATTGCAGACCTTCTGACTCATCCGCATCAGGAGGGAGTTACCCTCATTTTGGCATTGTCACCTGCTCATTCACATAATATTTGAAATCTCATTCATTTTCCCACTAATTTGATGTTTGTTTCTGTTACACAAGTCAAAGTGCCAATGGGGACGTGGTGCCGAGTGCTTGAGAGTATCCATGGCAACATTCAGAGAGACATCTCCTTTTATATATATAGGAGATATATATCTATATATATTCCATCTCCTATATATATATATATATAGGATATATATACATATTCCATCTCCTATATATATATATAAAAGGTAATGTCTGTCTGTCTGTCTGTCTGTCTGTCTGTCTGTCTGTCTGTCTGTCTGTCTGTCTGTCTGTCTGTCTGTCTGTCTGTCTGTCTGTCTGTCTGTCTGTCTGTCTGTCTGAACACACTAATATATATTTTGGTTCGTGAGTATGTGTGTAGGCATCACGGCTAAATAGTGGGACTAAAAAGGCTGAAATTCAACATGTACTCTCCAAGAACCCAGGTGAACATTATTAAACACACGTGGGCATGGTAATGGGTGTACTTTTGTCATAGCCACACCCAAACTTATTTATGGACTAATCAGGGTAAAATTGGGCATATGGAGTCCAGGTATCCTGGTGAGCATTATTAACTATGATTGGGTATGGTAATGTGTTTGGTTTAGTATTAGCCACACCCACAGAATATAGTTATGGCTGCCTAAAGCTAATTAAAGTGCCAACCATGCTAAAGCTTGAGTGACATCTATAATGTATTAGGGGAAATCCTAATTTTTGTTTCCATTTATTTATAAATGTTTTATTACTAGTTAGTGTGCATTTTATTTATAGTAAGTCTTTTTCTCCCCTTTTTTTGCGGGGGAGTGGGGTGGAGGTGGTGGAGGTTTATTTGTAGTATTGTGAAAGCAAATATTTATTCTTCTGAATCTTTTATACATGAGATGAAATAAAGTTTGAAGTTAGTGATTTTGGAATGTAGCATTAGGCATATATAATAATTTATTACACATTTTGATAATAATTTTAAGAATCAAAAATCATTTCTGTTAGGTGACGCTGACTCAAATGATAACTCAGTTAACTAATTAATATCAAATTCAGGTATCTGAAATTTTGTAGTACTTTGGCATGCATTTATGAGATAGAACTACACATGGCATCCACTGCCACCAACTATATGGATCTGTCCATATTTTTCCAGAAATGGTCAGGTAAATACGGAATATGATAAAACTACATAAATTACAGAAGATTTCACTGATTTCTTAGCTACAAAAAAAAATAATGAGAAAATACTGAGGAAGTGATTGATCCTTTCCATGATCTCCTTTTAGTGCACTGCAGGATTCTTATGTGGAAGGAGCTCTTGACTCCCAAATAGTAGCTGCAACTGTCAGGAAGTTAGCTAAGTTGTCTTCAGAAGCTAAAGAGTCAGAAAGTCTGAAAATAGTTGAAACTTCATATGCCATTGTTCAAAGGTGACAAATATGCATATTGAAAGTTATGTAGCTCTCATTTTGGTGTTAATCAGGGTGGATTAAATGAAACTGCTATTTTACTTCATCTCTCTAAAAATCAGTCGACTCTTATTGATTGTTTCTAGAGTAATTGCTTGCTTCTCATTATTATTATAATATAATTATACCAATTAAGATAGGGAGGAAGGTGATTCTTGTATTTTGTTAATGTTCGTCTTAGATTCTTCGGCTCATATGGTTGGGATATATTTAGCATTAGATTTACAAACTTTTATACATTTTAGGACTTGCAGGTTTACCTAGACGGTCTACTGATTTTCAGGATAGTTTTGCTGGATGAAATCAAATCAGTTCATTTGGGGCTGCCATGTCGATTCTAGGGTTAATTTTCATTATTTATATGGTATGGGATACTTATTATCAAGAAATACATTTTGTGGGATGATTAGAAGTTAATCATGGGTCTTATTCGTTAGAGTGAGGACTAATTTCTCCTCCCTTCCTACACATTTATAGTGATTAGCCGCTTTTTTCACCATTGAATAGATATATATATATTAGTACTATTTATGCCTTTATTAAGTGCAATAGTATCTGGATATTTGGAAAACAAATCGGTCTACATAATACAATTGATGAGATCCATGCAAGTATTCCCATGAAGTTTGACAAAGCATCAATGAAATTGTAAATCAGAAAATTTGCTATTGATTATAAAATAGATTGTGATGATGCCCAAATTTAAACACTTTGTCAAATACTTGAGATCTCCAATGGATGACTTTCAGTATGTACATTTTTTAGATACAATTTTTCATCTGCTATCCATCCCAGTAAGTAATGCTGACTGTGAGAAGATAATTAGCTTGGATAGGTGTATCAAAACTGACTTTAAATCAGTTCTCCACCCTAATACAGTTTCTTCTCTAATTGGTGTCCATTTCAATTTTGTATTTAATAGCTTAGAACATTCCGATTTTGAGCTGTCTCTTCTTGATACAGCCTAACTGTGCACAAGAGAAAAAGAAAAGAGTTACAAACATTCAGTGACATCTTAAATTGCAATCACATGTCTATATTTAAATATGCCAATTTGGTTACTTTTATGTGTTCTTATGACAGTTTATTCTAAAATGTATCCAAATTACTGAAAAAAATCGTGTATCTGAAAGAAGATTACCTGAGTTAGCAACACTAGCTTCTTTTATAGAGGATTTCATAGTTCGATCATGATACACCTTCATTGCAGGAGTTATCTGTAACACAAATTAATGCATGCAATTATTTGTACTTTATTGAAAGGAATTGAAGTGAATATATGAAATCTTACCTGAATAGAATTTACTTCACTTTAAAGGGTGGAAAAGCTCAACTTTGAGAGTTTAGGTAGAAGTTCAATTTATCTCTTTCAGAATATGCAAAGATGCTTACAAGAAATATTCAAGGCTATTTATATAAAAATCAGATGATAAGCGAATAATAAAGATAGATGACACTAATCAAACAAACAAATAACATTACAATGTTCAACTAAGGCGAACTAATAACAGCATTAATGTTCTATTCAAACAGCTAACAACAATATAAATTATACCTAAAATAATTAAAATATCATGTGTTGGGGTTTTAAGAACTGCTTAATCCCCAGGTATGGTAGGTTGCTGCCACCAGTGTCAATACCCAGCTAACAAGGTCCTTGATTCTTAAATACCAGAGTAATTTAGGTTATATATTAAGAAGAACTTTATTAGCAATTTAGCAAAAGACTCCCGACAGTGGCCTTTCCAGGGTCTTTTATACCCCTAGCCAAACATTAGCATTACATGATACAATCTTACATACATACCTAGAATTTAAACACATTAGCTACCTATAGGGTTCCATAAACTAATATAATACCTAAGACTCAATAACAGCACAAGTACAGACACATAACTTGGTAGTTTATCTTGTTCAAATATATGTTTACAATTAACTAATAAATGTTGTGGGCCTGGCTTGGCCATGTTGAGGGTTGACCCTCGACATCATGTTTATATTAACACATTAACATTAATATGTTCCATTAAGGAAAACCAATAACAATATCAATTATACACTAAAGTATTCCAATTAACATTTACTTTTATTAATTTAGTTCAATGCACTGTCACAAAGGTAGTTGTGAAAAAATATTCATTTTTCCCAGTCAGGGACAAATGAAATGAAAATCCAAACTTTATAATCAGCATAGCATAATTTTTTTTATTTGTTATTATCTAGAAGCTTGGCAAAGTTTGAATCTTCTTTATATTATGCCAATGGTAATGGTCAGGTCAACCCAAAATAAGGAGTGCTAGAGCACTCTCTAATATACAAAAGTTAGGGTGAGTGTGTGAGTGGGTGCGTGCATGTGTGTGGGTGCGTGCATGTGTATGTGTGTGTGTGTGTGTGTGTGTGTGTGTGTATCTGTGCATGCGTGTTTGTGTGTGTACCTCAATGGACAGCCAGATGGCTGAATGGGTATTGATAAAGCATTGCAGACAAGATCCTTGGGTGTGTACTAAGGTTTGCCACCAATAAATTTTTTGGGAAAAATATCACTTCTGGTGGGGAAAAATGGAAATTGAATTTTCAAATAGACAAGACTGGAAATTTCTGGCCAAAAACCCACTCACTTATGATTTAATGTTTTGAATTAATAATAGTTAAAAGAACAACAAAAAAGACTCCAGCCATGAATAGGAGTTGAACTGGGGACCTTAGTACTGCTTGTTGGAGGAAGTTTTATAACAAGAACAAGATTAAGATTACCAAGAAGGAAACATTAACATTCTGCGAATCCCAATAGTTAAGGCATAAGTTTCCCAAGCTGAAGTAAGTGGTTCAAAACCTGGAATGGGTTGGTTTGTCTTTTTTCCTTTACCATTTTTCTTTTTTTTTCTTTCCTTCTTTCTTATTATCTTCATTCTTTTTCTTTTATCCACTCCCTTTTTCTTCCTTTCTAAATATAAAAAAGAATTTAAATCTTTTTAAATCATGGAAATTGGTGGGTTCTATAGAAAACACAGTAGATCATGTTGTTGTTTTTTTATCTAGTAAATGTTGAAAATTATCATAATGTGGAACCTATGAGTGCTACAATCATTACCTAAGCACAAATCTATAGCTGTATGTGAACTTAGCAAATTGTAGTCGAAATGTCCTAAGAACCTATTTTATATTAACATGTGAAACACACACAAAGATAAAGAAAATTTTAAAATATGCATGTATGATGCAATTCCATCTTCTTCACAGTGGGCCTATGGAGTGACATGCTGGGAGGTGTTCAGTGGGGGAAAGACCCCATACCCAAGTATTCACCCTCTCAAGCTGTTCAAGGAAATTGAATCTGGCTACAGGATGGTAAAACCACTCAATACTGCCTGTTCAGAGGAGATGTAAGTTTTTAAAGTGAATATATAGAGAAATTTTTGTGTCAATGATTGTCATTAATATCTCAGGGAAGAGTGTTAGGGTGAGAATATTCCCTAAATCACGGTTGACTAGTGATGCATAGTTAGGTATGAGGACAGAGGTGACTATGTGAATGAGTGTGCTGTGGTGTCTAAGACACACTTACTGCACCAGGATAATCTCCATGTATAAATTAACAGTTCTTATTCATTAATCTGATATTTACATCTCGTGTCCATCCTCTGATTTCTTTGTAGCCATCTTCCTGTCCTTGTGGACACACAGATTGGTTCTGGTCTCATGATAGTAATTTTATCTGATAATTACATAACAGGCCTACCAACTTTCTTTACCAGATGTGTTATTCCAAGCATTACAATCCAATGCACTCCAACCCTGCCTAATTATCAGGGAATCTCCCTAATTTACTGGCAGATATCCCTTTCCTCGAGTTTCATTGAATTCTCCCTAATTTTAACCCCTCGCTCTTATGCCCTCACTTCTTTGTCCCTCAAAAATTCTATTTACCAAGAAAGTCTCCCTAATATTCATCTCCAGGGGTTGGAAATATCTGCACACCTCCCAGGTTTCCCCTTCATCATCATCCAGGAGATTGTCTGTGGTATGCTGGTCCCTAGTTTGCCACTAAAACCCCACCAAGACTAAATACCAAGTGTGTAATAGTATATGCTTTCACTTTGCATGTATCATGATGCCCTTATCAACAACATATGTTAAACTTCTGGGAGGTTGTTGAGCAACTATGTGGTAAAGTGTGTAGCTCATCTGCTTCGTTGTGCTTGCTCCAAAGCTAAATAAGCTTTGCCTGGCACCATGTGGAGTTGGAAACGTCTTCTTCAATTGCTCTGAACAAAACTTTCTTGCCCATGCAATGTTGCGAGTGATGAATATAAGCAGAACACAAGTGATAAAAAGTAAGTATCACACAGAACCTGAGCTATATTTTTTTAAATTAGGCAAATCAGATTCCACTCCATATTGAAATGATACTAATGCCCTATCAAATACACTATGCACCATTTCTTTACACTAGACCCTGCACTTCATTAAACTGATTGATACATTGGACAAGTTACAGGAGCAATATCTGATTGCAACAAACTTCAATGAAACCTACACAAGGAAGTATCCCTGTATCAAGGATTTATGAAGTTGTTCCCTAATTCAAATACTGATGTTGAAGCTGCACTTAGCATTCTATGAAATATTAAAACAGAAAACAGAACATATTGAAGCATGAAATTCTCGTTAGTTTAATGAGGTATAAAATTGCTTTCCTTTTCATGTCAACTGCTATGATTAGAAGCTTACAGAAGGATGGCAAAGGGTCATTTCATAAAGTGAACCATGTAACAGATGAGCACAATGAAGAACTAGCTGAGTCAAGGTCAACACACACACACACACACACACACACACACACACACACACACACACACACACACACACACACACACACACACACACACACACACACACACACACACACACACACACACACACACACACACACACACACACACACACACACACACACACACACACACACACACACACACACCTCCCATTTATTCATGACAATATATGTAGCTACCTATTCTACGTGGCAATAGATATATTTGAATGAAGCATGGTCAGCTACTTATAATCAGAAGGTTCTAAATAGCATTGGAGGATCAGATCTAAGATACCTCAGTTAAAAATTTTTTTAAAATTTTTTAACAGAAACAAAGCCATATTCAAAATCTCCCAAATTTTATGATAATTCATTCAATCGGACAACCAAAAGTGAAGCTGCAATGGGTTTCTGGTATCACTTTATTTAGTTTTTGCCGATCTCACATTTCCATTGATTACTATTTGCTAGAGGATTAAACTGATATGTACAAACTGTGAAGTATGTAGTCTCTGGTACAATGTGGGAATACACTATAGCTTGTATGCTCATAACTCTTTGGTTTGATGACCAGTAAATCATTTTAAAGCTATGATTTATTTATAAATATTATTTATTTGTGATATTTTTCAGTTACCAACTAATTATGGAGTGCTGGGAGGAGAAGCCAGAACATCGTCCAACCTTTACACAGCAAATAGAGGATCTCTCAACTCTCCTAGAGTTTCAAGCTGGGTACCTGGGCAGCCTTGCTGTTACAATGGAACTGTCGAGGAGATTGACCCAATGCCAACTTCAATATCATCTGATGTCATTGTTATGACATCTAATGGGACCAGTGATGCAGTTATGGCTACCAGTAATGAAGGTTTGTTGTCACCAAGCAGTGATGTGCCTTCTGGTGAAGAGAGGGATGCTGTGGTAGACCCATTGAGCAACAAGGAAGGTGCACCCACAGATGATAACATGACTGCACACACCAGAGGTAATGGTTCAATTCCACCTCAAGATTTTGTGGAAAGAAAATGCGAGTCCTCTGGAGATGAATGTGGAGACACACAGTGAGGACAGTCTCTCCTTTAACTATCTTAGTTATGATTACTTTCTATTAGAAACTAACAGTTTTAGTCTTTATTATTATTAGTTTTACTGTAAACTCATAATTTTGTTTTGTCTATTATTATTTTTTTATTTAAGGGAACATATATTACCATTTGCAACTATAGTTGTACCTTTAAAAATTTCTGAAACTTTGTTATTAATATATTCATTGCTAGCAATAGTGATCTGCTCTATGCTGCAACT
>OZ017786.1:4753707-4783707 GCA_963969325.1 Lycopodina hypogea | reverse complement strand
TTTTTTCCCAGACATGCCACCTGGCTTAAAACCATCTCAGGGTGGGTCTCCTCCATCACTAAAAGTTTGGTCAAAATCTAACAGAGGGATTTTGAGAAACAGACAAGCATAGTTATATACATACATACATAGGTCTTCTAATATATATATGGAAATCATGTTTTGATTGATGTGATGTGGTTAGATAATTAATTATTTTATTATAAGATCTATTCTGGTTTGGTTGGCTACAATGCCAAAATGGACCTCAGGCTAGCTAATGGGACAATGTGGGAAGATAGGTAGAGTCACAAGAAGCCAAGACCTTTGTAGAGGAATACCAAATAATAAGAAATGATGGAAAAAAATTAAATACCACTCTCTAGGTCAGTAGATGTGCACAATTTGAAAGGATCTTGCCATTGTAGATATAAGCATGAAAATTTGTTGCACAGTTAGAGCAAGTCTTTACAAAGAATTTTGTATGTAGATCATAGCTTCTAACTGTCCCACTTCTGGTGGGACAGTCTTGATTTGTTTATTTATTTTTACTCCTTGTCCAGGGCATTTGAATTCCTCAGGCCATCAAAGATTGAAGTTCAATTTATGATGTCATTTGTGCAACTTAGCATGGGATGGAGTTGCAAAGACATGAACTTAACTTAAGCACCTCTGGGTGAAGAACCATAGTTTTAAGCCCTAGCAATAATGATGTGATAGTGTAATCTCATGGCTAAAGTAGCTTTTGAGGATCAAGTGACTTATAAGCCTCCCTGGTAGTAAAAGAAAGGGGAGAAAAAAAGTTTTCACAAAACTAAAATTAGCACAAAAAAAAAAAAAAAAAAAAAAAAAAAAATAGTCTGTTTATAATAGGAAAAAAATGATACTTGAGCTTCTAAACATTAACTAAAAGATAAGAGAAAGGAAACAACTAAACGTAACTTTAAAAATAAAAAATAAAAAGAACAACAAAACCCAATAATGTTTCTTAAAATATCTTTGGAAGTGGTAAATCTTGACATTTTTCTAGGGCTATGACTAGGCGGTGCAAGATGGTTTTTTTTTTTTTGGTTTTTTTTTTCTTTCCTTCATTTTTGAGGTTAAACTTAAATAAATTAAATTTGATATATTCTTATAATATTCACCAAATCCCTGCCTGCCAGCCTGGACTTTTATTCTGATCCCAGCTTGTTTCTGCTCCCAATAGGCTGGTTGTAATTGGAAGCATCTCTTATGCTCTTTAACACAGTGAAATGTCCTCTTTAATCCTACTTAGGGAAAATAATCATAGCCAACTTACTGAAACCATGCCATATCACATTTTTGTGTATAAAAGGATAGATTGCACCCAAAAAAAGTATGAATGCATTACATGTCAGTGTTACAATGTTATGTCTGTCCAATATTCACCATTCTCTATGATGTTTAGCATTGGCGCTTTGTTTCTGTTACACAGATATTAATTTTATTAATCATCCCAATCAATAATGGGAGCATCGATAATATATCTAAAAGCAGTTACATAAGCACCTTATTCCCCCGTCATTACTCTCTTCTAGATATATGACAGCTACAGGATGGAAAATTTGAATCCGCCTTATAACAATCATCATTTATATCACCAATTTTCTGTGAAGGCCATCACAGTGATTGATACAGCATGAGTTTATGAAATGCCTGTGATATTAAACAGCTGATGATGAGTTTTATAAAGAGTAAAGGAGGACTAACAAAGGGATATCAAATCATAGATTTTGTACAGTTGTTCTGGATCTACAGCTTACACAGTTGTGCTGAGATGCATAAAGCCATTAGGAATTTGACAGCTGTTTGTTTAAGAACCAGTGAACAGCATATTGAATTTGGAGGCACCCTTTATACTAGAGATTTTTAAGGCCTTTCTACAATCACCAATTGGGTTACCCATCACATCCCAATTGATGTTAATATAAGCATGGGTTTGTTCTCTACCTCTGGTTTGACAGTATCTGATGGAATTAACTGGGAGGAGGTGGTAGATGTAGAATGGACATTGCAAACATATCTTGATAGCATGAAAGTCTTGAATGTATCAGTGAAACATAAGGACCAAGTTAGTATTTTTTACCTGAAGAAGGGAATTAAAATGAATAAGCAATTGATGCAGGTTGATTCAATTACTTTATTTTCCAAACTGGTGGTTATCCTAGAAAAGTCTGATATCCTCTGTCACTGCTTCAGGTATGAACTTACACAATTCCCTACTTCACTATTCAAGCACTCAGTATTACCAAGTCTTACAAGGTTAAAGGAGGGAACAGCACATTAAAAGTGGGGGGAGGGGGGGAGTGAACTTTATGTTGTTTCTGAGGATTGATATTTACAAAAGCAAAACCAAAAAAAAAAAAAAAAAGAGATAGGGAATCACTTTAACTTGGAATAAGTGTGATTAATATTGAAAAAATTAATAAAAATGAGAATTTACAAGCTATAAACTGTTTATTTTTTAATATCTTCTCCTATGATCATTGAAAGAACTGGTCTATGCTTGGTAGCACTTTGTTTGGATTTTTTTCCCTTGCTGGACTTTTTGTTGTTGTTGTTGTACCCATTTTCAAAGTTAAACTGTTTGATTACATCTTGTAAAGTTGGAAGTATTTTGCTAATACTAGCATGTCAATTCAACTCTTCTTTCATTACCATTTGCTACATTTATCAGGGGGTTTTCAACCTCAAGAACTGAGGGAATGCTCATTAAATCAATCTACCAGATCACAATGGAGTAGATCACATGCTTTGAATAAAATTGCTGGGAAGTATGATTTTTGCGGAAGGAATCTATCCAATGAAATGATGAATAAATCTAGGGGGTTTATTGCAATCATTGGAGAAGTCTATGCATTATTTAGAAAGACACTAGTCACCTCTATTTTAGTGCAGCAGAGCAAATTTCCCTCATATTTCAAACAACAACAACAACAACAACAACAACAACAACAACAACAACAGCAACAAAATACAGATATGGTTTTGCAGGATGCACTTTCTGCTGTTGATGCTGCCAAACAATTTTACAAAATAATATGGTCCAAAAATAATTTCAACAGATTTTATGATAAAACTGTGACCACTGCTGTGGAATGCAATATTGACCAGCCCCAGAGTTGCCTCATTACCTAAGACTTCAGATAGAAAATGGGAGTCAGCCAAATGCATTTACATCTGCCAAAGCCTCTAAACAATATTTCCCATGGCAACAGTTCTTGAGTCCATCTGGTGGGACATAATGATTCCAGTTTAATTACATCTCTGCCAGCCCCTTGCTACTTGATTGAAAAGAGATGCAATATTTTGGAGGGGAGAAAAAATAGCTAACTTACTTCTTTAACTCTTTCAAGAGTATCCTGATACATGGAAGCTGTCTTCCAATATCTTGGAAGCAAAGATTTAAGTGAATGTGCACAACAATGCACAGCTACTGTAACAGAATTATCTTTTCCAAATCTTGCTGCTGCATCAGATCTTCTTCTCCAAATCTTCATCATAGGCCCGTCCTTGACATAGTGATGCTGGAAGGTTGCTCTTGTGTCAGGAAGCATAAACAAACTAACAGAATTCACTCAGACATTCTAATTTGAATTCACCCAATGGATGGACAAATTTAAATATTCACTGTTAATTGCTCTTGATTACATCTGTTGCTTCATCAGCAATGATTGTCAAACAAAGAAGGTATTGTTGCCTTCAAGGAGTGTCATGTTGCATTTGCAAAGTTACCAAACATGTTTTGCTTCTGCAAGCAGTATATAGCTATAAGCTTATTATTTGTGTGATTCTCTATGTCTGAATGAATGAATATTTGTGCATCTCTAACTAAAAGTGTATACCATTTTCTATACTAACTAGGGGTTTTCCTAATAATTGATCTTGGACCCCTGTGATGTACAGCATTGCTGCTAATGTAAAGTATTTAAAGAAAAAAAAAGGTGTTTGGAGTTGGAAGAAGTCAACATGTGGGAAGATCCTTGCCTCTTTTTTTGAATACTGGCTAGGGCTAGGGCTAGGGTCATACTTTTGTATTTTTTTATTTGTCAAACCTTAAAACTTGTTTCTGTTTTGTATTTCATTTAATATCTTCTTTTTTGGACCATAAAAAGCCATATTTGTAATGTCTGTCAAATACATGTGACTGGTTGTGTAGGAACAGCATGGCTGAGTATGATTTTAGAAACTTGTCTGCATGCAGAAGAGACCTATAATAGAAGGATACCTTATTAATTTTTTTTATTTACACTTATTTATTTATTTATTTATTTATTTATTTATTTTTTTTTTTTTTTTTTTTTTTTTTTTTAAACAACTACAAGAAGGTTTTTGAATATCCCAAAATGGTATAAAAAAAATGAGATATAACTAAATCAGTACTATTGGCCAATTATTTGAGCATAACTAGTTCAAGGGGTGGCAAATCAACGATGGTTTTTGTTTTGTTTTTCCCGTTTTTTTTGTTTTTTTTTGGTTTTTTTTTTTGGTTAATCTTATTATTTAATTTTTTTTTACAGAAAGAACAAAAATAAATAATTGAATTGCAGGAAATATTTCTGCAACAAAAAAAAATACCGATTAAAAAGTCGTTGTCTCCGTTTCAGGTCGCTTCATTTCTTTTCTTTTTTTTCGGTGTTGTGGGAGGATTTAGCGATGCCAGGGTAGAAGGGCCAGTGCCAGACCCCAAAAGCTGAAGCCCAAATATCTGGAAAAGAAGAATCAAGCAACAACAGCGTGCTGCAGGTGAAGGTGAGCATAAAATGGTTTCAGCTAGGATACCTCAGGGCTCGGGCCATCTGTAGTAGTCTCGCTAGCCCCAGTCTGGTCTAACTAAATACTTGTTTTGTTCGGCAGTGTTACCAGATTTTGAGAAAAGGAATTGGCCACCTTTTTCAGGCATTTCAAAATATGCCAAAAGATGTAGGGATGGTAGGCCAAAAGGTATACAAACAAGATAGTGGCATTGTCATAAAAAGTCCACTAACAAGGTATACTTGATATCAACAAACATCATCACACCACTCCCATCCCTCCATAAGCAGCTATTATTATAATTATATGGTCAAAATCTAGCTAGGGATCAAGTGGTAGATGTAACATATTGCACCAAAGTGAAGTAACACCTTCACTGGAGCATCTTGATTGGGGATCAAGGTACAGAGAACAGTGTTAAGTAATCAAATTACATTGGAAATTACTTATCCGTATTGAAATATCATATACATGTTTCACATTGATTACTACTAGCCTTGATATCTAGTGTTCATACCCCCACATACTTGATAAACTACATCATAGAACCTCTCTCATACATGTAGCTAAGGACTCTTCAGCTACCTATGTAGGGATGAGAGTGGTGTGATAATGTTTGTTCATATCATTCCTACCTAGTTTGTGGACTTTTTATGACCAAGCCACTATTTTGTTTGCATACCTTTCGGCGTACCATCTCTACATCTTTTAGCATCTTTAATGCTTTTTTATGCTTGTTTCTGTTATTTTTTGGCTTGAAGCTGTTGCACTTGTGGTGCTAGTCCTTGGGTTGGTGCAGTGCATTCATTAAATTTTCTAAGTATCCTGTCATAGTGTTGTGACAACTGTTGCCAGGTTATGAGACAATAAAAATGCCAAACAAGACTTAAATTCTGTGCCAGGAAACTACCAAACTAGAAATGAAACTGCCAAAGACACTGCCAAATGCTTTGGCCATTTTTAGAGTTTTATTTGATGTGAAATAGCTTTTAGTAAACAACTTTTGAACATGAATGCATGTATTCTTAGTCACAGTCAAACAGTTTGACCAGAGATTCTTCTTCTTCAGGTTAATCTGATTTTTCTTTTTTTTTACATCTCAGTAGTATTAAACTGAGTTATCATTTTTTGGTAATCACTAATTCTTTGCAACATCGATTTTGGTTTAACAGAGTTATCCAAATTCTGATAATAGCTTTCAGCATTTTCTGTACCATTCTGTTTCGGAGTTTTGTCTTCTTGCAGGTCACATGTGAAAAAATGCGTTCTCCAACAGTATTTGAATCAGGTGTTGATTGACATGCAAAGGTATACATTGCAAACTGTTTGTATGGTTTCTTTTTTAACATTATCAGCATTATTTGAGATTCCGAACCCAAAGTCTGAAGTGATATCCGGAATGTTGCCACCAAAGACTGACTCTTCCTTTTAATTGTGCATCATGATATTTCTCTACTGGTTTTCAAGCATGTCAGAATTTTCTGAGAGCAGGTGCTGGCAAGAGAGTTGGCTGAATGGTAGTCTCGCCATCAGGGAGAGCATTGTTTTAGGATGCAAGCCTGAAAATACTTTGAATATGTCCCTGTTTTGTGGAAGCGTGCCTCAACTTGCTTCAGCAGCTCCAAAAGGAACTCATGACATCTTTATTTTTTTTTGTCCATCTTCCAGCCTGTTCTCATTAAAAGTGCATCAGTTGACCAGCAAAATGTGACCCAAAGTCAACTGTTAATCTTGCCAGTCGCTTGCATGTTAGAGTTCATGATACCTGCGCCCCTGGGACTAGTGCGGGAGATGGTGTTGTCTCTACTTTTTACATCTAAAAATTGCCAAATACTGCCAAGATGCCAATAAATATATAAAACTGCCAGATATTTTAAATACTGCCAGAAAACTGCCAAAAACTTCGATAATGCCAGATTTTTTTATCTGCTGCCAGGAGCTTCAAAATACTGCCAAATTTACTCGATTTGGCAGTGAAACTGCTAACCTGGCAACACTGGTCCTGACCATATGGAATTTGACCTGCCAAAACTAGTTTTTGTCCTGCCTGCAAGGTTGGAATATTCATCTAAAATGTTTTTACCCCCAATTTCACACAACCGAATCATAAATCAATCAGCTGTTAACCATTTCAAAGTGCACAACATTTCCTGTCTTTTAATCTTAGGATCTGTTGATGGCTATATGCAAATGAGATGGCATACTAACTCATGATGCAACCATGAAGAGTTATCAGATGAAAACTGGTTTCTTTAATGAAGCTCCCATTTTGGTCAGAATCTGACCTCTACTTCTGCCTCACACACCCCACCTTTTTTTTTCAGGATCAAATAATTCCTCATTTAGCATGCTAAGCCAAGGTTCCTCCTATTCCTTGTTCCTTTTGTTTATTTGTATTCTGTAAACCGTTTATTCTCAAGGAATATCTATTGTGATTGTTGCACCAACACATAACCATTAGTCCAGCAGCCAAACACCATATTTGGGTGGAACCTCGGTTTGAAGTATATACAATGTAGTTTTCTTATCATAATCTCCACCTTCAGATCTTAAATCTATGCACTCTACTTAGTGACATCATGTCACCATTGAGCATTTTGATATTTTAGATTTAAAGTTATGTACTGCAGATGAAAAAAAATTTCACTAAAATATAACTAAATGGTATAAAGTATGTCATTGCATATCAGTGTCACCAGAAAGATACATAGAAGAAGAATATGGTGTTATTGTGTGATTTTATAGAGTAATAATGAAGAGGTAGCTCAAAATGTGAGAGGGGGGTGGAATCGGCATATTGAAAATGTTATGAGTTTGTATTAATTGAATAAATTTTAGGTCATTTTATTTTTCATAGCATGGACTGTGTTAATTTTTCATTATATTATCAGTTATGAATATAGCTAGCAATGTCATAAAAATCTACACATGGTGATTCCTAAATCTTAGAATCACAACATAGTCTACAGTTTCATCCAAAACCATATCATGAACAACAAGATCAAAGAAAAAGTCATTGCATGACTCAATTATCTAGTGTTGTTAGATCGAGGCGAATCATTTCCATTCTACTCATCATGGATGAAGAATGTTTTTCTAAGTGAAAGTTTCACTGCAAGGCTGGTCCACATGATATGATTAACTATGGACATATGAGAATCAGATCAATCATCCAGTGCATCAAAGTATATGATAATAGTATACATAAACAGTTCCAAGTTTGATGATTAGATCACACAAAAATCTTTCTACCCACCAATTGATCCTACATTTTAAGATACATGGTGCAAGAGATATGATTCGTCTTCCACCAAAGAGGTACCAACATTCAGGTGTACATAAATCTAACTTCAAACCACATTGTCACTTTTTGGTAAAAGTTGTTATGTGTTTTGAAAGTGAAGGAAAAAATTCATCACACTTGAGGCAATCTGTTTTATATAGGATTGTAAACCTGGGTATTGCAAAGATATCATTCAAGCAGTCCATTCTGGCCACATGCCTAGAGCGAAGTGACCAGTGAGCTAATGAAGTTCGGATACATGTGGAAAGGGCTATCATTGACCTCCATGCTGCAGATGCTGGGTACCATGCTGACTTTTTGTCTAGATTTATGGGATCAAGAGCAGAGAGAGCAGCACAAAATATTGAAGAAGTCTCAAAGCTACATAGTTTCACAGTACTGTTCAGCAATGTTACTCTGGACATTTAACACATTTTGAATACGGTAGAATTCTTGCAAGTTATGTAGCTTTGCTTTTGTATAACATTGTAATTTACATACATTTTGTATGAAGTATATAAGTACAACATAACAATCAGATCATTTGGAACAACCTTGGAGTGAAACATTCACTTAAAAAATTACAAAATTGAGACAGTCCATGCTATGAAAAAAAAACATTACATGAAAACTGTTTAATTAATATGAAGCCATAACATTTTCAATATGCCCATTTTTTTTCTTCATTTTCATTTACCCCTTCATAAGTACCTATATTAAACCACACAATTGGGTCATATCCTTGTTCTATGAATCTTTCTGGTCATATTGATTTGCAATATAACATACTGTTTTTGTTTTGTTTTTTACCAATGATTAGTTCAAAAATTAAATCATAAGTGGGCAGGTTTTTGGCTGGCAATTTTAAATCTTGTTTTTTTCTCTCTCTCTGCAGTGCACTACTTTAAATCTAAAAAGATCAAAATGCTCAATGATGACATGATGTCAACTGACAAATTCCATAAACAAAGATCTTAATATATATATAGATTATGAAAAACAATGAGAACATTGCATATGCTCTGAAATGAGGTTTCACCTAAATCATGCATTTGGCTTCTGGACTATTGATGGTGATACCATATATATGTACGTATTGATATATGGCTGTTATGTTCTTCACAGCACACACATATAGTAGCATACTAAGTGTCATATAGCTCCTGCCAACTTTCTTGTCATGGCATATATAATACTGCTACATTAAAAAGAATGTACTTTTCTTACTTAATGATCACCTTATCGGTGGTTGGTTACGTTCTCCTATAAAATAGTCTCATATTTCAAAATGCTCAACATTTATAGAATCTCACCCTGCAGATTCTTGAAATTTATTGTCTTGAGATATTGACTCCACAAAATAATATTGTATATACCATAAAACAACATACACCCCTGTGGCTGCCGGACTACACCATTCACTTTAGTAAACCTGGAAACTTGTATTTCAGTAACTAAAAACCACAATATTTTACTTCTTTTAAATTTTTAATTCCATTATAATTCCATGCACTTTTGGAATTTTGCTAAGAGCAACACAACTCTGTTGTTCCTCAATGTATTTGTCCAATAATCCATGGAATTGTCCATTTTTGGATAACGCATAATATTTTGCACATCATCATTTTAAAGCATTTTAAAGTATTCTAGAAGGGGTGCCATTATTTTCTATGCTTGCAAGCCAATATATGAGGGTTTTCTACGCAAACATTTATATTTTTTCATGGATTATTAACCTGAACTTTGGATTTTTGATATACTAATCTTGCTAACGATCCTGTATATCAACAGTAGAGATTTAGGGAGTAGGGTTTTATCAATATCAGCAGTACATTAGTGATGTCATTAAGAATCTAACTGTATCAAAGCACAACATGATAAGTAAAAATTTTTTTTTATTTAAGACACTGGAAGTCCTAATCTTAAGAGTTATTGCACTCTTTTCAGCCACCTTTACATTGCAAGCATATCTCATGGAGATAGTCTAGGGGGAAAGTTTACTCCCAAAATAATCAGCCATGGCACTCTCCCTTTTAAACCAAGGTAATGCCAACACAAAAAGAACTGATTTACTATTATTAACAAATTCTATTTTGCATGATTAGGTTTCATTGTTGTTGTTTTTTTTGTGCAGTTTTATTCTTTGGAAGATGGATGATCGCACTTTTGCTTCAAGCTGGGCAATCACATTCCCCATTATTCTGCTCTCATTGCTCTGTCACTTCAGCATGGGACAAGGTATTCATGTATATTTCAGCTTTGTTGGTGTAATGAATGAATATACTCATGTATAATTTTGTTGTGGTAGAACCACTTACTTTATTTGACAGCTCTATTGCATGCTATATAACCACAATCATATATATATATATATATATATATACAAAATCGAAGTAGGGGCATAAATTTGTGAGGAGTTGAGAAATTTCAAATTAAGCACATCAAATCACGCCCGGATTATGCTCGCCATCACTAGCTTGGTTGGTCTTCAAGAAGATTATTTTGGATTTGGATTGTTCAGGAATTGAAACTCGATTACTTCAGGCATTTTGGATTGAGGATTCCTAACCAGTCACCACTTAATTTTCTTCCTAAATGATGAAGATTTTCCACTTTGTAAATTAAAATTCGAGTCAGTTCTTGTCATCTTTGACCACTATACACCAAAAGCTTTAGCTGCTGTACTGGCTGTTGCTCCAGCAGGTGGTGTGGTGGCTGAGCTGAGTAAAGTAAACAAAAATGCACACCAAATCCATGGCAGCAAAATTTGAAAGATCAACATGCACACTGCGTTAAATTGGTTTCCCAATACAGCACATTGCTCCAAATTGGTTTCAAGATGTGAGAATTATGACAGAGCACACTGTTTTAAATTGGTCTCCAAATGCCAGTTAGCAGAAGCCAGAACTTCAAAATTGTGCAAGAATGAGCAAACCATTTTCTGACACTGTTAAGTGACAAAGTCCAATATCCAAATCCGCCGACGCTAGCAATGGGCACTATCCTAAATTAGAGTCTGAATCAAAGTGGAGTTGACTGAACATGGACTCCGGTCTCTGTACAAGAAATTAGAGTTAAACCCCAAAATTTTCTGTGGATTCTATATATGTATACAGCACATATTACCACAAATATATACTGCACAGTATGTGAAAGAGAATTTAACTCCAAAATTGTCTGCAAATTGGATCAACTGTGGATTCTATATATGCATATTGCATGTATACTGTACAGTATGAGAAAGAGAAGTTAACCCCAAAACTGTCTGCAGATTTGAACAACTGTGAATTCTATATATGCATATTGCATGGGTTGGTGAAGGTAGGGTAGGTGGGATAGTGGGTGTGAGGAGAGGAATTTTTGGTGGAATTTTTACAAATCAATAGGCAAATCAGGTTGAATCTATACTACCAGGAATAGGGTCCACAGGAAATGGTCATATTTGTAAATACTTTACTGTGGAATATTGTCTCCTGAATCACCCAACCAAACATCAATGGTCTAAAAGCAACTAATATATATATATATGCATATATATGTATGTATATATAAGTATATATATGTATATGTATGTATATATAAGTATATATGTATATGTATATATATATATATATATACACAAGTGAAAGTAAAAATATTTCTTTGAAATAAAAGTGGGAAGTAGGGATGGCATGTCAATAAAAAGTACAGAAACAAGTGAAAAAAGCTTTTATTTTGTATTAGTCTATGAGGCTGCCATTTTTTGTATCATCCCTACTTAGAGAGTACTACAATACTCTCTGATATGTATATATATAAAAATCAGAAGTAGAATATTTACAGTAATATAACTGAAATTGTAGAAACTGACATTAAAGATATTAATGCTATCCAAGTATTGCACCAAAAATGCCAAACTGAATGTTATTTTTTTAGGAAATTAATACTTCCAACAGCAAGCTTTAGTGCCAATTTTTTTCATTAGTACAAATTATTTATTATAGTTAAATGAAATTATTTGTTCAAATATGCAAGCTATTTCAATAAAAGCAGTCACTCAATAACCACTAGCAACTGACTAGTACTGTGGAGCAGTTAGACTCCAGCTCTCCCTGAGATGAAACATCTTATGGAAAGGATTGTGGATACAGATATTCTCTCTCCAGGTGTAGCTTGCAAGAACGGTGACAATTGGAATAGAGCTGTCTTGTTAAGTAGTTTAATTCTTTTGCAGTCTTATAAATACTTACCTCAGGAACTTGAAGGCATTCTCTTCCAGTTTCTTCTTCTGCATGGGCATCTGGCAGTGGTCCAACTTTATCTGGAATCCCAGACCCTGCTGAAAATTCATTGCAATTTCCGAATCAGAATTTCTCCCTCCCAAATTGTTTCCAAAAATCTCTACTTGTGACAACAAAGCTCAGGAATACTTCACATTCTCCATAGATCAGTCTTAGTGTTGCCTGATGGATTCAGCGAAAATTCACCACAAAATTCTTCAAAATCACTTCTTCTATCACTACTTTTTTTCATCAATTGAAAAATTACTACAAAGACAACAACAAAAAAGCAAACACAAGATTATAATTAGCATTCAGAACACATTACCAACAAGAGAACAATTTCTTTGAATCAAGATAAATACTGATATATACCGCTTTAATATCAGCCATATCCAATATGATATTCGATACACAGTGGTCACTGTGGCCCCATGAAACCCCACTTTGAATTTGAAGTAGGAAGACAGAACTTTTCAAACACCCAGGCTTAGCAAACATTTGGGATAGAAATTACCCATTGGATTCATATACGAAGGATTTACAATCAGAAATATTCTGTGCTGCTGGTGTCCCAGGCTGCCCCTTGACATTGCAACACCTAGATTCCAGTTCATTCTGTAATGAAGCATTTTATGAAAAGAATGGTGGATACAGATATTCTCTCTCAGGAGTAGTTTACATGAACCGTGGCAATTAGAGTGGATTAGTCTTGGTAAGAAGATCCATTATATTTTTGCAGCTGTCCTCATGAACTTGAAGATATACTCCTCTAGTATCCTCTTCTTTTGCATGGGCAGCTAGCTGGCTCTTTTCCAACTATGTCTGGAATCATTGAATCCTGCTGAAATTTCACTAAGATTTGATGTTTACGGAAATTCTCAATCAGACTTTTCCCCTCCCTATTTCTTTTAACACTACTTTTTTTGGAAATCATTACTTTTTGCAACACTGATTCAGCCTCCTTTAAATAGGTTGACTTCTCACCAATGAAAGATGAAAATATAACACAATAATAAATAATTCTATGATCAATCACCAAATTACAATTGTATGCAAGTATGCTTCCTCCTACTCAGGCTGGTTATCTACATGTAACAAATCATCTCAATCAATAACCAATCAACTCAATGAATAACAAATCAACTTCAGTCATCATCTACAAATAATAATCTATTCAGTTCCCAAATACAATGAGTAGTGAAGAAATTATGTGTGTGTGTGCCTGAGTGTTTTCTGTTTAACTAACCAAGTAATGTAGTTTTGAAATAGTTTAAATTGCTTGACCAAGTTGTTTATGCATACCAAGTTTTAGGTCTGTTATTCCAAGGATTTATTTGGCCAAAGTATCTACAATGATGCTGGTAGGTGCAGTGTGGCTGGGGTGTGCTATGAGGGCTGCAGTTGCAAGTCCAGCCTTGGCCTTTTCCAACGAAGCCTGTAGTTTGTCAGACCAACAGAATGGCTTTGTGTGCACAGTGTCATGCTTGGGCTTCATTAGTTCAGCCTAATGTTGAATGAATCGATCATAAAATTTTATCATGCCAAACCACTGGAGCATGCTCTTGGTGTTGGTTGGTGCATGGAAGGTTTTGATGGCTTGAACTCTGTCAGGGAAGTGGTGATGCATTCTTCCTGAAACACAGTGCCTCTAAAAATCCAAACTGCTGACACTAAACAAACTTTCTTTTTTTGGTTTAGTACAAGTCCATGTTGTGCCAGACATTAAAAAATAATTCAGAGAATCTGCCATTTACTACAGAGACATTTTGTCTGAAGACACAGGTAATATTACCCTCACAGGTGGTAACCTTAGCCTCTGCTCCGATATAAGTTTGCCATGTGACGTGCTGTGTGCACTCCTTGTAATAGATTCTCCTTTACATTTCATAATTTATGGTTGCTTTTTTTATGATTAGAACTCTGTACTATATATCACTAAATTGTCAAAATATTTTAATTAACACAAGTAGAATGTAATTAATCAAAGCTTGTATTGAACATGATTTCTTCAAAATAGTATAAAGTCTATTTGATATCTTGATTATATCTTCTTGTTCATCAACTTACATATTATTGACTTTAATTATCTGACCAGCATGTGTTCAAAATACGATAAGATTGCAAGATGGCACTAGCACTATTGGACGTGTGGAGATCTGCTACAACAACACCTGGGGCACAGTGTGTGATAATGGATGGGATGTTGCTGATGCTCAAGTTGTGTGCAGAGAGCTAGGGTATTCATTACGTGAAAGTCATATTCTTACTAGGCCTGAGGTTCCTGATGGTATTGGGCAGATCTGGTTTGATCAAGTCAGCTGTGTTGGAACTGAGACAAGTCTCTCTGACTGTGCTGCTAACCGAAGTGGCAACCATAATTGTAGTCATGACATGGATGCTGGAGTAAACTGTGGTAAGTAAAAATAATTGAGTTGTAGATAATATTTTGTTGTGAATGTATTGTTATAATTTGTGTATATATGTTGAGTTCCCAACAGTAAACAGTTGAGCTCTAGAAGTCTGTAACAGGAGTATCTTGGGCACAGTATGTTCAGAAATTTTATAATTTGTTTGCAGAATTTTGGATAATGTTGAAAGAATCTTTTTTTTATTTTACATAGCCAGATTTTCCTTATCAGACCTAAGGAAAGTATAGGTGAACAATGTCAATCATAGAAACTATAGTAGTCCCATTAACATTGATGCAAATTCATTTTCCTTGATTCTTGTACTACTTTAATATAATAAAGTGATAAAATAAAGTATATGATTTTGCTTTAAATGGTTTTTTCCTATTGGCATGCATGAAAAAAATGATTCCTTTTGAAAGACCACCTTTAATTTACACCAATAGAAGGCCTTTTAATGAAACTGTCACTTGGAGGATGACTTAATTACTATAGAAACCACTTGATGAAACCCAATGATTGAATAATCAAGGTATATAAATATTTGTACAGATTTACTGACAATATATGGTATTAATTTTACAAACTCTACAACAAAATTTTAAATCATCCTGTAGCATGAGAATGCTAGACTGAAGTAGTGGGCTCATTTGATTATCCACCAGTTGTTTTTTTTATGCTCATACTTTTTAATGAATTCTTACTACTTGGGCTAGACTGAAACACTAATTTGAATTACTGCCAAAACACTTGTACTTTACCATTTATGATTGGCCATTTGTGCTACCACATAGACATGCTAGTTACACAGAGTTAATCATCCACTGGCTAATATTTAGGACTGAAATTTAAGGTGATTAGAAATCACAATTTTTTTCAATACTATGATTAAAAAGGCAGGTAAAATTTTTTTCTGGTCAAAGACCACCAAAAGAAATTCTCCACTACACACAAAGAATAATATCTATTTATTATGCTGAGCTCATAGTCCAGGTGCTATTGGTCATTTAATTGCAAAAAGTGACCTGGTGTCTGGTTGTCACTTTCAAGTAAAAACACCCAAGGGGTGTCCAAAGCACCCAGTCTTAAGGTATTCCAGTGGTGGACCTAGTCGCAGGAGCTGATGATGGTTTAGCCTCCAAAAAAATAATCGAAAAGGTAAAATTTTGATAATATCATCCAGTTTTTGAATTTGCGATTTTAAAAAAATGAATTTTAGCACATTATAGAGGTACTTCACTATAATTTATGTAGTGTGTCTGTCTATCTGCCAGTCTGTATGTCTCTCTGTCTGTCTGTCTGTCTGTCTGTCTGTCTGTCTGTCTGTCTGTCTGTCTGTCTGTCTGTCTGTCTGTCTATCTATCTGTCTGTCTGTCTGTCTGTTTGCCAATAAATATGCCTGAATTACCTTTTAATGTGAATCAAGATCCATGATTTTTTTAGTTTCTCTTTTTGACTGTCTGTGATGCTTTTTAATAATGGATAAATGATCTGCAAAGTTACAACTGCCAGCCCAGCTTTTAAAAAAAGCTGCTGTTACGAGGCAACAAAGGAACTAAGAAGAAAAAGAAGGGAGGGAGGAGATTTGGGGGGGGGGGGGTGGGATGGAAGGAAAAAAGAGTAAAATGAATGGGAGGAAAAATGAAAAGCAGGAATAAAGACCCTGGTGGGGCTTGAATACACACCCCCCACTTCTAATATCCATTTTTGGCTCTTTTTTTCTCCTGATATGCCAATAGTAATAGGTTTAACAAGTGGGGCCCAGCCTAAATCCGTCCCCACACCAAAGGTTCATATTTGCAAAGTTTCATTAATATCCTTTCCAGCTAGTACATGTAAGATATACAACTACAAAAATGTGTACCTCCATCGTAGTTAGATTTGGAAATTTTCAGATTGATTTCATGTAGGTATTCATGTTACATCTCAAGATTGAAACTTATTGCAATATAACTGTACTTCGAAGACAAAAGCGGTCTTGCACTAAGATTTAGGGCAAATAATTACTATAATATTAATTAAAACATAATGTTTTGGACCCGGCTAAATAATTGTTTAGAACACTTAAGATAAGTTTAAGGTTGTGGTAAGATTCACAATTTTAATGTTTCCATATTGTAAAGCATTTTTGGGTTTTGTTAAAAATCCATTTCTTGACACACACAAATGTCAATATCTCTCCTCCCACCCCCACCCCTCCCCCACCCCTTTCCAAGTGCTACTCTGTATGCCACATGTAAAGAATACTGTTATAATTTTTAGTTTGTTGTCCATGCTTATATGAATGTAATTATGGGTTATTTGTAATTATGGTTCTTGTCTAATTTTTAACTAATCTTGATCTTAGTTGTTTTTTTATTACTTAAATGCATGTTGACATGTGATCTTTACTTAGAACAATGTTCTGCTGGAGAAATCAGACTGCGAGATGGCACAAGCACAAGTGGACGGGTGGAGATCTGCTTATTAAATGAGTGGGGCACGATATGTAATTTCGAATGGGATACATTTGATGCTAAAGTGGCATGCAGACAACTAGGGTATCCAGCTGATGGAGCTAGAGCTCTCACTGGGTCAGATGTTCCTGATGGCACCGGGCAGATCTGGTTGGAGTTGGTCAACTGCACTGGAGGAGAGGTAGCTCTACTTGCCTGTGGTGTTGCCATCTCGACACCCATTTGTAGTCACTCACGAGATGCTGGAGTGGCATGTGGTGAGCAAATGTGATTATTATCTATCAATATATAATCGTTTTTGAAGCAACAGAGTTGCAATGGGTATCAAAGAATGGTTATCAAGCTCTAAGGGCCTTAATGTGGTTGGTTAATTAATAAGATTTATTCTGGCTGTAACAAGCAAAACTGACAAACAGCCATTTTAATCTGACAGTGGAGCAGATGTATTGGAAAGACCTATGGGAACA
Organism: Lycopodina hypogea; assembly: GCA_963969325.1. Classification (NCBI taxonomy): domain Eukaryota; kingdom Metazoa; phylum Porifera; class Demospongiae; order Poecilosclerida; family Cladorhizidae; genus Lycopodina; species Lycopodina hypogea. The sequence goes on along the minus strand of OZ017786.1, from coordinate 4,766,076 downwards.
AGGGGCTGTGATGCATAATGCCCTTAATAGTTAAGTGCACATTTTTGTTTCAATACATGGATAACAAAAAAGGGCTGTAAGCCAAATCCCACCCTGGACTACAACATTTCAAAGGTGCAACAGAATTGATTTGAATGTGAATTATTAAAAAAAAAAAATTAAGGTAAATTTTTTTGTATTCTGGTTAGTGAAATACAAGATTCCAGATTTTCTAGAGTGAATAGGTTAGTGTGTTGGTGGCACTATCAAAATAATTATTCTTTGAGAATAAATGTTACAAAATATAAATAGGCAAAAGAATCAGGCTTGTTTAGCATGTGAAATAAGGAATTATTGTGTATTAATGTGGGGATGAAGAGATATGACTCTGAGGCAAGTTGGAGCTTGATTGGAGGAACCAATCTTCATTTATTTGCCACTCTTTGTGGCTGCAATAAGAGATGATATTCTTTCTCATCTCCACATGGCTGTCAACAAATCCTCTGATTAAAGGACGGAAAAAGTTGTACACCTTGAAATGTTTTACAATTGATTGATTTATGTTTGATTTGTAGGAAATTGGAACCAAAATCTTTCAGATGAATAATTCAACCTTGCAAGCTAAGCTGTAAAGGTTACTCTTTTATTTTAAATTATAGATTCCTAGTGAAGTAAGGGATCAGGTTTACAAGGGTGGCAAAGTGACCTCCACTGGTCAAAGATTGGAAAAGGTATCACTCCTGGTGATGGAAAAGAATTAATTTTTTCATACACAAATCCTGGTAAAGAATGGCAATGGTGAAGGCTAGGGTCTTCAAAGCTAAAGGTCAGTATTCTGATTCCTGGCCTGTTCCTTTTTTTGTCTCTCCCTTTCCTTGTTTTCTCTCTTTCCCTTTCCTTTCCAGTGAAAAATCAGTGGTCTAAATCCCCAAATGGGCATGTTTGTTATCTTTTATCCCTCGTTCATTTCCTTCTTTTTTTTTTCTTTTTCAAACACTCAAGTTTTAAGTACTATATTTGTATGTATCTAACCCAACTATTATTAGGGCCATTAGTTTAAATTTTAAAGCTATGAAGTCTAAACTATGGTACAATAATTACTTTTGTTATGATTTATTTTGGCATGGCAGGATTAATCACCAAATATATTCGGGCTGACTAATCAGCAGCTGTAATGGAGCAGATGTATGAAAAGAAGGTGGGATGAAGGGATTTGGGTGGCAGCTCTGTTTATCTCAACTTTCAGGGGGGAAAATTAAATACAGAAAAGAAAGGGAAAGTAGGAAGGTAGGTAGTCCCTGTGCAGACAGCCTGTACTCATTTGATATACTGCTGCCAATGTCCCAAATAAAATTTCAATTGAAACTTCTTGGGACATCAACTAAAGGCCTGTCTGAACTTGAGCCTAATTTATCTATATCTGATCTTTTTAAATTGGATATTGCACTGCTCTGGATAAATCCTGTTCGAAGTATAGCACAAGCAACACTATTTACAAACCAAAAATACATTAAAAACAACACAAAAATGCTGCTGGATCCTTGAATGATTAGATAACATCTATTTCTTTTCTTCCTTGGAACTTTTGAGATGGATGGATTTTGGCTCTGTGTGTTTGTGTTTCTCAATTGTTGCATGATTGCCACCCAGCATCAGCAGTTTGGTGGGGTTATCAACTTTGGTTTTACATTGCTGCCAGGTTCTGACTAGCCCAGATCTGTCCTAGCAGCCTCTATCTTTAGATACACAGATTTGTTCTTGGATCCCCCATCCAATTGCCCCTGTACATCTCTTCCTCCCCAAATATCAATCAAAGCCTTCCAAGACCAACCTACTTCGATATCTTCTCCTCAAAAAACCCTGGAAAACTAGATGCAACTGAGAAAAAAATACTGTCCGATCTTACCTTAGTAGGTTCTGATCTACCAACTCAGGTGGATCAGTTTAACCTGGATTAGATCTTACCTTGTCCTTACGAGTTTGTAGTGCAGACAGGATATATCCTGATCCTATCTTGTTGAGACTCTAGTTCAGACAGGCCTTAAGCCTCCACATTCATGCCCTGGTGTAAACATTCATGCCATGGTATAAACTCTGCAGATATCTTATCCCTCTTCCTCTGGGCATGTCCGGCTAAAAATGCCAAAAATAGTACTTAAGCCAAGCCTTTGGATATGGTCTGGGTTGCTTGTGGTCATAAATCTTCCATCATTACATCCTGGGAAACATCAGGTATGTTGCTATACCCAGTGTTGCTCAGAATATGACATACCAATACTCGGGTATGCCCAGGATAAAATGACATTCCCACCGGAACAGTGATGACCAAGAGTGACCCAACCCATATCCAAGGTCTTGGCTTAAGTACCATTTTTTGGTTTTTTCTTGCTTGACATGACCAGAGGAAGAGAGATAAAATACTTGAAGAGTTTCCACCAAGGCATGAATGTTGAAGCCTTCTTGATGTCCCAAGAGTTTTCACTTGAAACTTCATCGAGGTTGGCTGATCTGCTGGCATACAACACTGAGAACTGGCAATGAAGAAACTTAATTTTAGGTTTATTCTTACCAGACTGAGCGGTGGCCAGTGGAAGAGATTCTGATGAAGATGAAGCTGTTAGCTGATCTGTCTGTGAAATAGACAGTGAAGACTATGCTTGAGCTAAACGTGGCATATTATCAAGTTCATCCATAAGTTTGACCATCAATATATATTGAATTCATAGAGTGGAGCCCATAAGGTTGACTATCCTCAGGTACTGCGTGAAAAAAATTTACTCTAGCTCAAGGAGGAGACAAGATAAAATGGACTCATGATTTTGGGCATTTTTCAATTTTTGGACTACGCTTTTTACCTTCTTTTTTACTTTCTTAGTGCCAATGTTTGCATTATATTTGTTGGACTTAATTTGTTTCCATTAATTGTGTTATATTTGTTTAATTATTGACATTGGTGTCAATAATTGCAATGTTCCTGTTACTATCTAGCTATGTGTAAGTGCTCTGTTGTCACATCACTTGGTTCATTATCATTACTGGGCTGAAGGCAGGCAGCTTATTTAAGGGAGACAGTTTTGAAGCCCAGTTGTTTAGCACACAGCTTAATAAAAAAAGGTTTATCCTAATACAGTAAACCTGTCAACTAGGAACTGAAACCCTATAAAGTGAAAATCCTGTTAATTGAAAATGTGTCAGCTCCTGACCTGTCAATTCAAAACTGAAGAACTATCACTAGCAACTAGAGCAACTATTCAGGCCTATACACCAACTTGCAGCCAGTCATGCCTAACCACATTCAATTCTGACTTCTATAGTATGATACTCCCCTTCTATTAAAGAGGGTTTCATTGACAGTAGCAAAGAATCTTATGCTGAATAAGACTGCAGCAACCATAGCACTTGCATAGCAACACATACAATCTGGTGTTCCATATGTCTGATGCATTAAATGCTTGCCAACAATGGGTAATCTACTTATTCATTCCATTTATTTATTTTTTTAAACTAGGAGATCCATTAATTGTATTATGTCTGTTTTATTACAGAGATTAGTGTCATTGTTTGTATTATTTGTGTAATTAACTATCTATGCGTAAGTATTGTGCACTGTTGTCATATACTCAGCTCATTATCAATATTGGGCTGAAGACCAACAGTCTATTTAGGGGAGCCGGTTCTGGAGCCCAATGGCCAAGTAGTTCAGCATACAGCTTTAAAAAAAAGAAAAGGATATCCCAAACAAGTAAATTTATCAACTGAAAACTTCTCAAAGAAAAAATATTAACTGAAACCCTTGAAGAAAAAAAAGAGAGATAAATATGTCAACTAAAAACCAGATAGCTCAGGACCTATGAACTCAAAATTGAAAATTTGTCTACCATTGACTGGAATTATTATTCAAAACTACACACCAACTTGCAGCCAATCATGCCTAACCATATACAGGTGATTTCTACAGTGTGATGCTACCTTCCAAATAAAGAGTGCTCCTTTTACAGTGTTAAAGAGGCTTATAGTGCATATGATTGTGCTAACCAAAAGCACTCAGAAAGCTCTCGGCATGGCAGCACACAATCCATGTGTTCCATCTATAAGTATCCTTAAATGATGGCCAACAACATGTATATCTGCTAGTCTATGCTATGAAGTGCGAATAGTCTATGTTTGTCTGTCTGTTCATGTATCCTTGATTCATGCTTGAATGATCGAAGTTAGACCACAAACTCATATATATATTTAGAATCAGTGTTACCAGAGGAACACCTTAAGTATATCTACATGTTCACACCCCATTCTGCATTCAAAAAAAGCCAAAAATGGTACTTTTCCTAGGGGAAAAAATGGAGCTATAGGCCTAAGACTTTGCATGCAGACACAACTTGACTCTGCAAATAACATGAGGTGGGTCCTATCTAGTCACACCACTTTCTATTTGTGTCTAGAGTTAAAAATGCCAAAAATGGTATGTCAAAAACACTTTAACCTTATTACATGCTTACATTTATTTTAAAAGTCTACAATATGTTTCAAAGTATACATTTTGTGACTACAGCCCACCAAAGGTGGGCCAAAAAAGCACCCGTAAGGTGTGTTTATCGCTAGTACTTGTAATGGCTATGATTACTTTTCATGATAAATTTTAATTCCTTACTAGTTATAATTTAATTTTTATAATATTTTAGTTCAAACAGGGTGTATGAAATGAATCAGAGCTTATGTTGAATATGATTTCATCAGAAAAGTGTATTCAGTGATTTTTTTTTAATTAAGTGCATATGATGTTTTTATTATAACTCATTCATAATTTGCATTTTGTTAACTTTAATTGTATAACCAGGATGTATTGGTGATGAGATCCGATTGGAAGGTGGGACTAGCACTAGTGGACGTGTGGAGGTCTGCAACGACCGTATGTGGGGCACAGTGTGTGATAATGGATGGGATGCTGCTGATGCTCAAGTTGCATGCAGACAACTAGGGTATCCATTAATTGAAGCTCAGATCCTTACTGGGTCGGATGTTCCTGATGGCACTGGGCAGATCTGGTTGTATCAAGTCCATTGTGATGGAACAGAGACCTCTCTTTCTCATTGTTTTAATATTACCAACCATGATTGTAGTCATGATATGGATGCTGGAGTAAACTGTGGTAAGTAATAATAATTATGTTTGGTTCACTAGTATTTCAACATAATGTAATAGTTTTGTATTGTTTGTCGAGATGTTGACATTGGTATCACCATGTAGTTTGCTAAGGTGACAACCTGATTGATAATGCACCAGGGCTTTTTAACAACCCCTAACCTCTGACTATTGATGTGTGATAAAGCTCATAAAATTCCATAATGCCCAAACATAGGTGCAAATCTACTCCAAAATTGAAGACCAAATTTTCCATGTTTTGGGAGTAGAGGAGAGGAATGAGGATACAAGCATTTGTACTGAGTATTTTTGTGAAATCAAGTGACAATGCAATTAGTGCAGAGGAGCAAGCTTTTTTATTTCAACCAGTGAAGCATTATCATAATTATCATTCAATGGACTGCACATCTGCCATGCTGACCCGAATGAGTAAAGATGGGATCTTTCCGATTCAAAATTATTGATTTTCCTGCATTAAATTGATGATATGAATATTTTATTGTTTTACTGTAGTCAGGTGGAGGACTAGATATCAAGCCCATTGTTCTGTTATAGTGAATAGAAATGAGGGATCTTGGGAGTTCCTTTTGCTATTTCTTATTCCCAATTACATTTTATTAATGGTGTTCCTTCACCAGCACAAAAAATCCCCACCCCCCCCCCGGACCCTTAAGTATTTCTTTTTTTGAATCCTTAAATATGGTAAATTCAATAATGCACTAAATACAATTCGGTAACGCATCAATAATATATTTGTTCTTCTTTCCATTAATATATTTGTTCTTCTTTTTCTTGTCACTTGTCTTGTCAGTTCTTGACACTTCTAAGCTCATTCCCAGACACAACAATGAAAATGAATGTTTTTCTTTATCAATTATAACTCCTTAACCATTACCATTTAATTGTTATAATATTTAATTAACACAATTTGAATGTGATAAATCAAAGCACGTGTTCAACATCATTTAATTAAGTATCTGTTTGCTTCCTTCTACTGTATCTGTTTATTCTGATAAGTTCATCAACTTACATTGTTGATTTCAATATTATGACCAGGATGTAATCAAGGAGAGATCAGACTGGAAGGTGGGACTAACACTAGTGGACGTGTGGAGGTCTGCAATGACCTAATCTGGGGCACAGTGTGTGATAATGGATGGGATGCTGCTGATGCTCAAGTTGTGTGCAGACAACTAGGATATTCATTTGCTGAAGTACATAATTTTACTGTGCCTGATGTTCCTGATGGCACTGGGCAGATCTGGTTGGGCCAAGTCAACTGTGTTGGAACTGAGACCAGTCTATTGAACTGCAATGTTAACTTCACTGACAACCATAATTGTAGTCATGATATGGATGCTGGGGTAACTTGTGGTGAGTTAAATAATTATGTTGGACATCACATGGTTTGTGAATGAAGTCACAGGTTCAATGAATAGCTGGTTGGACAATGTTTATTAGAGATGAAAGTCGACTGTACAATTGTGAAAATCCAACTGTGAACCTTAACTTTTGCAATTTTTTCAGATTACAATGTGATAAAGTATATTATCTATGTTTTTAGGGTTTGCACGAACAAATATTTTTGAAGGCATTATTCAAGTTAACCCAATACATGGTCTTTTAATGAGCTTGTAGCCCACAAAAATATTCAATTGATATGGGACTGGTGGATACCAAATATAAATACAAACAAAGTTATTTTAAATATTTTTTAAAGTAATAGAATGGTACATAAAATTAATTTTATGAATTTGATTATAACATTTTGATATTCTTTATTATGGGAGATCCTGGACTCAAGTTGTGATCTCACTTGATTATTAAGCTGATTTAGATCTAGTACATAAATTAAAATGAATTTTTATCAATCCACTTTCACAATCACAATCAAGTCCAACTGCAGAACTTTCAAAAAAAATCAGCATTGTCTTTTTGTTTGACCAGAATGGCAGATGATAAAAATTAATATTTTCCTTTTTCAGTTATAATTCATTAGTAGGAACCATTTATTTGTTGTTACATTTTAATTAACATAATTAACATAATCTTTTAAATAACATAACACATTTTGAATGTGATTAATCCAGCAGATACTAAACCAGATTTAATTAAAGAGCGTAATATTAATATTTACTATGTAACTATTTTATCAACTTGCATGTTGTTGACCTTAATTAAATGACCAGGATGTGTTGACAATGAGATCAGACTGCAAGGTGGTGCAATCAATAGTGGACGTGTGGAGGTCTGCTTCCTCAATACATGGGGCACAGTGTGTGATGATGGATGGGATGCTGCTGATGCTCAGGTTGCATGCAGACAGCTAGGGTATTCATCTGCTCAAGCTCAGATTCTTACTGGACCTGAGGTTCTTGATGGCACTGGGCAGATCTGGTTAGATCAAGTCAATTGTGTTGGAAATGAGATCAGTCTCTTTGACTGTGATATTAACCTCATTGGTGACCATGATTGTAGTCATGATAAGGATGCTGGAGTAACATGTGGTAAGTAATAATAATTGTTTGGAGATCATATAGTTTTGTCATTGTATTGCGAAAGTTTTGTGTATTTATATTGAGGCACTAACAATAAACAGCTGAAGTTTAGATATCTGTAGAAATATTATCTTCAGCACAGTGTGTTATAATTATTAATGGATTCAGGAAACTTATAAAATTCATGCAGACTGTGGGATAATGTGCTAATATTCCGTTTAAACAGAATCAGATGTTCCTGATGAAACTGAAAGACTATCTGTTTTGACAATGTCAATCACTTTGTAATTTCATTGACTTATGCAAACCTTGACTATTGTCCCACTGAAGTAATATAGTAAAATAGTTAATCATTATGCTTGGAAGGATGTTGTTTTTTTCTACTGGAGAATATTAATCTAAATGTTCCATTTTTGTTAAACTACATTCAATTTAAACCAATACATTATATTTTATGAGGTTGTCACCTACTGGAGGTAGATACTTAATGATGATTGAGAATTCACATTAGATGTGTAACAAATAATGGATGAGTTGCTTACAATTACTTTTGATCATCTTAATAGTGGTCTTTAAATTATCTTTCAGTGTCCTTCATCTTATTTCCTCATAGTTTTGAATATGAACAATGAAGTTGCTATACTGGCATCGACTATAACTCTGATCATTTTGCTGATCACTGCTCTCATAGTAGGCATGTGTGTCTTCTTAATGAAGAGGAGGAAACGAATAATACACCATAATCACATGAATCGGCTTCTCAGGTAATTTTTTTTTTAATTCTTTTTTTCAGAGTTTTTACACATTCCTAACTAACACCTATCAAAATGAGGTTTTATTGGAGATTTCTCACCATGAAACTGTAATTCTTTGGTTGTTGGGTATTAAAGGTGAGGTGGTATGAATCAATTTATTAAAATGTAATTGTTTTCATAAATGTTATTGTTTTAATTTATATTTACTCAATCTTCTTTATAGCTCCATAAGCATGGCCGGCCAATGTGATGAGAATAAATATGGTAAGATAATGATATTTTTTTAATAGCTTTTATAGAAGCTGATGCAATATTTGTGCATAATATATAATAATTGTACAAAACAATTGGATTTTAAAAATATAGATATTTCGTAACTCAAGTGTAATCGCTGATTAATGCACACTTTGGGTACCACTCATTTGTCCTTTGTATATAGTTTTTCCTTATCAGAGATCTGCTCAAGAAAAGCAGTAATGTCTATTAATTTCATAGTAGTTAGCTTTCATATTAAAACAGCTAATTATATCAAGTAAATACAGTTACTATTATCATGAGCAGATAATACAAGGATTATTTCCTTTTGCTATAATGAAAATGGGAAAAAATAGCTCCAAATTATAAAATAGATATGGAGCTCATCTGTTCATTAAAGGACACCAGTTCCCTCTTTGGAGCTGCCCACAAGGCTTGCAGGAAAGTAGAACTGCATACCCCAAGCTTGCTCAATGAAATGGTAAAAAATCTTCATCACTTCAATTTTCCCCCACTTTTTTTTTCCTATCACCCATTAGTTTGGCCCATGGCCACAGGATTGTCACAAGAACAATAAAGAAGAGAAGTGGTTTTATCCACACCCAAAATACACCCATCTATCAATTAACAACTTGTAGAACTGTTTTATTATGTTGAAGTTTTTGTTATGGTCTTATATCTGAAATATCAGTTCAAATTTAAACCTTTCAAAAAAAATTACACTTTCTGTTTTCAAAATTTCAGATTATCATCATTATCAGTATATTTCTGTGAGTCCTTGCTAGCCCTCAGCCCAGCTTCTAAGAAGACCAAAAGAGCATTTAAGGAAATCTCAGCATGTACCCACTAGCTTTGCTGGCACTTTCATATTCATAATTGGAAGAGAAGAAAAAAGTCAGTTAGAAACCTCTACATTTTGTGACTGTTTTCTATTAAAATTAACAAATATTGATCATGTAAACAACTTATGCAATACAACTTACTATAAAAATGAGAAATTAATAACTAATAGGAGCTTGAACAAGTAACTAGCTTCACTTCAACATTATATTTAAAATTATTATCATTTAGTTTAATCATATTTTCTTCAATCCACTGATTATATTCTCATGAAATAAATATTTGGGTTTAAGAAGGAAAGGGTCATGCCTCTCCTGCTAAAACTAGATAAATCCTGCTAAATTGACTGAATGTCTTCCTAAAGGTTTTCACCAGGTTGATAAGTCTGCCATTGGTGAATTCATACTATTTCCTTAAGTTACCTGCTGTAGAAGAGAGGTTCTACTTCTCACGAGAGTGGTTAGTTGGAATATAAAATTTTATTAAAATGATTGGGAGTACCATCATAATGAAAATGGTAGTGATCATTTAGTACCAAAGCTTGAGCTATGTGCAAGCTTGGATAATATGAAAATAAAATAAGTTACTCACTCATCAAGCTTAATAGGAGTTTAATAAGGTCATGTTGTAAGTTTATTGAGGCATAATTAAGGGATGTAAAATAAGGATGTTATAATTGAGTATTTATGCCTTATTTTCGTACCAATTTTTTTTTTTTTTTTTTTTTTTTTTTTTTGCATATATATTTTCTTTTATTTACTTTTTTTAATGCTATGCAACTACTGGCTTCGAATCAATCCATCCTTACAGTTTGTTCATCATGTAGAAGTAATCCATATTTCAGAGAGTTTGATTATGGAGGTTCCACTGTATTACATATATATGTATATATGTATATATATGTATATATGTATATATGTTGTTCTTTTTAAAATTGTAGTTATAACCCAGAAAGGAGAAAGTTTGAGAGTTAGAACTTCTGTTGATACGGATCTCCCACTATCTTTAATTATTGCAGCTTGTAATATGGATATTGGAAAAGCAATTGGAGAAGGTAAAAAAATTAATTTGCATAAACTTGAGTTACAGTTGCACTGTATGTTATAATGTATATTAGTAGAACCCCACTGCCCTTCAAGAGGCAACCTCAACATTATAGTCACACGTTAGTTATGTTATGTCACAAGATTGGCATTCTATGTGACATGACTGTGTCAAGATATGTCACAGTCTGATGTTAGGATGGCAGGTTGACCTCCATCAAGAAAAGGAATGGTGCTTTGATTGCCATCCTTACTATCGATATACTTGATTGTATTGTGTTTGTTAGATATTGATCCAAGGCTCATTAATTGTGGACTCACCCTTTGATTTATCTAAGTAGAAAACCAACTATAAATGCCAAAACTCTCTCCCATATTTGTATAGATATGAATAGATTTGCTAATGTATGGTAGAAATTACAATGTTCTGCAGTAGCTGCTGGTATCTTTTACTCCTTATTTTATTTCAGGTGAATTTGGAATTGTATACAAGGGATTACTACGGAAGGGATTCTCTAAAGTATTTAGCGAAGTTGTTGCAGTGAAGACTTTAAAAGGTAATGTAATAACAGCCACAGGGATATGTGCATAGGCAGTCTCACTTTATCATATGGCATTAGTTTTGGCTCTAATAGGGAGCAGGGATTAATACAGGATTTTTGGTCAAAGGGGGGGGGGGGGGGGGGGGGGGGGATAAGGGTATGTGAATGTCACAGGCAAAAAAAGATTAAAAAATATGATGCCAAGTATGGTCTCAAGGTTCTAAGTTAAATGCAGGGTCACACCTCTTTTTCATTTCCATTTCCTCCAAAACTGGATGAGCCAAAAACATATGTTGCTGGCACATGACAGAGAAATATTTTTTAGATATTTTCAATGAGAAAGACTATTCCCACTCATTTTGTCCTCATAAGCAACATGCAATTTATTAATTTATAAGAAACCAAATTACAATATAATGCATCGTGATAGACTGACATTCCCTCTTCAAGCTCAAAAAAAATGTATTCTTCAGGTATCTACAAACAGGATGGGATGGAATGGTACCAATTTGCAGTTATCCTTGTGGCCTGAATCATCCTGTCCATCTGAACATGGGCCTGCCTCTCCTGAGGTGTCTCAAACTCTCTCCTTGCTACTGACTAGTATTAAAAGCAAGACTGATATTGTTCTGAATGCAATAATCAATCACTGAACTATGTTTTGAGTGGTACACTTACCTACAAATCACACCATGTAATCACTGTCTCTAAACATTTCCTGAATGAGGTCAAAAATACTGTATTCTGCTTTTGGCATAGAAAGACCAACAGTTCTCATTTGTGTGTTTATTTGTAGCACAATCACTCTAGCTAAAACTGGAAAAGCTAGTTATGTGAATACACTTTGACTCCATTAGAGTGTGATTATACCACTCTAATGCCTGGTGGTTATTTATTAGTAATTAGTATAAGTCAGTGTTTCATACAGGGGTGGGGGTGGGGGGAGGGGGGGGGGGGGAGCCCTGGGATGTCCCACCCCCCCCCCCCCCCAAAAAAAACTCAAGTCACCTCCCCCACTTGACTAATCCCAAATTTTTTTTTATACTAAATGTAGTTCATTTTTCTATTCTTTTCATTGAAAATGCCAAGAATTTTGTCAAAGTTACCTATTTTAAATCTGGACTCTCGTAGAGATTCTTACGAGAAGTGCAAATTTTCATTTGACAATAGATTTCTGATCCTTCTCTTTATCATTTTTGTTTTAGAAAATGACCTCACCATGGTTGCTGTACCAACTTAAAGTGCCAGTAAAATCTGGACTAGGATATAAACTTGATGAAAAATTCAACTGTAGGCATTCCATAACAGCATGGTC